>OZ010718.1:12157928-12531113 GCA_963932345.1 Ophion ventricosus
ATATATTTGCATACACACCGGGAATTCAATCGGGCATACGCCCAACGTGTATTAAATGTCGAATCAGTCTCTACCCTCGTCGCGGTTGGTGATGTATGAATATTTCGATAGCGCACTTGAAATTCACGTCGTGTCGAACTACAGATGCATCACCATCAATTTCAACTGATTCTGTGACTCGAAACAGTGAGTTTCGATTGAAGACAGAAATGACTTCCCTCGGTACGCATGCACCCCCCCCCCCCTCTCTATATATCTATATAAATGTATGTATGTACGTGTGTACAGGGTATCTCATTTTAAATGTCCATCCCAATACTTCCTAAAAAGCGATTAAAATTTCGAGATATTAGATAGAATTAACAAAAACAAGAATTTCCGACCCCATAACGAGCCTTTGTTTTTCCAAATAATTGTTTTAAAGTGAATCGAACGGAAAAAAAATTCCTTTATACCATAAAAACTCAATTAAAAGTCTTAAATGTCTTAAAATTACACACGACCCTGAAAAAGTCATGAAAAATTACCAGTCTACCTGATTTTTTGCAGATCTCTGCAGCGCTCATTATCATAGCCAATTTTTGTATTAATTTATCCAAAATAATTTCAAATTTTCGCGGGTTTGCGACAATCTACGATACTAGCAAAAAAAGGTAGTAGAAAAAAAATCCGTTATTTCATCATATTAGTTTTTCTTTGTTATTAATGTAAAGCGACTAGGTTATATTACTCAAAGTTCCGAAAAGTATGTAATATTTTTTCAGATGTTCCCAAAATATATTCCTTTACAGCAAACTTGAAACGATGTTTGTCTCACTGGTTTTTTTTTTACTACACATGGAATTGTAAAGTTTGGTGACTTCGTTTATTTTGTATACTTTATATTGGCATACAACACACATCTGTTTCAAAGAGCACATTATAAGTATAAACATTTAGAAAATTAGTCACACTAAAGAATTATAAACTATCCTTTTATACCAGAAAGTCATTCTAAAAGTCATGTAAAAATCTCCATTCCTTGCCTTAAAAATCCTTAAATGTCATGAAATTTCAGTTCTGGTTAAAATTTGCACGATTTCGTTTTTGCCAATTATTTGGGTTGAGCGTTCCTTATTGATTTCCTGATTATTTTAAAAAATATTAGAAAATATGGAGCAATTATAATTCAATAAATGTCTATGTATATGTGAATCTGTACACATGTACCAATAGCTAATAATGCCCGGGACAAATCTCAATGAGCATACGATGCAGTTTCTAAATTCCCATACGCGGTGTGCACTCGGAGATAGTTAACCCTGTACGTTTCTCAATCTGCCTTAATTTCCGCTAGATTTTGGACGAATGCGACGAAAGGTTCGGGAGCGTGGGTGAGAGCACTTGGTGAGGTACGAGGGCAGGTAATGCTCCGTATTGAGTGCACGAGAGAGAGAGAGAGAGAGAGAGAGAGAGAGAGAGAGAGAGAGAGAGAGAGGGAGAGAATAAGAGTAAGAGTAACAGTTCGAGAAGGAGAAAAAGAGAAAGAGACAGAGAGGAGCTTCCATTCTGGGTATCCTTCAAATCGATTCGAAACCTGGTAACCTAGTTTCTTCAACAGTAAAATGAGTTTTAACGAGCTAACGTGTGGATCTCTTCCCCTTTCTCGCCCTTTCTTCTTCTCTCCTTCACTCTCTCATTTACTCTTTACTCCTTGACGAAAGTGCACAGGTTTGACCGTTTGCAATTTCACAGCAAGCAGCCAGGGAAACCAATTAAAACGACAGTGGACAGGGCGCCCGTTCGTCCTTTCCCGGCAAATTGAGAGTGAACGATGTGTACTTATTTTTGTTTATTTTCTTTTTTTTTTTAATACATCCAACCGTTCGATGTTGTTTACGGATATTTCGCGAGTTCCAACATTTGAAATCATTTTCAATGATGAATCAATAATTACGAATCAGCTCTTATTTCTTGCATGTGAATTGTTTCAAAGATTTGTTTCAGCTACATCATCAATTGCTCGTCGCAATGTAAGAAATGTTTGTGGAATTGAGCATTGCGCTAATAATAAAAAGATTAAGTGGCAATAATAATGATAATATCATTGTTATTATTATATTAATATTATAATCATTATTATTGTCGCTCAAATTTTTTCATTAGGGAATTTGTTTTTGAAATTTTTTATCGTACTACATTTACTTTCGTGTCATAACGACGTATAAGCAGAAGTGGGACACACGAGGCTCGCGTTTCTCACAAATTCTCGCCCCATATTCACCCTTCACATTCTGTATTGCTTGATATAGGGTGCGAGATGGGAGTTATACGCGAGTGTTGTTACCGTATGCGATGAACGATATGGGCTGAGACGATTCATAAATCACAAATCCCTGTGTCACCGCTGCTTCCGACATTTCAGATATATACTCGTTCGTCTTGGCTGTCTCGGCCAAACATTTGTTCGCTATGACGGATCATATACACACGTACATATACACTGCCGGCCAAAAGTTTGGATACACTAATCGCAATTTCTTACCGCACTAAAAGTTAGATAGCGGACTCGAAAATCAAGATAATTGAATTACCCAAGGGGCATTCTGAAGAAGACAATTTTACCTTTATTTTGCTTTATTAGAAAATTCTCTACGATTTTTTCTCGCCCCGGTACGCACTTTTGAACGGGAACATTTTTCGGCTATTTTTTGGCCGTCGAAAATTTATTGCAAAGTTTGTGAAAAAAAATTTTCCTCGGTTTTTTTCCATGGGAAACTTAAAAAGAATATCAAAACCGACATTTTTTATTTTTTAGAAAGTCTCGTACGATTTTTTTCGCCCTAGTATTGCATTTTTAGCTAAAAAAGAGATGTTTTAGAAAAAGAAGGCGTCATCGAAGAACGTTTCGGAAATGTCAGGGTAAAAAATTGCATGGGTTTACACTGGAGTGGCTAGAATTTTTTCAGAATTATTTTTGGAGTTTTTTTCTGTTACCATTTTTTGTTGGAACTTTGATGAGTGGAGAGGCTCCACTTGGGAATTGTGGGGTCTAGAATAATATATTAAGAAAGGAAATTTGTTTACATTTTATTTTTAATTAACTACAATTTTTTCACTTTTTCTTTAATTTTTGAAAATTAAAATGGAAACATGAAAATGAAAATATTATTTTTTTAATCTTATAAATTGTAGTTAATTAAAAATAAGAATGTAAACAAATGTCCTTTCTTAATATATTGTTCTAGACCCCATAACTCCCAAATGGAGCCTCTCCACTCATCAAAATTCCACTCAAAAATAGTAAAATAAAAAAATAGTAAAAAAAATACTCTAGCATTTTTTTTTTCGAAGAAAAATAAAATGTTCGACAACAATTTTGGGAGAAAAAAAAAAATAAAATGCTAAAGCAATTTTTTTTCGTATAACAATTTGAAGAACACGCGGTGTACAAATAGTTTTTCTTACCCACTGTCCTGATACTTCCTTGCGAATGATAAAATATTCACGTTGCAAATATTTTACGAAGCAGCTACGGAAAATACTTGTAATTTTCGCTACCCGTCATGGTTCGCTAGTACTTTCAATTGCAAAAACCTCAGAGCGCGAAAATAATAAGGGACCAATTAAAATGATACGAAAAAGGGACAGAAAAAACACGGGAAAAAGGGAAAAGTTTTCCTCCGGATAACGTTACGAAGTTGCAATGACGAAATAACGTTTTACCCCGCACCAGTCGCGCGTAGCCTGTCGTCGCAGTCGCTGCGTGATGCACCTGTGAGGAAAGAACGAGCGCATGAGAGAAAGAGAGAGAGAGAGAGAGAGAGAGAGAGAGAGAGAGAGAGAGAGAGAGAGAGAGAGAAATAGCAGAGACGAACTCAATAGCATCGAAACATGGTCTTTCATGCTCCCCCTGGCTTTTATTCCAGTAGCTGCGACCAGGTGGACGTGGACTTCCGTAAGCCTTGGCACATGCGCATGCGCCCTTATAACTGGAGGCAAATGTGCGGTGCAACGTTAGTCGCTCAACCGTGCAGCTTTGCAGCTCTACACAAGACATACGTGAAAGGCCTCTTATTTTCATGTGGCATATTCAATTACCGAAGAGACTCTGAGATATGGTAAAGCATTATATATTTTAACATGTCTATATATATATACGCTTCAAGTTAGGCAGCGTTGTGCATGGCTGATACTCGGAGCGGTGACCGTTCAGCTGTGCACTGGCTATCGGCATCAACCAATGAGCAGAAGGCCAATACTTCTAAGACCTCGGTGTAGATACATGAGTGAAACGTCTGTGCACCAGATAATCGAAAGATAATGAGGCCTATACTGGAACGGGTTTTCCACATTTTCCTGGTACCCTCGGAAAATGTGGTATATTGTAAAACAGCTGTTGACGCAACGGAAGTTAGGCTAGATTAGCGAAGTGCTGGTGCGACGTGATCGAAAAGGGTTCAGTTGGGAAACCCCTAATCGAAAAATATTCAATCAGATCAATAGAAAAAATCAGACAAATAGAGCACTTTTCGACATCACGCAAAAGACGCCTAAAGGAATAACTTATAACGCCGCCATTTTATTTTGTTAAAAAAAACTTTTTTCAACACTTTACAGTTGTAATAAGATAATGTCACTAAAATTTAAATGATGCGATTATTTTATCAACTTAAAAAAAATTCCTCCTTAATAGCTCCTTAATAGCTAACATTACACAGATATAATAGGATTAAAATACCAATTTCACATATACACGTGGACTACTGATTATGGTAACAAAAAAGGAGATATAACCATGGTGATTATAACATTCTCATTCGGGTGCTCGTTGTATAGTGATAATACTAAATAATAAATAATAATAAATTACTCATAAATAAATAATAGTTGTAATTGCAGATAATGAATAATAATTAATAACAAATGTAACTAATAAAATAATAATGATAATAATAGCAGCAGTAGTGGTTGAATTCACCGTCAACCGCCTCGATCGCATATAAATGATCGCGTCGGATCGGTGAAAGTCTCCTGAGTGACCGGTAGCCGGTTAATAGCCTGTAGTGTGTCGATATATATAATGCTCGAATTTTATTCTATTGCGTGGCACACGCTCGTATATATGTACATATATAGCCAAACAAGCGTCAAACGACCGTCGAGAGGCGGAAAACACGTTTAAATTAATTCTCGTCTCAATTTCTAAGCCATTGGCTGGGGAACGTGCACTCTGTTCGTATATCGAGACCCTCGACGGGGAGCAATGGCTCGAACTGCAGTAGTTTGCATAAGAATATTCGATTGTCGAATAGCAAACAGCGTTCGTAATTGTGAATGACGATTGGTATCGTATTATAATGACACGTCGATAAAGGAATAATAGTGGTAATTAGAATATAATACTGACGAATATACAATTATCAATAAAATAATTGAATCTATACATTTAATGTAAATGAATTGGTGAAAAAGTTAAAATATTGAAAAATTATAATGGTCAGAGGAGTGATAACGAGACACCGAATCATACGGAAGATTTCAATGAGGTTGAAGTTCGAATCGTTGGAGTGCAACGAACATTCTTGTCAATTTTGTATTTTAACTATTATCCAAAATCATATTTTGCAGATTTATATTTTTAATCGCTAAATAGGAATCCTAATGAATGTTTGCGTGATTTTTGTAGGTCAAAGCTGTCTTGGGAAATTTGGGAAAAAAAAATAGTACATTGTGAACCAAGGAGGCAAAGTCCCTGCCTCCACGGTGCAAGCGAGTATTTATATAACAAAACCATGTTTTCCGAGCTTTTGTATTGTTAAATACATATTTCTGTAAGCACATACAGAAACTGTATTGCATACGAAACCCTGATAACCATGTACCGCTTTTGTACTGCTCTGGTGGAGTGCGCCGTACCAGTAGGACACAATTTCTGAAACGTACGCTTGATTATCTGGGGAAGCTGTATCGCGCGCGCCGAGGTGGTTTGAGGAGCTGCAGCCCCCCCGTAACACACCGACCGTAGTTCTCAAATGCATCAGCATATTTAAATATACTATCTTATTCATAATTTGTCGCAGTGTCACGTGAAAGTGAGGTTATGTTCCTTCCCGTAAATAAGTCCTCAACGTACATAATTCGTCGACCTAACGGCTTATGGCAGTACCTGAAGAGTGATAGCTGCTCCACAACGGCGTACAATGACGGTGAGGAGCAGCAGTATCATCGGTATTCTCTTACCTACCGATACGTAAAAGACCTCTCTTACATACCGATACGTTTAATACCTCTTTTACGTACCGTTTATACGCACGAAAAAGCGAGGAAAAAATGGTTGTGTTATATAAATATCATTTTCGTTGCACTTCATCTATGCAACAAACTTCAACGTCATAAATTTCATCTATCTACGCGGAGCTGAGTCAGGCGCAAGAAGAACTTGCAGAATTATTGAATGTTGATTAACATCAAATGTTACCAACAACGTGCAATTGAGCCGAGCATTGAAGGATAAACGGTCAGATTACGCGAAAAGACACGATAAAGTGATTTTCCAGCACGACATCTGCCAAAAAAAGTTAGAAGCGCTTAACTGGGATTTCCTACCACATCCGCCCCATTCTTCGGATATTGTTCCTTCCGACTACCACATATGATTAATGGATTATCTGAGCAGCGCTTCCATTTTTTGGTATTCTCATAAGAATCTGAGGATACCAAAAAATGGATCGACTCGTGGATAGCCTCTAGGGATGTATCGTTCTTTCGATCTGAAATCCACCTATTGCCAGAAAGATGGTAAAAAGTAATTGCTAGCGATGGACAATATTTTGAATGATCAATTCGTAAGCATTTTTGCACAATAAAGCGGGGCCAGGTTGAAATTCCGAACTTTGAATGCTCCGACGGTTTAAAAATCCTAATTTTAATGTTCCGAAACTGCAAGTTTCGTAAAGATCATGCCAGCGAAACTCTACACAGTTGACTGTAAATGATGTTGAACGATCAGTAATACGACACACAAAACTCCGAATGTGTAATATTAAGCCAAAAAATAGCATGTCAAAAAATTCTGAAATTTTGATTATAGAAAACGAGCTATATCAGAAAGTTTAAATACAATAAAAGCTAATAAGAGATTCGTCAGGTTCAGTAAAATGTTGGACTCCGGAAATTATAGCTTTAATTATTCAGTTTGCGAAAACTTAAGTTTAGATAGTGTAAGATTCCGATAGAGAACGTTCAGAACGTTCAAAATTCTGAAAACTCACGCATAAAGCGAATAGTTAGCCTAACGCGTTTAGACGGCAGCACCACTACTGTAACGCATGTGTTTCGGAGTTTTGGTCTTTCGAGTAAAATTCTTTCGGGGTAGTATTCTTTCGGAGTTTTGATCTTTCATGGTAGAATTTTTTCAGAGTTTTAATCAACCTTCATGTTTTATTGTGGACATATACTGTAACAATGTTTAGCTATTGATGATTCTCATCGTTATTCTTCTTTTCGGAACTTTTCCTTGTACAAACCTTCGCCATTCAGGAAATCAAATTTCTAACATTACAATTTTTCGGAACTGCGGACTCTAATTATGGGAAGTTAATACTTGTTTTATGTCCTGTGTTTTCATGTTGACTTTATCAGTCGGTCTCATGATTATTGTCATTTAATTCCTTAGTGTACCATTATTTTCGGTTATATGATAATTCTATTTACAAAATTTTGGAATTATACATTTCCAGAAGTATTGAGTGCTAGCTAATAAATTCGGAAATTTGAGCGTTCTGATCATTCAAAGTTCGGAATTTCAACCCGGCTCCAATAAAGCCGTATTTTTAGCATAAAAAAATCTCAAAATTAATGCCACTCTTAATTAACGTATAACTTAATAAAAAAAAACACAAAATTAATGTATATATATGATTGGGCCAGTTTACCAAAAAGTCTTTCGAAACACTCAGAACAGAAAAATTGTGCGACTCTTCAACACGACGCTAAACGACGTATCCTCATCAATTTCGCCGTGAATATCCACGAATTTGATGAATCACTTTACGAGAGAACAAAGATATATATGAAAGTTTCTCTTTGATCCATTTATCACACGGAGAGATATTAATTATAAAGCACGCGCGTGTTAACCGCGCGGCAACGAGGCTGTACGCAACTGGTGCAGCAGTTTCTCTGGCGCATTGTGAGTAGTATATATTTGGTCGGGCGACCGATACAAAGTGCACAATGAACGAATGTGCGCGCGCTTGTCTATTGGTGATCGTACGGTCGCACGTTATGCTTGCAGAGTTTATACACAAAACCCCCGCAAGCTTTTGTTAACAAACTCGACGAACGACACGCAAGATCGTTACCGGTTGATAGAAATACAAGAAACTGGGTTAAGCATATACTCAGTCATTCTCTCTCTCTCTCTCTCTCTCTCTCTCTCTCTCTCTCTGTCTCACCATATGACTCGCGCATTCTAGTTGCTGCGAACTGGACCACCTATCTGCCTTTATTCACCGCAGCTTCTCATTGTTTTACGTAGCCGATGGCCGGGTCGAAAGAGGGGTTGGTGGGGCAAGGGCCAGGATGGTCGGATGAGTAGACGAAAACACATACTCGTATGCGTCTATATCTATAGACTTTCGCGAGGAGGAGATATCGCAACCGGGAAATTCTTCCATTATTCGACGATATCGATCCACGGGCGAGAATCTCGAACAATCGGAGTGTATCGCGGTGTACAGGTCCTCTTCAATAAGATATATGAATATAGGTCGCTTTTGAGAAATAAGGGCATCAACGTGTGCATTGCGCGCATTCGTCATCGAAGGTATATCTTTCACGAATTCGAATAATTAACAATTTCCTGATTTTCATCTACAATTAAGGCCTTAGGCCATTCTAGGATTTTCCAAAAATCGATTTTTTTTTTGTTAAAAAGTGTACCTTAGTACCTATAAAATTATATTCCAAACGATTATGGGTGTGCAAAATCTCTAAGTACTTGATTTTCGAATCCTAGCTCAACCCCTCTTGATTCATGTCGTGACTTTCTACTAATTTTAAACGCGTTTATCTCAAAACTACATTTTTCAAGTCGGCCGGACTCATAACTCAAACACATTTCAACCGATTCACTTGAAATTTTAACTGTATATTTAGAATTACATTTTCTGAGGCACTACTTAGGATTTTTTTATTATATTGCATAGTTCCTTTTTTATAAACATTTTTCTGACGATTTTCTCATAGCATTTTATACTTTTTGTTTTAGAAATGCGCCATTTTGACAAAAAACAGTATATCAAAAAAATCCCACGTACTTCTATAGCTATTCTTACATGTAATCGAAAAAATATTAGTGTCTCATCATAACTAAAAAATTATAGGAGCTATGGGTCCGGCCGTTGACCTTCCAGAAATAAAGGCGTCATCGGAAAAATTCTGCACAGTCGCCATTTTGACATGTATCGCTGTGAAAAAATAATTTTGTATAGTCAATTACGTGTATAATAAAACCCCTATTTTGTAATTCCCATTTATTTTATGGTTTTATTTTTAAAAAATCACAAAATATGCTTTTTTTGCTCTCTAGAGTGGCCTAAGCTCTTAAGTAAAAATACATTCCAGTATGCTGGAAAAATTTGAATCCAATTACCGAACTTTAAACAAAAAATTACTACTTTTAAAAGAGTCTAACTTATACGGCTGTTTATGGAGATGACACACTGGCCACATTTCTATCTGATAATTTATATTCTAAATAACTCTAGATCGTTGCTATTTTTTTTTAGTAGCTTCATTTGGCCCATTGTGCCTATAACGGCAATAAAAAAATAGTTTTTCCAAACTGCGGGTGATCGATTTTTTATTCCCCCCTCCTCCTCCCCCATAAGGGTGGGCCCCGGTGGTCGAAAACATAACAAAATGATTTTACGATATTTTTTCTGAAACTATAGCCCAAATGTACAAAAAAATATAATAAATTAGGAAATTGAAAAAAAAGTCGTTGCGTCGCACCGATGCAAACTTTAGACCTATGATGCAAACTGCTCTACATATGTACATTTTTGAAGATTCCGGAACGACAATAAAAACAGGGGGTCACCGCATGGCTGAAGAAAATATTAATGATAAAACTTACAAAAATGTGACTAGCGGAAGAATTTTCGTAACTGCGACTTTCAGAGAAAATAAAAAAATATCTAGTCCTTCAAAATTGATGCGAAATTTTTCATTCCAGTTTATCGCTGGGTATAATAATTAATTGTAACTTATTTTTATTAAACGCCACTGTACGTTACTCATGATTGAAAAGAGCCCTGCTAATGCGCCCACAAAATACCTTTGCTCGTAATACTCGTTGCGATATTCCGTTTATCGTTCTTCATGCAATTGGATTTCCGAGGTAATGTAACGTTTCGCAATGAGAGAATCTACATGCACTTTGTTGAAAATTTGAACAATTAGGTCGATTATCTTCGATCGTACGGTCCTCGTCGATCGCATTCAATTATGATATAAAGTGCCATTAACGGGTTTGCGTGGAGTCCAAAAAACAAGTTGATTTTCAGTATTTCCGTCTGATTAGCATTTTGGAATGACGAGGTCGGGATTTTACACGGAATTGATACAAAGCCTTGACAAGTTGGAGTTTTTTTTTAAATTGAAAATTATTCATGAACAATGAAGTTATTATTATTTCAACCGTTATTAAAGTGCCGTTTATGCTGTTAAGTTATTTAAGTGCCGTTTATGCTGTATGGCCAATCGGTGTAGGTGGTTCTGGCAACCAGGATAATCTGAAGGGCCTTGGGTGTCCCACGAACTGAGCGAAAGTAATTGCATGAGCCAAATTTCAGCGCGCTATTTGCTGCCCAAACGCCATCAAAACTAACAAATTTTAAAGCGAATGATTGCTGACGATAAAAAGTGAATTATCTACAACAATGCCAGTCGAAAAAGATCATGATCGAAGCTCAGGAAGGCTGCTCAGACGGTCGCAAAGGCTGGAATACACCCGAAGAAGGTCACGTACGAAGGTATCTGATGGGATTGGAAAGGAATCTTCTATTACGAGCTGCTGCCATCCAACAAGACGATTGATTCGACCAAGTACTGCTCACCACTGGCCAAATTAAAGTGAGCAATCGACCAGCAGCGGCTCGAATTGGCGAACAGAAAGAGCGTAGTGTTCCACCCGGACAACGCTAGACTACACGTTTCTCTGATGACCCGGCAAAAGTTATTGCGGCTCGGGGTGGGATGTTTTGGTGCACCCACCGTATAGTCCGGACCTTGTACCGTTAGACTATCAGTGGTTCCGGGCGCTACGGAACAGTTTGAATAATAAAACCTGCAGTTTCCTGGACGTAGGGGAAGGTGGGGCACAGTGTGTCACTTTTTTTCTATCGAATTTTCACTCTCACCAAAGTAGTCTTGATTAGAAAAAAAGGTCATAGCCGATTTTATAGACCTTTGGGCGTACAATAAAGCTACCATATTTTTTGTAAAAGATTGAAAATCCTAAAATAAGGGGTTCGACAAAAATTTGCGGATTGGCTCATTGTGCCCCACGGGTGGGGTAGAATGTGTCAGATAGGTGTCAAGTGCTGCGAAACGTAGGGTACAACGAGCCGGTTGAAACTCTTATCTTTTCCTAACATAGATAATAGATTTTCATACATACCGATAATTTCACAACGGGTATTATTTGCTAATAACATTGGAAGTCGACTCATTATGCTCAACAACTCGATGACGCATTGTGCTCCACACAATTGCCTCACAATATTTGACGTTTTCCTGGCAAGCGAAATTTTTTTTTTCAAGGCTCAAATTAGTTGTACTTTTAATAATTCTTCGTGAGCTGCTATTGACTTTCTTTTAGGCCAGCCGAAACTTAATATAATTCACGGAACGACACAAAAAATTTCGGATTTTGCAAGCTACAAAACTCCGAGAAATCGCATGCGTTTGACGGTTGTTCGGGACACATTGCGCTTCTTCGGAGCGTTTTTGCCCCACCACTCGGTGACACATTGTACCTTACTAGTAAAATATTTGATTATCGATGAAAAGAACTATCAATTAAATTACGAATGGAAAAACACAAGTCACTGAGTGCATCATAAATAATAAAACTATCGGTTTGGACCGAAAACCGGAGCCGCTACAGAAAGTGTCGTTATATTTTACGTTTTCTCGGCGAGCAAAATATTTTTTTTCCAAGCCTCAATTCAGTGTTTTATTTTCGATAATCCTTTGTGAGCTGCTATCGATTTTCTTTTAGGCTTGACGAAACCTAATATAAATCGTGGTCCAACACATAAAATTTCGGAATTTACGAGCTACCAATTTCCGATAAACCGCATGTGGCTCACTGTGCCCCGTGACGCGTGGTGCCCCACTCTCCCCTACTCAAAAACAACTTAGATGACTTATTTACCAAAAGATCTCAGAACGTCTATAAAAGACTGATAAATGAAACTCATGGAGAGATGGCAGAAAGTCATAGGACAGAATGGAACATATTTACTTAATTGAAACCGCTCTTTTTGGTAAATATTTTACGTTAGAAATTTACTCGATTTTCGCTATGGAATTATGCATAGACTCCATATATAATTAAGTTAGTTCAAAGACATTCGACTGGAGGCCATTCGCATATAGCCCATTATCTCCAACTCAACATTATGCACACCCCAATTTCTCTGAAACGACCTTCAAATAAATGTAAGTATATCTATACGTAGGTAGTTTCAAGGATCTTCGTGACCCGAACTCCCCGGTACGTAAAAAAAAAAATTAAGGACCGTCCTCAGAAACGCCATATATGCGGATAGCCAACATTATATAAATGTAATGGTTACAAAGTGTCCTTTCCGCTTGTACACACATATGTATATAGATCGTCATTCCCCGAGGATTCCTTTTCCGTGCTGTTGTCCATTTGCGCCGACCTCGCTAAAATGAAAATGCTTGGTGTTTACGAAAACGCTACGAGCCCTGCACCACACGTATACGCTTCTTCTCCTATGCATGATCATATTTTTTGCCCTTTCGAGTGAAACTACGATATACAGGGAATGAAAAAAAGGTGACGTACGATAAAGTAGCCTCGTTGGCCGCTTTTATAAGTGCATATCTATGTACAAATTTCCGGACGTACTCCATTCGCGTGGCCGTAAAAGTATCATCGAATTTTTTTTTTAACTGGATACTTTGAAACGCAAAAAAAAAAAAAGCTCAATCCGGCGCTTTAGAACGAAGAAATGATTGCGATTCCATGATCGACATACAAATGATCACGAATCAAAATGAACCAACCTACAGTCAACATTATTTTGATTCTTGTTATTGCCAATCCGTTATTTGGAGAAGTTGATAGTTATACCAAAGTATAATCAGTTTCACGAGCTCAGCAAGCGCGGCTTCTGGTTATTCGATCTCATGTAAATTATGGGGAAAGCAGGTCACCGTTTCGAAACAAAATAATACTTTGGCGCCTGACTTCTCAATTAATTATAAAGTTATGTGCGGTATGTACATCCGATCAAGACTGAAGTTTGCCCATGGGGTTGAGGGCTTGGATCTTTGGAATGCAACGAAAATTCTTTTCAATTTCATATTTTAATTATCATCCAAAATCATTTTTTGCATATTTAGGTTGTAGATCGTTAAATAATCCTAAAAAATCTTCGCGTGATTTTAGTAGCTCAAATCGGCCAAAGAAAATGTTGGAAATAAAAATAAAATGCATTTTCTTTGTATTCCAACGATGCAAACTTCAATCTCATGTTTGCCCATAATGAAAGCATGATAGAATGCTTCTCTTGGTGAAAATGTTACTTCGCCATGGCAAAACTTTTTTTTTTCATTAATTTAAAAAACCGTTATATGCAGAAAATACACACAGATAAAAAAACCGATCGGCTGTGCCGAAACATCGGTAGGATTGATCCAATCACGTAGGAATCACGTTAAGTACAAGAAATGGAGTTTCCATGACGTCGAAACAATCGTTGCATCGTTGAAATGCAACGATTTTTTCCACATTTTCCATTTCTTCATTATTATCATCATCCAAAGGCTTTTTTTTTGCGAATCGAGGCCATAAATATCTAATGAAAATACGTAAAAACATTTGAGTGGAATCCATGACCTAAATCGGCTAAAAAAAATGGAGCAATTAAAAAGAATGAATTTTCGGTGCATTTCAACGTCATGACTTTTCTTCGATCTGAACGAAAGGTCCAGAATGCGATTCTTGCGTCCAAGTTATATTTTAACATTTGGACTGTTATATTTAGTACTTCAACTGGCTGACCGTAGCTCGTCTCTTCGTCGTGAGCTTTCCCACAAGCGTCGGAGCTTGCCGTCACGAGTAACATCGAATCTCTATAGGTATAAATAACCAAACGATGAAGTTTTCCGTTGCTGGTGCTTCTCACTCGCCGTGTAGAAAACCTCGCTTCATCCTACGCCGCTGGAGAACTGTCGCGTACACAAGCCTGGCGTTTCTCCACCAGGCTTTTTTTTTTCTTCTGCTCGTCACATGACGCAGGAAACGCTTTCAATGGGCGCGCGACAGGCATCTGTCAAAGAAATTCGAAGGCGGTGACCTGACTCCCCATACTCGTACTTGAGAAAACATATTTTCACAACGAAGTTCTTCCATTTTAATATTTAGTCGTTAACTTTTACTTTGAGTCACTTGGCCATTGAAACAGCCAGTTTTCCCGTTTTACAAATACTCATCTCCTTTTTTTACGTTCGTTTGTTCAAGATTTATTACGGAACGTCAATAGAGGTCTCGAGAAATGAGGAAACAAGTTGAAAGTTCGCGTATTCCGTACGTTTTCTTGAACTGAACGACAAAGTTTTTACTTCCCTTCGTTATTTTCGTTTGATCACGTTAATTTAAAAATTTATCAGTAATTGTTGATACTCGAAGGGTAATTGATCAATGCAAAGTCATAATGATTGCCTTTTATGTCTTATGTTTATTTTTTCTTAAGAGGATATTCTAGTCTAGAAATGTGAAAAAATCGATTTTTTTTGTGAGTTCTTGAAACATTTATAAAAATACTGAAAAAAATATATTTTTTAATCAAGCCCGAAATTTAGGTCTCTAGACTAGAATACACCGTTGTTTATCGTTTACCAAAATTTTAGATTTTAATACTTTTTTTCACCATTACGCGATATTCCTGTGCTACCAGCAGATTTTCGTGGGATCAGGCTAAAATTCCCGTCTATTTTCAACTGTTTTTATCGGTTTCCTCGTCCTTATGCATATTTAAATATTCCTCTGGACAGAAATGAATATTCGAATTCAAGGAGGTTGCCCTTTAACGCGATTTTCATATCTGTAAATCGCGAAAATCTTGCTTTGTGCGATAAAGATATATGTTAACCTGCGGTCCTCTTTTATGAGAAGTTACGATCGTTCAACCGTAATAGGCTTTATGAGGTTCATTCGGGTGGTTTTTCCCCCCCATCAAACGAGAGTCGTTCCAAATGTCGAGAAGATCGCGCACAATTTATCCCTCTTTGCAGACACGCGGGAGGATCTTTGGTACAGTAATATAATCCATAGAGAATATTCCCTCGAGCCTTCCGGGTTATACTGCAGCTTCTATCACTAGGTCCTATGGTTGAATTGCAGATGCTGCGAGAAATAGAAGCGGCGGGATGTCCACAGGGACGAATATATCTCCGAGTCAATGGAAATTGTATCTCGAACATAACATTGCTGCACACACACACATATGTACATCTAGTTTTACTTGAAATGTACATTACAGTTATGGTGAACTGGAGTCAACTTGGAGTGGACAAATCCAACTATCCTCAAGTAAACTCTTGGAACTTGGATATATGGATGAACATTGCGCCTTTACTTCCTCAAATCCCCTGCAACAATATGCACTTGCAAACAGTCTGATATTCCCATGAGTACTCTCAGTTATTCGGACAGATTACTTCCAATCACTGAAGGGCCATTTTGCTTGGGAATACAATCACTATTTCTCCGAGAGAAGTTTAGAGATATTGTGTTATTGTGTGTATACAGATATATACACTGTCCATATGTTGATTCAATGAAAAAGTCTGTGTGGTTCATAGTAGGGGAAGATGGGGCACAGTGTGTCACTTTTTTCTAACAAATTTCTACTCTTACCAATGTAGTCTGATTAGAAAAAAAAGGTTATAACCGATTTTATAGACCTTTGGGCGTACAATAAAGCTACCATATTTTTTGCACAAAGATTAAAAATCCTAAAATAATGGGATCGAACAAAATTTGCGGATTGGCTCATTGTGCCCCACGGGTGCGGTACAATGTGTCGAATAGGTGGGTACAGTGTGTCAAGTGCTGCGAAACGTAGGGTACAACGAGCTCGTTGAAACTCTTATATTTTCCTAACATAAATAACAGATTTTCATCCATGCCGATAATTCCATAACGGGTATTATTTGCCAATAAGATTGGGAGTCGACTCATTGTGCTCGACATCTCGATGACACATTGTGCTCTACACAATTGCCCCGCAATATTTGACGTTTTCCTGGTAAGCACATTTTTTTTTCGAGGCTCAAATTAATTTTGTATTTTTAATAATTCTTTGTGAGCTGCTATTGACTTTCTTTTAGGCCAGTCGAAACTTAATATAAATCACGGTCCAACACAAAAAAATTCGGATTTTACTAGCTAGAAAATTCCGAGAAATCGCATGTGGTTGACAGTTGCCCGTGACACATTGCGCTTCTTCGGAGGGTCGTCACTTCTTTGTTTTCTCATTGGGAGTCGACTCATTGTGCCCCACAACTTGGTGACACATTGTACCCCACTAGACAAATATTTGATTATTGGTGAAATAACTATTAATTAAACTACGAATGGAAAAACACAAGTCACTGAGTGCATCATAAATAATAAAATTATCGATTATTTTTATAATAAAATATTATTTCGATAAAATAATATTTTATTTTATCAAATTTTTTTTTTCCAAGCCTCAAATAAATTTTTAATTTTTAATAATTCTTTGTGAGCTGCTGTCGAATTTTTTTTAGGCCTGACGAAACCAAATATAAATCGCGGTCCAACATATAAAATTTCGGAATTTACGAGCTACAAAGTTCCGAGAAATCGCGTGTGGCTCACACTGCCCCGTGACACATTGTGCTTCACTCTCCCCTACTTGTATTTCCCATTGAATTCTTTTGTCCAAATTTCTTCTTACGTAAAGAACACTTTGCACATTGAATTACGGCCGAAGTTCGGTGTTGTACTTTGTGCACGTAAACGATGATGGGAAATGTCATTTTTCGTATGATTACCTTTTATTCGTTATCCTAAGAAGCGTATATTTGGTGTGATTTTTTTTAAAATATTTACGGTTGCCTTCGACGATTAGGAACGAAGAGGGAATTTCCGGTTCGGCCAAGATGAGAAATAAATGGAAGATAATTTGTCAAAAGGGACGGACTTTTTTTTTACAAAAGAAGATTGAGCTTCTTTTGGTGCAGAATGGAGCTATATTATTTTATCGACAACTGCGGCAGTGAGGAAGGTCGAACATGACGGCCGAACTTGTAGGGGCGGATATGTCTCGTGAGAAAGAGAGAGAAAGAGAGATCGGGGTCGGATGTCCGGCCGGAAATAGAATGGCCATATAGAATATAGCATTGGTAGCGTCTCTCGGGTGTTTGAACATTCAGATGGAGACGGGTGTATCGCTCACATTGCTCTCGCCCGTCCCGGCCCACGCTCGGCCCTGTCCAGATATCAAGGAATGCTGCCTGCTTCTGTATTCTTTATCGAAATCGGGAAAATCCCTGCGAATTTCAAGCAGAATCCAACCGCGATAAAACGTCTGTTTGTGTGCTAAATGCCAATAAATCATTTGTTTGCATTTGAACAATGATAAACTTACAAAAGAAAGAAGAACTACGAAGTTGAAAGAAAAATATGAGATACAAATCAAATGGTATTGAAGTTTGCATCGTTGGAATGCAACGAAAATATATTATTTTTTAGTATTCCGGATTTTTTTTGCCACATTTAGGCTTCAATAGTTACTGAAATATTTTCGAGAATCCTTACTAAAAAATGTACAAGAGCTGTGAAAAAAAAGATTTTAGATAATAATAAACATAAATAAATGAAAGAATCAAAAAGAATTTCGTTGCATTCCAACGATGCAAACTTCAACACCCACGCATCGACGCTAATTGCTTTCTCCTCAATGTTTTCACCCAATAATTAATTTCTCTCGCGCTCTCTACCTCCTCTCGCTTTTTTCTCTCTCTCTCTCTCTCTCTCTTTGTTAAGCTCTTTCAACGATAGCAGCCGCGATAACGACGAATGAGTATGCGATATGAAATACCGGCGTGGTCATGCGACTAACCGATCGATTATTCCATTTGATCAACTGACCGTCAATACCACACGAGCCAGTAGCTTATCTGTGCTGGTGCCCCTACTGCAGTTTCGCGACTGGCATGTTGTGCCTCTCGATACACGCATTATCACACTATCACCTACCTGGATATCCATATAAGTGTGTATGTGTGTATGTGTCTACTGAGACGCGGTCTGATGATTTCGCCGGATCGTCCCTCGGAGAATACTTGGTTATTATGTGGCCCCTACGAAATGCTACGATCGCGCTGCAACTGGTTTGCATTGTTCTCAGTCTATTTCAATGTGAGTATGGGGCGTCTATGTATATATATATATATATATATAATGAAGGCTCCAGAACCTAGAGTAATATTCGACGCCGCTTCGATAGCGTCGAAGAGGTCAGTAGCATTTAGCATCGATATGCGACCATCCAGTTGCGCACGTACCGTAAGTTACGTCAAGAACATTCACATCTAAATGTGATATCAGATTGAGATGAAAAGAAAAAAAATGTTTTTTCACCATTATTGTTGTAGTAGTCGCGCGTGCAAACATTTGTTTGGGAGTCCCCAGATCCTACCACATCACCCACATTGGAATCCAAATGGATTTCGCGCTATTTCCCGCTTGTCACGTCGTTTGAGAATTTTTTATTTGAATTTCTCAAGCGGCATTTGTTGGATCTCTAAAAAACAAATATCCTTTTGTGATCCCGTGAACAAATTTGGTAAGGAGTTCCAAGATGCATCCACGTTTCTATAGCAAGGGTGGCCAAACATTTAAAGTGTTCGGTTGATACTACGATTCAAAATATCCCCGGCGATCTACCGCCGGGAACAGTTTTAAACCCAAATAAACCCAAACATATTTATTAAATGAAACATTTCTAAAGTAGTTTTACAAAGCTCTCACAGAATATTCTTGATCAATAAAACAACTTAAAGGTCGTTTATTTTTTACATTCATTTCTAAACATTGTGTTTTTGGCTCGATGTGTGGCACTGCGCATATTCTCCACAAGTTTTTCATGTTGCACAGTGGAAGAACTGACTGCGATGCGCAAGCAGGAAGTTAAATGTTCGTCTGTTAACCGAGACCGATGTTTCGTTTTTATCGCATTTATAGTAGAAAACGTTGATTCACAAAAAATAGCAATTTTTCGTAATTTTTGTTGAATTGATTTTACGCTTACAGGCTACTGACAGGCTACTTACAGGCTACTCTTGGCCACCTCTGTTCTATAGGGATTTGTTAAGGACACTGCACATGAGGAGTGCTCATTGATATCCAATTGTATTCTGCACTGTTACCCGATGAACGCCATTTGAGAATTCTTACCAGGTTCGAATCGATAATATGTGAAAAGTCACGAGAAAAAAATCGGCGTTTTGAAAACGGCCAACACGCTTCTTGAGCGTATACGTGTGGGATGATAGTATGTCAAAGTGCGGTGAAATAAACAACTAACCATACTTACAGTGGATTTCCAGTGATGCAATTCAAATCGGTTTTTAAGATATACTTTTGTAATCGATTTATAGTTTTTTAAGATCCGCTCGTTTTGTATAGGGTAGGGAGGGACATGTTGAGCAGTCGGGTAAGTTGGGCAATCGAAATATCTGGAAAACTAAGCACTGCACGCGGGTGAATCATATGGCGGAAAGAGAAGGTATGGCGGAGGGGAACACATCACGCCATCGCCCGTTGCCATGCGGTGCACGAGACGGTAACACGGGACGTTTCATTATTTTTGCATCAAAAAGTAAAAAAAAAACGTGATAGAAAGATTTTCTTCTACCATAGTATGAGAAAAAATATTTCAAAGTTCATTGCAATTAATGTTAATGTTTTTAAATCTAACTAATTAACAAGCAACTGTTGGTTTATTACTGCATTGTGCCAAATCATGTTGCAAACGTCTGATTTTTTAATGCAATTCTTACTTTGCTCAACTTACCTCATACCCGTGCTCAACTTACTCCACTATTGGGCCAGGTTGAGCAAATATGGCTTTAGTCATTTGAGATCGATTATCTGTGAAACAATAAGGATGACAGGAATTACGTCCATAGACTTTTTTTCCCCAGATAAATTTCCTATTGACCAAAGTAGGTTTCATTTTTATGCGGCAGAATATTAAGGAATTACTGGGCGATCATTCCAAACTTGCTCAACATGACCCACCCAACCCTATCTTAATATTTTGTTCAGAAAATTCAAGATACAGAATGCGATGGGATAATGTAGGAATCCTTTAGGATTCAAATTGGATTCGTACATTGTCACTACTATCAGGAAGTAGGGACAAGTATGGGGATCCACTGGGATACCTATGACAATTTCTGCACGAGGTAGGATTGAATCAGTGTGGGCGTTTAGTGTTCTTATGGGGCGATAAACAACTACAAATTTTGAACTGTATGCCGATGATGAGTTTATTATTATTTTGAGTTATCACGACAGCATCACACGCGTTAATATACCTATGATAGATAGGCGTTCGCTTGTGTGTATGTATACACGTATATACATGCATAGCACGCCATTTCAAATTGTAATGAAAAGTGGAAGAACAAAAAAATCGAACTTTTTTTTTAACATACTCTAGTGTATACAGTAAGAACAAGTTTTTTTGATCTTCCATTTTTTATCATAATTGGAAATTGTATTCCCTGTAAGAGGAAGCAAATAAATATCGTTGTATTCCACACATTACTAGAATCAGCTATAATTTTTCCATGTTTGTCGAAAAAGGAGAGCTTCAACCACCAACTATAAAGGGTGCCTCATTATTTTTACCTTTTTGTCTGTCGAAGCTAACGATTTTTTGCGCCTGACGCCCGCCTTTAACGAGAAGCAAGGAGAAATTAAATTGTACACAAAAAATAAGGGACAAAAAAAATTCTGTTCTTTCAACATACCCATATATATATATATATACACACATTTTAGGGAATTAAATAAACTTAATTATTTTCACAATTAAATATATTGCTACTCTTGAATGCATCGCACGGTTATTAAAAAGTTAAGTTCATATCGCGCACAGGAGAACGTGAATGCTAATAACGTGATGTCGAGAGAGATTTGAGAAAGCGCACATCGGATGATAACGCCACATCGACATTCAGAAATGTAAAACAAAGCCGACTTCGTTCTTACGTATGTGTGGCTTCGTATTTATATATATATACACTTCTACTATAGTCTTTGTTGCTGTGTATATTTATTATAGACAGCAACAAAGGCAACGTTGTGAAAAGCGGTCGCTCTTGTTTCCCTCGTTTGCCTTCGATTTCCATTTTCACTCGTCAATTATCACCTACACATGTATTATATATATATGTCGCAATAGAAAGAGAGAGGGGCCGAGGGCTAAATAGACACGTGTGCGCCTTCTTAAGTCAATTTTAAACTTTGCAAAGTGTGCCCCCGTTCGTCCCACTTGCATCGCTCCACTTTTCATCGTTATTCACATGCACAGTATGTATATCTATGTGTACTTACACACAAACACATATCCATCGTTGCAGCGTGCACGGGCATGATTTCTCGTCCTATAAAAATCACTCGATTGGACGAGTAAACATCTGTTTTATACCCAGAGAAAAAAACAATCACTAGGAAAGAAACATTGGCATGAAACACAAAAATATTTCATTATTCCGAGTATTCGTTGATTCGATGTAATGAATAATTCTCAATATAACCTAATATTCCATTTTCAATAAATAATTCATTGGCATTCAGTAACGACGGATTTAGTCAGCTCCAGTATTTTTCTTTCAGTGATCGAGCCGTCGCGTCTTTACCGACGTTTACGAAGCATTGACCGTAAGCGACGACGTCTTCTTCCGCGAGAGGGGCAGGGGTGGGGGGAGGGCACATACATTACAAGGCTACAAATCGATCTGCCAGAATTCCAATATTCATGGGTCGCGACACACCGTATTACACATACTAAACACGAAAACGTTTAGATATGTTGGTACAATCTTCACACCTAAAATGTCCACGCACATATATGTGCTAATATATGTTCACATATGTTCCATTTGATAGTGTATACCTATATATCTACGAGCGTATGATGTAGCCTCTGAACAATGCGAGGAAATAGAGGCCGATTATAACCGAGAGAGGGTATCGTACCGGATGTCTAGAGCTTGAATGTGCGACCTGCGTATATTGCTGTGCCCGAGCATCATCGGGTTAGAGTCATAGCCAACCAACATAGCTAGTAATCGGGTGCATAACGTGACAAAAAAGAACCGCCTTTTTCTGTAGCTTATCTTTTGGAACGCGAAGCAACTGATCGAAATAGACCGATTGATGATGGATGAGAATGAATCTCTATCAATGATTGCTAATGGACGAAAATGAATTGATGGATTGATTGTCGATGAACGAAAATGAATCTCTATCAATTGTGTTGTCTTCAAGATAAAAACTGCTGCACCATGACCGTATTGACAGTACCAGTTGAAATAATTGTTGTTCGTCCGAAAAATATGTTAATCAAAATTAACATATTTTTTTTCGAGTATTATTATTCAACGAAGTAGAGAAAGCAATTAATTATTCACCACGATATTCCTAACACTATAAACAAGGTTTGCTAAGTTTTTCTTAAATCTAAATCTCGTTATTACGTTCGTCTCTCCAGCCCTTTAACTTGTGTTTACGAAGGTCATATTTATTACCAAATGGATAAAGATTCAACTTGAACATTAGAAATCTCCGAAACTATGTCGTGAAACTGAATGATTTTTCGATAGTTAATGCATCCTTTATTAATCTCTCGGTGATATAAATTTCAATCGTTTACAAGTATTTCGATTTTAGTATCGATACCCTTTAATTGCACGGTGTCAAGCGGAGCTGCTGCGCGTCTATTGATGTTGGATTTCTCATTCCGTCAAGTCGAAAGGTTTCTGCTCGTTCGATCGTATACTTTACTAAGTGTTTTTTGCCATGGGATGCCACCATTTTTTTTCCGTCCTTCGCTGTCAATGTTTTCAGCTGCGTGCGCAGAAGTATATTGACGTGCCAATTACTGTATATCCGCGAGATTTCGCGATGGGAATCGCTTCAATTGGCAAACTCGGGCATTATTAAGGCTTCTCAGGAGGCTTACACGGAGAGCCACGGAGGCTCAGCACTCTGCATGTTGTCAGTGCCATGTGCGTGCAGCATGCTTCAATCCTTGCTCCTCTCTTTTCATCTCTCGCTTTCTCTCTCTCTCTCTCTCTCTCTCTCTCTCTCTCTCTCTCTCTCTCTCTTTCTCTCTCTCTTTAGCTTTACTTTGTCGAGCATAATGCTATACTCGCCAGCTTTCCTCTCTCGCATCGTCTGCTGTCTACCGTGCCACTTGGCCTGAGCTGGTGCTTCTGTCCTCTCCGCTCTGTTATGTTAGCGAGTTGCTAACACGACTTGCGAGTGCACAACACGTACACGCGCACAGAGCAACAACGAAAGAGAAAGACAGAGAGAGAGAGAGAGAGAGAGGGAGAGAGTGCTTTGCATGATGGCCATGCCACATGGATCGTAAACCGTTCACCATGGCCAACGACGACGATAATGACAACGACAACGACAACGGGGACAAGACCGCGGGCTTCAACATCCCGACCAGATCAGCGTGAGATGACAGTGATAGGCGCATTATGCTCTTCCCTGTGGATCTCTAAGGCTCTAGGCTCCGAGCAAATGCCACCATTGCAGCCTTCCTACCTTATCTTTGAAGCTCTGCAGCCTCTCATGTTAGCAACATTTTCCAGCCATTGCAATTTTTCTTTACCCTTTGCCTGGAGTATAGAAAATCATTCCGACTACGTAGCATCTCCGCTCGAGGCAAACCATTTTTCATAAATGTCGACACTGATATCATAAAAATGTCATGATTGTACATCCGTCTTCTTTCCAGCCTGAAATCAAGCTGACATGGTTATCATGGATGCTGAGACGATATCTATCAATTTGGGAAGTTTTATCCGTTTGACCGAAGCTGGCGTCAAAACGGTAAGAGCTTTAACCTTTGGCACGTGGGAATAAACTCTTTTAGAATTTCTTTGCACTTGGTTTCATATGGATTTGTCAAGTGGAACCGGAGAAAAAGGATTTTGCTTTTGAAAGAACAATATCCGCGCGAGATACTCTTCAGCATTAATAAGGAAGCTCTTCAGTAAATATTCAATTTAAAACACTTCTGTTATCTTTAATTATTAAAGCCAATGATTATAACTTACTCTTAAAGAGAATGATTATCATGAATCATTGAAGCCGATGATTATCTTTAATCATTAAAGCTAATAAAAGCGGTTGGCATTGAATATTGACTGAAGAATAATCATTATTATCTCTACTCATTAGCTTTAATAATTAGGTTCAATGAACTTTTTATGTTTTTTTTCTGGTGATATCTTTTTTTTTATTGGTTTGTTCCAGCCGTACAGGATCTTCCCCTTTTTACGAGCCTCAACCCGCCTCAACTTCGTTCTACCTCCCATTCCACATCCCCGCTACCTCCCATTCTACCCCCCCCCCCGCCTCTTATATCCCCCTTTCCACAACTCCCCCCATCTTCACCGTTACATATCTGCCATGGGCATAGGGAAACTGGGGAAAACCTATACCGATACAGCCGGTCCCAAGTTCGCCTTCCAGTCACGGAACTAGTCGTCTTTCGCCGAGAAATGTCGAAGAAAAACATTTTACGACGAATATGACGGGACTGGGATTCGAACCTGCCGACCGCCCGATCCGCTGGCTAGCAGCACGCTAACCACTAGATCAACGCACCGAGTTTTCTGGTGATATAATTATTAGTATTTATTATGCTACATAGAATACTGGTTTTCTTAACCCTTTATATCACCGTTTGACAGTTCTCTAGCAAACCATCTAAGTCCTCACAAAATCCCAGATTGGAATTCAATCCTTTTTCAAATCAATGTCACACGATGGCCACAAATATTTTTATGGTTTTTTTTTGTTGCAATTCATGCAAACCAGATGGCGTTAGTTGGATCAAAATTTATTCGAAGGTCGCTTGACGCGAGATTGCAAGATTGGAGACATTGGCTTGTATGGGTCGAGGAGAGGCTGTGCTACAACAAACAAAATAGCTGCTTAAAAGTATTCCATATACATCATAAAGGAATGTTACGACATAATGTAACATGTTTGTCATACTTCCTTCATAACTGGCCTCCCAATCAACATTTTCAAAAACTGAACAATACATGCTTTTTTATTTATTAAAACCGACCATAAAGTCAACTATTTTTCAATTTTTACGTTGTTGAGTTATGAAAGGTTAATTATGTAAAATTTCTTTTCTATAATGAAAATGTGATTTTCATAAAAACTCTATCCATACATAAACCCTTCTTCCGATATGACTCTGCAAATCAGTCCCGACATACCACCTCATTTCCGACATACACTTGAAGCCGTGCGAGCAAGAGCTGACATGTCTGCGTGCGCATATCTGGGTGTATATATATATAACTATACGTACATTCCTACATATACATTTACCACGAGAAATTGCTGCGTAGCCATCATGTGTTACCCATGTATATTTGTTTTGGCACATAGAGAGTTTGGTTATACGTATTGACATACGTGGTATTGGCGCAGACACATACATGGAAAAAAGGGTTCTCACAGTGCAGCCTCCGGCACTCTCCTCTGTCGATTAACGTTTATATAAACTCTCGAAACTCTGATGAGTTCGTTTCCACATGGATTCTCGTCAGCGTAGGACCGACCTCGGAAATTGAAAATTCTCACGGAAGTCTCTTAACGAGGGACGGTGCGTTATTTGATTCCGTTGGGTGATGGAGCCAGGGGGGGGCTTTGTGGCGTGTGTAACTTTTGGGGGACGGGCCAGGCGTCCGAAGATGGAAAAGACCCTGAATTACCGTTTGGACGAGGAAACCTTTGAATGGTCCTGAATCACGCGTGTTGATATAGATCCGGAGATAACGCAATTGGGCTCGTTACCGTGACAAAAGGGAGGGAGAGAGAGAGAGAGAGAGAGAGAGAGAGAGAGAGAGAGAGAGAGAGAGAGAGAGAGAGAGAGAGAGAGAGATATAGGCAAAACGGTATATGGGATGTCGGATCAGGGACGGGAAAATGTACGATCTTTGACGAACGAAATTCGAGGCCAAGTCGTTTGCAGCTTTAGTTAATGTTATCGAATCTGGAGTGATTTCAATAGGTGTCAATCGTAGGCGTCAATGGACTCGCATCGCGTTTCCCATCGAATCAATGGTGCTGAAGACCGCATCATCGTTGGAATGCAACGGAAATTCCTTTTTGGTTCTGTATTCCTTTATTTATTTTTTATGATTGAATCTTGTACGCATGGAGACTAGTTACAGGAGACCAACCTACAATGGTGAGAGAGTGAATGCAGTGGACCCGAAAATGCGGAAAATAAGGACGATAAAGAATTTTCGCAACATGACCTGTACAACATCAAATATCATGTACAATTTCGAATAAAATTCTTTTAAAAAATTTGAGATGTTACTTCAAACATGTGTAAATATAACTATGAAATACTAGCACTGTAGATTCAATCGTTTCTCTAAATTTAATTTAAAAAAATCACCTTGAATATGCGTGTTCAGACTGGAATAAAGTTGTAATATTCGTAATTTTGGGGACGACTTGAAATGCCGAGTTTGTACTCCTATATTTTAGTCTCCATACCTGTACGTTTCTGATTAGGATCCCAAATACGTTTGGATGATTCTTCTAACCCAAATCGGCAAAAGACGAATTGACGACTTGAAAAAACATTAATTTTCCCAAAACTACCGTTATTTTCGGACTCCTTGAGCTTAAGTTCGAAAAAGTTGGACGCAAAACATGATACTCGCGTTTTGGTCGAATCAATAAATTCGTGTATTTTTTCTATGGCGGATAGACGCGAGTGAACATACACAGCGGCTAATAATACACGGTGGAGAAGTTCCAGGGCATACGCTCCTCTCTCTCTCTCTCTCTCTCTCTCTCTCTCTCTCTCTCTCTGTTTCCGTTGGTTGGGTTTTCCCTTGCTGCTGGAATTACGGTTGTGTGAACTTGTCTGTTCGCCGTAGTTTTGGAAACACAAACTTCGGCGTCCAAAAGAGGATTGAGGATTTTTCTTCCGTCCTTTGGTTTTCATTATTTATTGGCTCTTCGCGCGTACTGCAAACGCGGCTATGCAAAGTTGTTTTTAAGCTCAAGAGCGCAGACTAGTTCAAACTATTCATCTTGAAGTTTCTTAACGCTGGAGGGAATCATAGATATGTTTTTCGTGCGCATACAGTCGAATACCAATTCAAATTATATCTTTTTTCTCCTGATGCTAGACTCTCATCTCCATTTTACTCGAGGGACACACCAATTTTAAAGTTCGCGGATTACGATGACGCGAAACCATTGAATTCGGTAGCAATAAAATATCAAGCGTGCAATCACAATTGTAGATAGCCATACATCATTTTTTGCAACTTGGAAACGCGTGAATATTATTTTTTTTTCACATCCCTCTATTTTTCGTCTCCGTTTTTAGGCTACGTAGAATCGTCAAATGCAAATCTGCAAAAAACCATTTTGGTTCATGGAAAAAACGAAGAAGTGAAGAAAATAAAACAGAACTTGTATTGCATTCCAGTGATGCAAACTTCAGTAGCATAAGTCGCACTTTTGTGTCATATGTTTCATTGGCGGAAGTATACATCCTGAAAATACTTTCGTGAAAGTAGATAAGAGTACAGTAGAGCGTCGATTATCCGATTCAATTGGGACCGGGCGCCTTTCAGATAATTTAAAATTCGGCCAACCGAACAGCAATATTCCATGGGCGAAAAAAAAGTTTATTTTTTCAATATGATAAAATATATATATTTAAAAATACAATGAACATTAATATGTTAATAATACAATTACACTTTTGGTGAATTGCAAATAACCATTGTATCATTTAATGATATAGAACAAAGTTAAATATGTATTAAAAAATAATCAGCATTCATACATCTTTGAGTTCTTATCTATTTATTTTTGAAAAAATCGACGATTTTCTTCGGCTTCACAACGGAAGCTCGTTTCTTTGCTGCCAAATCTCGCAATCGTTTTAGAAGAAGAAGTTGCATTGAATAACATTCATGTAGGCTGCGTTCCGTATCACTCCGTTGCCGTAATATATAAGACGTAATCATTCGAATAGCTGAGCATTTGAATGAATAAAATTATTGTTTAAATAATTGATATTTTAGACAAGCCAAATCGCCATTCGGATAATTGACGTTCCGGATAAACCAAATCGCCATTCGGATAATTGACGTTTCGGATAACTGACGTTCAGATGATCGACGCTCTACTGTCTTAAAATTAATTGAATTTGATAATTTCTTTTGTTCTTGGGGGATTTCCTTTCGATTGCGCTTGCTCGTAATGTGGTATATTCCTTCTTCGAAGAGTCTTGATAAACGACACTGCCCCTCGAAATTCTAATTCGCATCCTGCAGTCGAGCTCGTTTGTTCGTCGATTCAATTTTCGAGAATCTCTATCTTTGAGAATTCAGTGAAATTCATTTGTGACTTACAATTAGTTAAAGCTCGCATCGCATCCCATGGAATTTGTGGATGCACATATATATACATAGAGAGAGACATTCGAAAAAAAACTCACCAACATTTGTTCCTTCAAGACGGATGAACCATGCCTGTTGAATAATAAGTACGGTAATTGAGGCCGACAATTAAAATAATAAATCAGCTCCTAATTGCTTCGGATTCCCAGGCAATGAAATCCGAGACTATTTGCTCGTGGATATTATATATATATATCTAGCGACGAGCATTGACTCGAAGCACGTAGGCAATACCGTTGTATATACTCATTATATACACAGACGTATGTAAGAATACGTGCGCACCCACATACACAAGCATATATAAAACGCGCTTTCACACAAATTCGAGACGTATATTGAGAGATTAGCAGGGTGTGAAAAGTGTCAAATACAAAGAGAAGTGAAGCGAAGAACTGGAGAAACGAAGGGACCACGGAACGACGGTGAGGAGTGACGAGAAATCTCACGCCGCTATTGACTGGTAATTGGCACTTTAACGATGGTCGATTTGTTCATTTTATTTTATTTCAGAAATTACATACACTACCGTCGAAAAGTTTTCGGACAAAAATTAAAGAAAGTTCCGGAACGATTTTTTATGCCATTTCGCCGATAAATGACCTAAATGAATTTAATAAACGGCATTTTGAAGGGGAGGAATTCACCTTCATTCCGTTTTTTTGTTCCGATAGTTTTGGAAACATTGGTATCGTAAGAAATGAAAACAGCGATCAAACAAGTGCTTACAAGTCGAGGGTCATCACTTCGAGCATCTTCTGTAGGTAGACCCAAACCAAGGTTAGTGGATCCTTTGAAAGTGATTATTCCGATATTTTTCGATTTTTCGACTATTTTCATACTTTGCGTGACTAGAATGATCTTGTATTGTAGGTCGCTGAATTCGTCTTAAAATCGGTAATAATGTCATAGAAAAAAAAATATATGGTTCCATTTAGAAAAGTGGAGTTGACCTTGACGTAGCTTCAGCGCCTCCACCGATAAAAAAATAGGGTCGTCCCGTATGACGGCCTTCTCGAACACTGAAACTTTTGTCTGAAACATTTTTGGATATGATCAATAGTTTGAGTGCTATTGCTCTGTAACACTTTATGTGCCTCACCCGGTATATGAAATGTCTTTGGAATTTACTTCTTTATACGTACAGTTTCAATGAATCCATGCTTTTCACTATTCGCCATCAATTTACACCCGATCGATCGATCGCGATCGTACTTTTTGTCATTACTTTGCTATGTTTCCAGCGACAATGCTGTTTGGTATACTTCAACGTGTGGGTTTATTCTCCGTTATTGCTGGCCCTACGCTTCTGCCAGTGACGTAAAGTCATGAATGTCTCTTTTTGAATGCTAAATAACAAAATTGCGGTTAAGGGGCTATTCTACTGTGATGTCTCAGAAAATAGGCTATATTTAATAGATTTTTTTTTGAAAACTAATGCATTTATTGGTACAAACTTTTTTTTCGTTTAAAGGTACACTCTTACAGAATTGAAAACAATTTTTTTTGTTGCATACAAATGTATATTTATTTAACAATTGATAATCGTGTAAAGGTATGAAAAAAAGCGTGCCGCTGGCCTTGATGGTTTGCGCTCTCCAGGTAATCTGATACAAAAAATTCAAAAAGATTCTTAATCTGTATGAGTGTCGCTATCGCCCGAACTAGAATGATTATCTTATATTGCAAAATAACAAAATGGCGTCGTTTTTTGAAAAAGTCTTCGAAAAACACGTTTTTTTCGTAGTAATTCGGGCGAAAGTATAAGTAAAAATTAATATTTTTTTAATAATTCTAGTTCGGGCGATAGCGACACTCAAAAAACTTTGTACCGATACATGGAAAAGTTTTTTAAAAAATTATTAAAGTATAGCTTACTTTTTGAGCCATCACAGTAGAAAAGCCCCTTAAATTGGATATGACGGAAGAGTGAATAGAATTGCGTTCAATAGCGTCGGCGATTTGACAAAACTGCTCGTCATTGTCAGACGAACGCCCAAGAGAGCCCAGTTTTCGACTTACAAAAATTCGGTTTAAAGGGGGTTTTTCGTTCTCTCTTGTGAATAGCTCTGATCCTGACGATTGACTCTGCGAGCTTGATTTTTTTTCCTCTTTGATCGTAGACTTTTTTCGCGGTTACTATTTTTGCACAAGAGTGCGGAGACATTTTGCAAAGTGTCTTTTTCTTTTTTCTCGAGCCTTTGAGGTTATGACTGTTTTTCATCCGCATGCGGACGGTTTGAAAAGGATTATTATATGGTAAATGAGAAAGTATTACGATGGCTCGTATATGGTATGGGAGCATTAACTGTTTAAAAAATTTTCTATGACTGGCTCTGTCCAAACGGATTGCATATAACGACGCTGTCGCGGACGGAATTCGTGCATAAAAAATAGAGTACGTTGGATTACGGTGTCCCGTGCAATATGGTTGGTCAACAAATTGCAATAGCGCGACGCTACACTGTGATAATCCTTCGGCAGCTAGAAGGAACGAGACAATGAACCTTGAAAACACGTTCGGTAGAAATTTTCAACAAAGTTGCGAGATGAGTTTCATTCAAGAGTACTTCTCTTGCCGCTCGACGACGACGACGACGACGACCATGACTACGATCGGAACGACAGAGTCGGAAGAGAGTTTAGTTAAGGAGAGACTAAAAGAGAGTTTTCTTCTCTCGAGGTAACTCGATCGTAGCACGCTGCTTCCACTTCTGTCTATAATAGCGTAAAAGAAGGAAAGAGTGCAGAAACGAGAACTCTCGAGAGTAGATAACTTGCATGAAGAAGAAAAGAAGCAAGGAAAAAGACTCGAGTTAACAAAACTTTTTGCAAAGTATATCACTCTTCTCTCATCTCTATTTCAAAACTTGTCCGATCCTGATAAAATTAATCAACTTTGTAAAAATCAACGCGATATGACCGACGAGTGAAAGGTTTTTGATTCTTTTTCAAAGATGGCTAGACCGGATGACTCGAAGTTTTCACAGTTAACGTCTAGCTGCTAAAGACGCCGAAACGGCCGATTTCGCGATTTAGAGAGAAAAAAATTCGCTTAGGGGTGGTCCGGGCAAAATGAATACCTTAAGCTTTCCGTGATTATTGCCGATAATATATAATAGAAAAAATTAAAACAATTATCTGATATTATTCTTCATTTAATGAACTTTCGAAACGCGTTAACAATTTTCTTTAATTATAGTTTAATTAGTTGCTATAAATCAAATAACCAAAAATGTCAAAGTATCCACTTTGTCCGAGCCCCCTGGTAAAGTGGATACGGCATAAGGGCAAAGTGGATAACAACAAAGAAATGTTTGGAAACGTAAGTTACCAAAAAAATTATCTGTATAAGGTAGCGTATGCTAACTCGTACTTTTTGGTTGTTCCTTTGATAGATTCTCCAACTTTACATAAATTTATCGCTGTTTGCATGATGTCTGCACGCCAAGAACCTTGCGTCGTTCTTTTTTTAAATTTATTAACCATCAGAAACAAAATATGCAGATTATAATATATAATGAAATTCTTTACGATCACCAGGCAAAGTGAAGACGGTATTCACTTTGCCCTATTCGCTTTGCCCCACGTAGTCACTCCTGATGTTATCCCGTTTCAAATAAAAAAACGATTGCTTCGGGTCTCATACAGAGTGTAAAGTTCTATACAGTTTTATACAGTGTATAAAGTTACATAAACATACATTGTAACTACCCAAAAACAAAGGACGATAAATAAATAACTTTCTTATTATTAGCAAAATATGTCCCTTGATGAATCAATATTTTTTAAGCAATAACACAAATCGTCGTTTCCTGGACGGCGTGTGATAAGGCTACTCACCAAAGCATTTGCCATGTACTGGGTGACAACGAGCGAACGTTGCTATAGTAATGTAGCGATCGGAAAATGCATAATTTACGAGTCGTGGCGAGTATTCATTTTGCCCGGGGTATTCACTTTACCCGGACTTCCTCTACCTCCGTGCAGAAATTTTCGTGAGGATTCAATCAGATTCTCACACTTGTCCCTACTTCCTGATTGGTATTCAATGAGCCGTCGCATTGTTTCCTTTAGGATTCAAATTGGATTCCAATCAGGATTTCCCATTAGAACCCAATGTACGAATCCAATTTAGATACTAAAGGACCCGTGCTGAAATTGAGTTCGGGCTTTGATCGGGCCCATCTTAATTTTCCCTAACTTTATTGAGGCCCTAGTCTGGAAGCCTCACATGGGCCATCAGTGGCCAGTCACACTTTGCTACCGAGGGCCATTGAAGGCAAAATAACCAGGGCCCTTAAAATTCCCTCAACGGTGCCTCATAAAAAGTTATTGCAGCCATATGCGTACGTGCGTGTCTGTGTGTGCAGTGTGAAAAAGAAATGTATTATTTCAATAAATTTGAGGGTTAGAATTCTGTCGCATATTTTGACTCGTTTGATACCGCGTTGTTCCAATGAACGCACTGCATGCGTGTTGGTTCAAGGCGTCACAGCTCGTCTACTAAACGCATAGTTTAATTATCATATTTAATCGATGTCGATAATTATTATGCCACAAATTCTTTAGTCAAGCAATTTATACTCATTTGCGCCTATAATAGCAACGTCTAGTAGTATTGGGGAAATCGCTCCTAGGGAATCTACAACTACACCCCTTAAAGGCCTTTACTTGATCTCCATACTTAGACCATAGTTTCAGTCAACCTACCTACCCTATCATTACCTAATGGGGCTCGATCCGGCTCTTTTATGGAAAACCCTACTATGGAATCCACAAATAATTCCTTGAAGGCCCCGAATTGTGGACGTTGAATTTTGTAATAAAAATATTGAGACGCACAAAACGAGTGGATTTTAATAAAACATAAATCTTATTTAAAAAAAGTATAAGGCGCTCTAAAAATGATATCTTAAAAATCGAATTGAATCACATCACTGGAAATTCATGGTAATTATCATTTGTTATTTATTTTATTGCACTTTGACATAATATTATCACACTCGTACGCGCTCATTGAGCGTGTAGATTATGTTTGAACACAGCGAATTTTTCCTCGTGACTTTTCACATATTTTCTATTCGAACGTGGTTAGGATTCTCAAACAGTGTAAAATTGGATCCCAATGAGGAATACTCCCTGTGTGCAGTATCCCTAATAAATCTCTGTAGAGATGTGGGTGCATCTTGGGAATCCTCAACAAATTCGTGCAACGAATCACAAAATAGTATTTTTTTTGTGGAAAGGCAACAAATTCCGGTTGAGAATTTCAAATAAAAAAAATTCAAACGACGACAATCCGGAAATAACGCGGCATCCACTTGAGTTTCAATATCATCTCATCTCTACGTGCAGCGTCCCTATCAAATCCCTATACGGATGTGGTAGGATCTAGGGATTCCTCAAGAGATTTCTGTACGCGCCGCGAAAAATTGTATTCGAAATAGGTTATAAAGTGATCTTTCGGTTGAGCTAATCGCAAATCGAAGAGACTTAGCTGCTAGATATTCTAGAAACACCAATTTTGACACTAGAACCATTCGCTACTCGAATCCCTCCGCTCAGCAGTAATTTTTTCATTGATCGAAATTTCTCAGCCCGTGTAATTTCCTCTAAGTATGGTATTCATTTTTGTTTTTGGTCTCCCAATAATATTCAATGGAAATACACTTGACAAAATGTTCTTTCACGAATGTCTCAAACACGGACATTATTCTAGGTTTATGCCACAAAAATCATCGAGGTCTCTGCAAATGTGTACGTTTGACTGAATAAAGTTTCACGGACTTCTTATCACTTGTGATAGCCACAAAATACGCCAGAAAACTCGTCAGTCCTTTGCTCTATCCAAATTTTCTCTTTATCGCGTTGTATCAAACGCCACTGCTTCGACCCTCGAATCCCGCGTCGTTCCGAGATTAACACCGCAATCTGCCACGAGGCTACGAGTATCATCGAGACACTTCCTCGGGGTCCAATTTGCCCAGTCGTATCACTATCAGTCATTTTTCTTCGGTTCCCCGCGCTCATTAGTAAACTTTATCACGACTTTCGCTGTAATATACGAGTGACTACAACACGTCGATGGTGACAAAATAATGTAAAAAAATAAAACGTAGAGTGGCCGTCCTGCTAGAAATATCGCGTTGTTTCGAAATTTGTTATTGCTTATCAGACTTCACTTTCACCGTCTTCCTGTGAACGCTATAGCGATTAATCAGCATCTATCGCTGATTAATCGTATCATATCGCTGATTAATATCGTTCATTATTGTTCGGAAATTTGATTGGCGCCTCAAAGATTTTTGGTTAGACGAGCGGAAGTTCATGACGTCGAGATTTCTATATACACGCGTAAAGATTCGAATGTAAAAAATATTTGGATATATATTAAGAGTGTGCATTAATTTTAAGTTATTTTTTATTGTAAAAATACAGCTTTATTGTGAAAAAATTGTTACAAATTGATCATTCAAAATATTTTCCATCTAGCCACTAATCTTTCCCATCTTTCTAATAGGGTAGGGAGGGGCATGTTGAGCAATCGGGGGTAAGTTGGGCAATCGAAATAGCCAGGAAACTAAGCTCCGCACGCAGGTGCATCAAATGGCGGAACGAGACACGGGACGTTTCATTATTTTTGCGCCCAAAAGTAAAAAAAAACGTGATTGAAAGATTTTGTTCTACCATTGTATGAGACAAATTATATCAAAGTTCATTGCAATTAATATTAACGTTTCAAAAACTAACTAATTAACGAGCAATTGTTAGTTTATTACTGCACTGTATCAATTCATGTTGCATACGTTTGATTTTTTTAATGTAATTCTTAATTTGCGCAACTTACCTCATACTTATGCTCAACTTGCCCCACTATCGGGGCAGGTTGAGCAAACATGGTTTTAGTCATTTGAAAGCGATTATCTGTGAAACAATAAGCATAACAGGAATTTCATCGACGGACTTTTTTGCCAGATAAATTTCTTTTTGATCAAAGTAGGTTTCATTTTTATACGGCGCACTGTTAAGGAATTACAGGGCGATAATTCCAAACTTGCTCAACATGCCCCTCCCAATAGGTGGATTCCACGCCGAAATAACGACACATCTTTAGAGGATATCCACGAATCGACCTATTTTCTGGTATCCTCATAAGAATGGAATCGCTGCTCAGACAAGCAATGAGTCATTGATCGAAATAGATGATAATCAGAAGCAGTAATATCTGGAGAATACGGCGGATGTGGTAGGACGTCCCAGTGAAAAGCTGCTAACGTTTCCTTGACCGGTTTCGCAGCATGAGGCCGAGCGTTGTCATGCTGGAAAATCATTTTGTCGTGTCTTTTCGCGTAATCTGGCCGTTTTTGCTTCAATGCTCGGCTCAATTGCATCAATTGTTGTTGGTAACATTTGATGTTGATCAACATTCAATGATTATGCAAGTTCTTCTTGCGTTTGACTCGCGTCTTCATCGAGTAAAACTTTCAATTCCTCATCTTCAAACTTTTTCGGCTGGCCTGAACGTTCCTTATCTTCCGTGTTAAAGTCATGTTTTTTTTTATAGCGTCGAAGCCAAGTACTCATATGTTGAAATGGATGGAGGATAATCGCCATAAGCTTTCGACAACATTCGTTATTTTTCAGCAGCACTTTCTTTCAAATAGAAGCAAAAAAGCAAAGCTTCCCGCAAATTGCATTTTGTTGGCACAAAATTTGAAATATTCAACGCTCGAAAAAATAATGTCTTTTACACTTTGGGCAAAATAACACATACTGAAAACTACAGCCACGTGATGAGGCTTTGACATAAAATTAGTAAATTGAAAATCTCTTGAAATTAATGTACACACATAATATATTGGTCGTTATAGTGTATTTGGCGTCTTGTAGATTCAATCTAACAATGCAACAATGAGACTCTTCATTAGCGTTAATTTCCGAGGCGAAAAGAACCGCGAACGGCGAACGAGCCTCCAATTCCGTGTACACGATGGCGTAGTTTCTATTCTTGCATGCACTCACTATTGTTTGAAGTACTCCCGCGACAAAATGAGACCCTTGTGTGGAAATCGCGATGTTCGGTTGCTGTGTATGTTTGCGCGTGCGATGTGAATTCCACCGGAACTCTCGTCACGATATGTTCAAAGCTTCGCGATACAATCGACCGCGACAGCGAGTCCTCGTGAGCCCGTTTCGAATGTACGATTATAAGATAAAAATATTATTCGATTATCAAATTATACTAGCGAATGTGTATCATTTTCGTGCGATGCTTCTGTAAAAGTTATTTCGACTGTGATACAAGTAGCTTTCTTGTTCGATTTTCGTTCGAGGCTTCTTTTTCATCGATAATTGTCATTTTTAAATACAGGCAAAAAACTATCAAATGCACAAACGAGGTAATCGTAAATATGGATTCGACTGAAATTTTCGAGACAAGGTTTTAGAAGGTTGCAGAAACGTTTGTGAATAAATCATTTTGGAGAGATTCTGCCCTTATCTGGCTACGGTTAATATGCTCAAACTAGCTAATGCACATGGTGATCCAAAAACTTACGTCCGAAAGGGAAAGCTAAATGTCTCGTGTCCATACCTATCCGAATCACTCCCATGGATGTCGTACGATCTTTTTTTTCAGGCGATTCTAAAAAAAAAGCGTTTAAGGGGTTACGTGGGTTTGAAAATTAAGAAAAATACATTTTTTTAAATTTTATTATCGAATAGTACAATATGTCTAGAATATTCTGCCAAAGTTTTAAGTCGAAGTAAAAGTCTAAGAGAAAGAGCCTTTGGGAATTCCCCCCGTTGGGAAAGACCGGCCGGGAGCGACGCAGGTATACGCATTTTTCTCAAAACACTATTTTTGAAGTGGACACGATTTCTCAAAAGCTAATGCACCGATCTTATTGGAATTTTGCATACTTCTTCAAAATAGCATTGACTAGTGATGGAATGAAGGTTTTTTTTTCGATGGCAACTAATTTTACAAGGCTATACGTAGTGTAAATTGTACCAAAAATTAAACTATTTTGCATACAACTCTGCCAAAAATTTAAATTTCATTTTTTTTTAAATCCTTCGTTCAATCACGAGCTATACTTATCTACTAATAGAACAAAATTGATTTTTTAATTTCAGATAAAGCTATCATGAGTTATCCTGACCACCACGAGGACACTTTTTTTGGAGGGGTCTCTGGAAACCAGGTCCCACCGGCTGAATTTCCCAAATTGTTGGATGAAAATTTTCAAAAATATCGTTGAAATGTTGCTTTTGTACGTGCTTAACATTTTGAATAAAATAATTTATATATTATATTTTAAAAAATAGAGAAAATATGCTTTTTTGGCTTCGAAATCCACGTAACCCCTTAAAAAAATATTTTCTTTTGTGTATGTACTTTTCTCGCCATTTTTTTCGCTTGTGTTGTCGTTATGAAGTGTAATGTTAAGCAATAAATAAATTACCAACTGAACAGTAACGTAAATGCTTTAGATTTCGTTCGAAAAATATGTTTGAGAGGATCTGTTACTTAAGTTCAGATGGTAAAATAAAATGCTTAACTAATCTAAATATTTAATTGTAATTCTATATAAATAAAAAAATTGAAAAAAAAATCGGTCTTATTAATTTACAAACCTCGTATATATTGTAAACGTAACTCCTACAAGACTTTTACTCTTTTTCGAACTTTGCAAATGCTGGGTTCGCCTTGATTGAGCACGCACAAAATAAAATTATGGTTTATAAATATTTTGGTCCAATAGGGTGTACTCTCGCCAACCACATTAGCATCGGTCGAATGAGAGGGCCCCCGAATGATTTACACCACCCCAAATGATTGACTACGCCGATTATTTCTTTTACGCACTCTATTTTATACCTAATCTAATTTACAATTTAACCTTACACTTAAATGGATCGATGGCCCAGCACTGAGTGTCGTGGCTCTCTCATTAAGTTTTAATTCTCGGCATCGTTTAACCCATACATTTTGGGAGGGAGCAATTGTCGTTCGAATTTGATAGGTAGCTAATCTATCGGCGTGAGACGAGAGCTAAGGCTAGAAGAGTTAAAGCCAAAAGTAATGAGATTCCCTACAATATATATTTTTTTATTTTGGCGGAAAGGACATTTCGGAATTGTTGTATCTATATAACGTTACTATAATAAATGTCTTCAATATTACTATTTCTCTTTAACACACACATATATAAATATAATATATATATATATTTATGCTCCGCGGCTTCTCGCTAACGGTTCATCTTTTCTCGGTTGTGCAGATTGTCCTGGGAACGAGAGACGGTCGCTCGCCCTGCAACTTCGCTGGTGAGTGTAATAACATATGAAAATTCTTGCTTTTTTACCTTTTGTATTTTTCTTCTGTCGCGAGCGCATGCATGAATCGCCACGAGTGGAGTGGCGCTATTTGCGAACTTAGATTCAATGAGAAACGTTTATAATTTCACGACGTTGCGAAATGTATTACGAATTGACACTATAGAAAAAGACAGAAGTTTATTTTCGATTCCTCGGGTCACCGGCGATATATATATATATATATATATATATATATATATGAGGCATTCCACGCCAAATCGACCACTTTCTGGCCCGATCCCTTTCGATTTGGCTGAAACTTTAATATGTTATTGTTTTCATCTCAAACCGCTTGTGTGATTTTTTTTCAAATTTTTTTTACTTAATCACAAATACGTGATTAAGTAAAAATTTTTTCAAATGTTTATAACTTTCTGAAAAATGGATCGATTAAGATCTTTGTTTTTTAAACTCTTCGTTTTGAAATGTTGTTTATGAAAAAAAATATTTGAAAAATATTCAAAGTCATCTTCGACGTGATTTTTTATTTTTTTTTTTGTAAAAAAACGCGATTTTTTCATAGAACGCTACTTTTGATTTTTGATTTTTTTCGTGAAAAAAATATGATCAATTTAGCATTTTTTGCCGCCAGACCAGGTAAGATTTTTCTTTCCATTTTTTTTCGACATTGAAACATTTCTATTCTTATTTTTTTTTAAATATAGCTGTTTTCTATGACGATATAATCATTTAAATGGTTCATTCCATCATACTCAATACTTTGTATATAATATTAACTCACTCAAGTTTTCCAATGGAAAAGTTTTCCAATTATGTTAAATAATTTTTAAAGGGTTGTTTAATGGGGTATGGAGTAAATAGTTATTCAATTAATTGTTTAATAGTAATTAATGATGAATTTATTCATTTCCGTGACGTTTGAATAATTTACATAATTTATGATCTCTTGAAATAGTACACTGCGTTTTTTTGGAAAATCATAGAATTTATTAATGGACATTATTGCATCATAGGAAACAGCTATATTTGAAATAAATTAAGAGTAAACATTTTTCAATTTAGAAAAAAAATAGAAAGAAAAATTTTAACACGATGGGTCTGGCGGCAAAAAGTGCTAAATTTATCATGTTTTTTTACAAAACAAAAAAATCAAAAATAAAAAGTGGCGTTTTTCGGAAAAATCGCGTTTTTTTACAAAAAACTAAAAAATCAAGATGACTGAATATTTTTCAGATATTTTTCTTCATAAAGAACATTTCAAAACAAATAATTTCGAAATTTCGAAATAAAAACGAAATTTCAAAAGTTATGAGCATTAAAAAAAACGGGCGATTTTTTTAAATTCACGTATTTGTGATTATGTAAATAAATTCGAAAAAATCACACAAGCGTTTTAAGATGAAAACAATAACACATTAAAGTTTTAGCGAAATCGAAAGGGGTGGATTTGACGTGGATTGCCCCATATACAGGGTGTATCTCAACTACTAGTTTTCCGTTCGTGGGCATACAGGGTGTCTCTTTCCGAGCAAAACCCTTTTTTTAAAAATGTCGTGCGACAAAAATTGGCCGAGATATTCACGAGTAAAACTCGACGCGAGTAAACAATGGCACAGTAGTTTCGGCGTCGGAGCTATCGCCAGCGCGGGTTCGAAGCCACGTTCGGGCAGGTGAATTTGAACCCGAACATTCCCGTTCTGCGGCAGGCAACCTACCAATTCGACCAACGTTTTCTGTTTCTGATTGATCGTTGTACGTCGAACGGATTGGTGCACGGTCCCAGCGCCTGGCTACTTAAAAAGTGAACCTTTTAATTAATTCGTAATTAAATACGTTTCATCATAATCATAGCGAGAAATTTACCAACCCGACTATCTTTTCTTCGTAGCAATGATATGCCAAATGTGTTTCTTATCGTTGTAGCACCTGGCAGACTGAAAAAAGTATCTTTCAATGTTATAAACAAAAATGATTTAACAATAAATTCACTTGCATATTAATTAATCGTGGTCATTATCCGACAAGAAAAAAAAAAAAAATTGAAAAAAATTCACCTGCCCGAACGTGGCTTCGAACCCGCGCTGGCGATAGCTCCGACGCCGAAACTACTGTGCCATTGTTTACTCGCGTCGAGTTTTACTCGTGAATATCTCGGCCAATTTTTGTCGCACGACATTTTTAAAAAAAGGGTTTTGCTCGGAAAGAGACACCCTGTATGCCCACGAACGGAAAACTAGTAGTTGAGATACACCCTGTATATATATACGCACACCCAAGCGCGTATTTCAATGTGTCTCGAAAATTCAATTTCAGCACAAAATTAATGACGTCGGATTAATACAATAAAGTCTCGCGGAAACCGTAGCAAGTCAAGTCACCGCGCTCGGAGCCTGCGTTCTAATATTCGAACGACGAATAAGTCTTTTCGATCATGAATATTTCGACGCGATTTGATCGGTGAAATTTCACGGAAATTCGGCGTTTTCAAGGGCTGCGCATGAGGGTTCATAAAGCCGTACGGTAAAGAGAGTGCGGTTGCAAAGAAACTCAATCAGGAAATGAAGTCTTTCCCGCTTCGGCTATATCCTCCTCTCTCTCTCTCGCGCGCCTTCTCTCCCGCCCCATCTCTCTCTCTCTCTCGCGCATTCTCTCCGCCTCATCATTCCCTTTCTCTCTCTCTCTCCCTCTCTCTTAAGAGTACCGCATAATTTCAAGGACCTGTCTATACATATTGTAGGAAAATGACGCGTCATTCCCCCTTCACTTTATTTCGCGTTTCACCACATCCTGTCGTTGCTTCGCTGCCTTTAACCATTCAGCCAGCGCCGTCTTAATTTTCTTTTCGAATATCTCTGGAAAAACGGCGATTTTATATACACGTTGCGTACTTTAAATGTATTGGGTCTGAGGATTGCATCGCTTTTTCTTTTTAATTTTTTAATTTATTACAATTTCTAGATCGCTTCAAAACCACCAGTTTTCTACCCGAGTGCAATCCGTTTATTGTTTGAAAGATGAACAAAGCTTTTAGCTTCCGATGGAGCCTTTTTTGAATAAAGTAAGAATGATTGATTGTTTCAAATCAATGTGTTATCCTATCAAAAAAACCGTAAAGTCATATTTGCATAGCCAATATATCGAAAAAAGTAACAGGGACCTGATATGGAGCTGGACAGTTGGAGAGTTAGACAGATGGAGAGATGGAGAGTTGGAGATTTGGAGATTTATAGATTTGGCGAGTCGGAGATTCTGACATTCGGGGATTTGGAGAGTTGCAAGTTGGAGATTTAGAGATTTGGAGAGTTGCAGATTTAGAGAGTTGGAGATGTGGAGAGCTGGAGATTTAGAGAGCTGGCGATTTGGAGAGCTGGCGATTTGGAGAGTTGGAGATTTGGAGATTTGGAGTTTTGGAGAGTTGGAGATTTGGAGAGCTGGAGATTTGGAGAGTGGGAGAGTTGGGGATTTGGAGAGTGGGAGAGTTGGGGATTTGGAGAGTTCGAGATTTGGAGATTTGGAACGTTGGGGATTTGGAGATTTGGAGATTTGGAGTTGGAGAGAGCAACTCATACTATTTGCATGCGCCTTTTTCTTATCACCCAAAAAGTCTGATTACATTTTCAATGTCATGAAATAGTTGCACTTTGTGTAATATCTGTAGATTATTTTATTAACGATTTATGTCGCGGCAAGATCAACGATGCTTTGTCGCGGTGTCACGTAAAAGTGAGGTTGCGTTTCTTCCTGCAAATAACGCCTTAGCGTACACCATAATTCCTCGATCTAACGACTGAGGGCGGCACCCAACGACCGACAGCTGTTGTACTGGGACATTTCGCAACTTTTAAATCCTAGGACGTAAAATACCACTTTTACGTACCATTTACACGCACGAAAAAGTGAGGAAAATATGGTTGTGGTATATAAAAAAAGTTGAACGACTTCGATAACGTATTCTTCGCGCGATATAAAAATAAATTACAGCGATGCGCGTGAAGTGCACGCATGGGGGGGGGGGGGGGGGGGGGGGGGGGGTCGTGCGCCCCACGGCGTGACTCTTTCGAAACTGTTGATTGCATTTACATTGTTACATATACGCATAGAAGTTTGAGAAATAAAAAAGAAATTGTTGGAGTAAAAATGCGGTGTACATGCTGCTCGCGTGTACGTGCATGTAGTTATATGCTGAAGTGATTCCGTGCTCGGAGAGAGAATATATTTCATCGTTCGACCTTACGATTTTTATTGATTGCGTATAGTATGTATGTGTGCGTGTAGCACAGCGTGTATATCGTGGATACGCGATGGAGAGAGACGGCTTCTGGTCAACGAACTGACAATCACCGGAACTGTATCGTTCAAATTGACCGTACTTTGCTTCCGTTATGACGATCGTATATTATTAATAGCGCGGCTACCACAACGGTATATACGTACATATATATGTATACAGATGTATGCGTGTGTGTGTATAGCAGTATTTCAAATAAAAGAAGATTAAATCATCGCTCCCTACAAAAATGATGTGACATTCGTTACCATTTAAAAATTCGAATAAAGCTGATTTTATTTATAAACTAGCTATTCTGCGGTGGTACAAGGCCACTGCGCAAATTATTTATTAATCGACTATAGCTTTTGTCCGCGACCTCGTCCCCGTGGATTTTAGGATTTGATCCAGAGCGGAGATAAACAACGAGAGGAAAACAGTAAGAAATAAAGAAAAAAGGTAGCGTGTCATATTTCTCAGGCACGGTGGTAGACTGACTGATTGAGGTAAGGGTTAGTAATTTATGAAATAGTAGTATAAAAGTCCCAACCTTCATCTTCAGTATCATACAATGTCATTGTTGTCTACAAAACTATATGGCTTTGCTATATACATCGGGTAAAAAAAGTATTTGCACACCTCTTGTTTTTCACATTATCCTAATAAAATGTTTTAGCATTTTTATTTTTTTCGAACATTTTTTCTTCGAGAAAAATAATGCTCAAGTATTTAATTTTTTTCGCTGGATAATTTGAAAAACACGAGGTGTACAAATACTTTTTTTACCCGCTGTAGTCCTGTAAACAACATTGTATGATTTATAGTCTTCAGCAAGCATAATCAAGTTTTGGGCACTCGATACTCTTGAACAGCCCACATATAGTTGGCCATACGAGAAGCTAATCCTTTCTTAGTGCACCACTGCGTCTTTTAAGGAACGTATCTTCCGCATTTCATTGAGATAAAAGCAGCGAATCCTTTCTTACTGCACTCCTACACCTCCTGAGGAACATATTTTTCAAATTTCATGTTTTTATCGTCAGCGGGTTACGCTGTGTATTCTCTGAATGTCAGTCAGCCAGCCACGGAACTGTTTTTTATGTATATATGAGGGAAATACGTGAATGTTTTTTTTTTTTCATTTTTTTCATTTACTTAGTTGTTCATTCGTAATTATTAGGTGTATGACTTAATTTTTACAGATTTTTCAGCAAATTTATTTGATATAAAAAATATAGAACAACGAACATAATCTTGGAAATATTGTCCATCATTTTCTATGACCTTGCGCCATCTCTCAGGTAACATACGAATGCCGTCGCGAAAGTAACTTGCAGGCTTCGGGGCGATAAAGTCATCGACGAATTTACGCACATCGTCCAGCGTTTTGAACTGTTTATCCACTAAGGCGTGCTGCATTGACCGGAACAAATGGTAGGCGGATGGGGCCAAGTCTGGTGAATATGCCGCGTGCGGGAGAACTTCCCATCCCAAGTTCAAGAGGGTCTTCTGAGTCGCGCGAGCAACGTGAGGTCGAGCGTTGTCATGCAGCAGTATGACTTGCCTGCTTCCTTGCCCAGTAAATAGCCTTTTCTGATCAAGTTCTTCGCTCAGTTTGTTCAATTGTCGGCTGTAGCGTTTCGCAGTCACCGTCTGACCAGTTTCCAGGAGTTCGTAATAAAGCACACCCTTCATATCCTGTCCAGGGCGCGGCTGGTCACTAAGATCGAAATCATCACTTCTAAAAGGTTTGTACCAATAATTACACGTTTCATAAGACACAACGTCGGCACCAAGAACACTACAAATTGATTCCCGTGCTTCAGAAGCATTTATTCCTTGTTGGAATTCGTATAAAATGCAGTGCCGAATGTGCTGTTTATCAGTTGCCATCGTAAACTCTGCTATTCTGAGAGGTTATGTAACTCACGTAGACTTGTCGTTCGGTGTTCTGAAACCTTGCGTCCGATCCTTTCAAAACCACAAAAGACCGCGAAAATATTTCTATTTTAAATATAATTTTAAGCTCGAAGAAAAAATCTGTAAAAATTAGGTGATACACCTAATATTACTGTAATAAATTACAGACTGCACGCGGGAGTTTGGTCGATTGTTGACGTTAATAAATTTGCGAGAGAAAGACTTTGACATCGTTGAAATGCAATGAAAATTAATTTTTATCGAAAAGCCCAAGTTTTTGGTCAGATTTATAGTCTAAAAATCACGGAAGCGTTCAACAGGATTCGTATTAAAAAAATCTGCAATCTGGATTTGCGAATAACGATTCTGGATAATAATAAAAGTGAAGAAATAAAAGGATAAAAAATTATTTTCGTTGCATTTCAACGTTGCAAACTACAACTTCATACCGTTTCTATATTGTCTTCTCCTTTATCCTCTTATGCCCTCGTCGTTCTTCCCCGGTGCGACGAGACTTTCTCTAACTCGAACGGTAAATTTCCCGCGTCATCGTTGCTACACCCAAGACGTCCTATGCACGTCTCGGGGTTAAACGAGGGCCGAGAGGCGATATCTCGTGAAAAGCAGAGCCTCTTCCCTCAATTCCACGGAAAAAGTTGGCAAAAGTTTAAATAACTCAGGAAAAGCAGCGAGAACTAGTTCTCGGGACGCTCTTTTCTGTTGCGTATGTATGGGTGTGCGTGTCCATTTGCGTGTGTTCTGATTTTTGTGACCGGGCGCGAATTCAGTCTGCAAAATTTTCTAAATAGCGGCAGCAGAGCTGAGAATTTTCTGGATAAATCGTGAGAGAGTGATTTTCCAATGGAATATGAGACAACCTTCGTAAATTAAGAATCATCACGCGACCAACCTCGATGACAAATTTTCGGTTTATAAATGTCTATGTACATTTATACTGCTTCCGGACGGAACTTTCGGAGACTTAAAAGTCGTGCACATCACGATGTTCGAAGACAAAATGTCACGCACGATATTCTTTGAATTATCAGTTTAACTAAATTTTTAATAAGTGGATATAAATGCGACGGGTAAAATAGATATAAACGTATATTATTTATATTAACATTTGCAATGAATGAATAAAATAATTTGCAAAAATGTTATTTCTTTTTTCTGAAATAACTCTCGTACACGAGGATTCTCGAAGCCGGTGGTAATGATCTATCGAAGCTAACAAGGAAAGTCCCATATGCCTGCCATAAGGTTGCAACGAGGGGATGGATTATGAATCGCCCTTTCGTTAGATACATATACACACGAAAATACAGCGTGGCCCGAAAAGTGACGTCCAAAAGAAAAATCTAAATGCCTCACATCGATACCTATCCGAATCATTGTTGTATGTTCCACCTCAATCTTTTTTAGTTTACGCATTTTTTATTTTATTCGAGTTTTCCTGCAGCCTAGGTTTTTATTTTTTGTTTCTTTTGTGTATTAACTTTCCTCTTAGGAGTTTTTGAAAGCAATTGAAAGTCATTTTCACTAGTATAAGTATTTTTTTTTTATCATCCAAACTTCAGTGACTGATCCTCTGAAACCTATTTTCTTAAGGTATTCCTTTCGCGGCGGACCGTATTGTGTAGGCGCTTAAGCAGGGCCCTTTTGAATCATTAGTATATTACAGTGGCGCTTAATAAAAATAACTTTTACTCAATTATTATGCCCAACGATGAACAGGAATTAAACATTTCTACATGTTTTCTATAAAGCCGCAGTTACGAAAATTCTTCTGCTACTTACATTTTTCTAAGTTTCATCATTAATATTTTCTTCAAATACTTGGTGATGCCATTTTTATTGTCGTTACGGATTTCCAGAAGTTTTAACATGCTCCGAGCAGTTTATATCAGATATCTAGATTTATTTAGTATATAAAATATTAAATAGAAATGTGCTCAGCATGTCATCTTCAATAAAGTGCTGCATAAATTAGACGATTATTAGTCATCTTTTTTTTTTTTGTAAAAGTTCGGTAACATGGCTTGACATTTTATCAGTATACTGGGATATATTTTTACTCAATTGTAGACGAAAATCATTAAATTGTTAAACATTCGGGTTGATGAAACTTAACTTGTGATCAAGGTACTCGCGTTGGTGTTCGGTTGTTCATTTATTTATTGCTCAACAGTATCCTTCATAACCATAATACAAGGTTGAAAAACCACAAGGAAATTATATACACACACACACGCAAAGAGAGAAAAATAAAAGAAGATCGTGAGGGTGATTCGGATAAGTATTCATACAAGGCATGTAGATTTTCCTTTTAGTCGTCACTTCACGGGCCACCCTGTTTATATATATAAATATATATATATATATATATATATATATAAAAACCGACCGTGTATATTAATGTAGCAGCGGCGCGCGCATGCGCGGACGTACGTAATTGCGCATTCCCCGTCCGCTATCGTCCCTCATTGCCACGATGTCTCCCATGTTAGACATAGAGGTGCTTTGTTTTAAGGGTTTTGCGTCGTCACGTTCTTGGGACAATGGGCCAACGGCAACAATACCGGCAATGGTACAACACGCGCGCGCCGAGTAGGTATGAAATCTTTTTCCATCGTTCGACCTAAGTTCCCTTGCTCTTATTTTTCCTTACGCTTATACTAACAAACAGACACACTAACAAATAGACACACAGATGTAAACAATTTGCGAGATTTACATATAGATATTACACGTACAACAAACGATGAATATTTTTAGAGGCTAAAGACTTTGTATTTTCCACTCCCAGACGCGCCATATCATGCTGGGTAGACAGACAGACAAACAGACACACGTAAACACGGTATTACGAAACCCGCCGAGGCGAGAGCTGGCGCTTTCGAGCTTGAGCGAGATAGTGTTTTACCCTCTTATCTATAGGTATCTCAATCGCCCAAGCGTTGTCCCTTTAGGGTTACGAATCTCCAGCATCCTCTGTCCTTTGTTTTCTTCGTTTGTGCTTACGTGTGCGTCTTAGTGGGCGTTCGTGTATGTGTGTGTGTGTGTGTGTGTGCGTGCGTGTGTATAAGCGATGGGTTTTCATCCCTCGAAAGCGAGCAAATAACCCTCCCGAGTATCAGCAATACCCTACAGCAGAATCTCGGCTGATCGTTGCCTCGAAACGGTTCGCGGTGTTAAAGCTCGCACAACTGTGTATATGTATAACGTCCGCAAACAAAAAGCCTCAAAATCCCCGTAGATTTGAACGTGAAAGGGCCCAGATAGCGTGCCCTTTCACGTCCACCACCCTTCCCATGTAAAGACACGCGCAGTGTTGTGTTGTGTACACGCGCAGGAACATTCGGGTATGACCAAATCCCAAATTCGTGAACGCTGATCAAGCGATCCTGCGTAAATAGACGGAACTTCGAAGGTTGAATTCGTACGAGGGTTAGGACGATATGTATGTGTGTGTTTTACCATGTGCCTATATTTATATGAGAAATTTTCGTGATTTTGAGGACATTCTACTTCGAGTCTACATGGACTATTATCATCATACTCAACGTTATATAAACTCCAATATCTTTAACCCTTCGTGGTCACGCTGGGTAGAATCGACCCGTCGATCAATTTTTGACGTAAATATATAATAGTTCCCGGCTTCGAATGGGACTGTATTCACCGTCTTACCTGGAGTTTCAAGTAACCTCATACCATAACATTTACCCTCTTCACATGTCGGAATAAATACTCTTTTTGGAACGCGCACTATGCTACTATTTTTTCCCAAAAGTACCATATCTAAGGAGTATCACTTCCAAATTTTAGATAAAAATGTTGAAAATTTACGGAACTATAATTTTTTTAGCGTATAAGTGTCTTTTTTGCGATTTCACCTCGTTATGATTTTTTTTAAACATGTCGCCATTTTATTTCTTATAAATAAATTTTTCGTTCATCATCTAGCAAGTTCAAAGCATATTCCGTAATTTTTTTAACCACTTCGGACGGATAGTTTATTCACAATACTTTTTTGAAATCTGACTGGGTAGAATCGACCCAAGTGTGACCACCTCGATTGAATTTGGAAGTGTGACCACTAAGGGTTAACTATAGAACTCCTGTATCATTTTTTCTACCTTCTAGCTAATTACTGGGGCAGATACCCACCCCACGCATTTCTTGTAGACACAATCACATCATTGAGCAGTACAGAGAAACATCAGTACATCAATATCTTCGTTTTTCGATGAGGAAGATAATGGTGTAACGCAATTTTCGATTTTATTCAAATTTATTTAGTGAAATACCCGTTTAAACGCCGACGTAGGTGGAAAATAAGGGAAAATCGCATTTTTTAAACAAAAAATTCTATTTTTTTTTATTAATAGATCCTCAAATATCACACGGCGTTTTAAAGAAGAAACATCGAGGTTATAAAAAAAAAATGTTGAATTATATTCCGTTCGAAAAGTATAATTATTTTGGTCTATGGAAATGGAGAATATACGGAAAAAGTCAATGGAAACGCAACAAAAAAATGTTTGCAGGTGTTTTTCGTACAGTTTTCACTTCGTTTATTAAGTAAATAGTATATAATTAATACTGATGATAACAAATGAGAAAATAAAGAGTATAAAGAAATCGTACATTTAATCTCATTCTACTGTCGTGAAAATGCAACAATGCATCGTTCTGTGCTCATTGCCATCGTTGGCATCGCAGGCAGCCCTTTGGCATCGTTGGCAAAGAACCTGAAGCTTGCGATCCTTTGCTTTTGCTCTTGGTTAAAATGCACATCTCGCCGCTTTTTTTATGGTCCAACCCTTGATGCTGTTGGTTTTTCTTCTTGCAAGATAGTACTAATGAAATCTTGGAAGTGCTGTTGGAGATTCGGAATGAGTGGCCTTGCTCGCAGATAAGGCTCGATGAGAGACTTGACAAGACTTTTTATGCAGGTCCTCCGATTAATTATTTTCAAGATCCGCGTAAGAAATACGTAAATTATATTGAGTCCGGTAAAAACAAAAAGTAAAATTCACTTACCGCCACGAAACACCAACGGGAACTTTAGACTAGAGTAGATACCCACACTGGATGCTTTTGAGAACCGTTTTGCATGACGATCGAAAAAAGTCGTATCACCATCGCCGAAAATATTCTCTTCTCATTTGCATTATATGTTCTTGGAATGCAATGAAAATTCATTTGTTCGCGTTGCCCAATTTTTTTTTAGAGACTTGAGTTTTGGAAATCCCTGAAACAACTTGTAGGATCCTTTGACTTAGAGATCTCCAATCCAAATCTGCAAAACATAATTTTTGATGATAAAAAAAGATAAGCATTTTTCTTACATTTATACATCAAACTTCAATCCCATTTTTAAGGACGCTCTTGTTCTTAAAATCAATGATTCGTTTGAATAAATTTTAATCAGATGGTCCGATAGCCAACATTGCCTAGATATAACAGGTTAAGAGTAGCTTTCCCCCCATCTATATAATGCGCGCTGATCCGTTTCTACAAATGAGGGAGACTTGTCCTTTGACCCGCGACATATACCGCTGCTTATCCGATTTACAGTAGGATAGACCGGCTCATTAACCCCTTCACTCTCAGGACTACGAGCACACACATACCGAGGATCCGTGCTAATTAACTCGTCAAAGTAACCCAGCATTCGTACAGCCGAGTAACGTACATCACATTGTAAATTAATTCATTTGTTTTTACTAGGACAAAAAGAATCTGGACAAAAACCGAGCCCACATCTAACGGTGAATGCCGAACTAAAATTAAATAAAATAATTCCGACTTGCTATGAATGTCAATATCAGATTTATCAACGTAATGACAGAACCACAAAATTATGGAGATTTCACGATAGCTTTGGCTCAACGATCCACGTGAATATCTCTTATTGTGGAAAGAGAGTTTTGTGCCCGTGACAACCCGTTTTACCGCTACGATGGTTGACGAGCGCCAACCTTATCTCCCGGTAAAGTGTGTGCAAATTTAAGGTCCTGTATACAGAACGACATTATTCGAGAAATTTTCATACACCTGCGTAACGCGAACCTCTTGCGAGGAATCCTTTCTCATTATTTTCTTATCTATCGATCGTACGTGTGTAGCTCTACGTGGGCGTACGTGTGTGTGCATATATATATATAGTATGTACGAGAGATGAGGGTTGTAAAATCTCGGCTTTGCTGACGCCATCGTGTTCCATACTAAGATCACGGGGTAGATGAGGTAGAAGAACGTGTTTTTAATATAAATATATATATATATATATTTATTCAGCAAAACCTTGGTTATACGTTTTGCACTTATACATTTTTCTCAGTTATGCATTAATCAGTGTTCTGTGATACAAAAGAAAACAGACAAGTCTAAAATAATTTTTACAACCCGTATCTTGGTTTTCTCCACTATAACACTCTGGGATCGTACTATAAATGCATGTATTTAACTGTAATTCCATATCTCTTATTAATACGAACATATGCGTTATTTAATAGTCTATAGACTATTTAACATTAAGCTTTGACGTTATAACGTCAAAGCTTAATGTTAAAAACTCGCATTAAATAAAAATTCTAATAGATAATAACAAATATTTAGTCGTCTCATTACTTTATTACTGGAAATCAAAATTTCAATTGGAAAACCAAACATTAGCATAATAGGAGTACTACTACTAAAAAAAAAACATCACATAATATGCACCAATCGTTTCCAAATACTAAAGAGTTTTAAATACATACTGTATTTTACTTCTACGTTATTCTCATTTATACTTCATCGGGCGCACCTGATTGACCCGCCTTTAAAAATTAATAATAATTCCGGGATTGGTCTGAGACCTATGTATGGCTTATATCAATCTACTCAGAATTTCAACCGCAACCCTCCATGTCAGTGACTGCATTCAGTTCTGGAACACCCTATATACATATAAATTATCCATACAGATTATTCCAAGTTCAGTACGAAATACTTGCCACACGTTTTTTCCACGCATAATCGCATCTAGCCTCGAATATAAATTGCGAAGCCGATGAATATATTTTTGAAACTGTTTCTTTAGTATTTTTCTACAGTGCTCGACCGTCAATGCGCCAACTTTAGAAAATGTCGGGGAAAATGTATATGAATATGTATATGTAAATGCGTACGCCTAAAAAAAAACACGAAACCCTGTATCAATTTATCTATAGAGACATATATACAATGTTATGCTGAAGGTGTTTCCATTACGACATAATTTTGTTGCGAGTACTGGCAAACCAGCCGTTATTTTGTGGATGAGGAATATATATAGTATATCGAAAGGGCGAAGCTAGCCGCGGAGGGGTTTTCGACCCTCCTTGCTCAGTCACGCACCCTCATATATACGATTGCTCTTATCGGCATCTGTTACACCGACGTCGTTGTGATAGCTGCTCTCTTTCTTTCTCTCTTTCTCTCTCTCTCCCTCTCTCTTTCTCTCTATCTCTCTTTCTTTCTCTGTCTGACTCTCTCAGTCTCTCTTGCACAGACACACACACATACACACACACACACACACAATATTCCGATGGGAATGATGCGAGACAGAAGATGTCTCGGTGGGCTCATCATTGTACACGGCTCACTGGCCTTTTTCTACCCTTCGTCTAGCCCTCTGTACGCCGCTCTTGTCGACCTTTCCCTTCTGTACGCGACGTTGGCATAGGCCTTATCGCGACGAATGTGGGAAAAGCTCTCTTCAACATTAACAGTCACAGCGTCGTGAACTACTTATATATCAAGGGAGAGAGAGAAGGTTTTGCTCCCTTCGCATAGCAACAATGCATGTAAAGAGGTTTCAAACTTTTTAGCGGTTGCTAGCGGAGAGAAAAAGGGAGGAATTTTTTATTTTAAACCGCGATGACATTGCTCCGTTTTTTTCGATCCTTATTCCCTTTCATCCGTTCCCTTATTTGCACCCATTTTGACACTCGTCTGTATGAATGTAAAAGAGCCTTAAACCAAATGATATATATATATTGCTAACACACCCCCTTTGTCGCTTTTATTCTTGAACTCTCATTATATATCAACCATTCGAGTCCTGAGAGAGTCATGGGCTATCGCATAAAGAATCCCACACCACAGACTACACGAGCACCAAATGAAATTTCATTGTATTGTTGTTTGTGCAAAGTCTCCATGATAGTGAGATTAAAATAATAAAGAAACAAAAAACCGTAATTTTTTTCGTTGAATAATTCTGAATAGTCGTGTAGACGAAAATCAAGATTCGTGTTTGTGTGAATTCAAATCAACGGCGCCGAAGAATTATGTTTATTAATTCGTTTGCAATTGCATTTGAGGATTGCTCTGTAGTTGCAGTCGAATCGCATGCACACAATACAGTAGAGCGCTGATTATCCGAATCAATTGGGATCGGGCGCCTTTCGGATAAGCGAAAATTCGAATAACCGAACAGCAATATTCCGTGGGCGAAAAAAACGTTGTCTTTCAATATGATAAAATATGTATATTTAAAAATACAATGAACATTAATATATTAATAATACAAGTACATTTTTAGTGAATTGCAAATAACCATTGCGTCATTTAATGATATATCATGAAGTTAAATATGTATTTAAATATAATCAACATTTGTACATCTTTGAGTTCTTATCTATTTATTTTTGAAAAAATCGACAATTTTCTTCTGCTTCACAACGGAAGCTCGTTTCTTTGCTGCCAAATCTCGCAATTGTTTTAGAAGAAGTTGCATTGGACAATATTCAGGCTGCGTTTTGTACCACTCCATTGCCGTAAAATATAGGGCGTAATCGTTCGAATTATTGAGCATTCGGATGAACAAAATTATTGTTTAGATAATTGATATTTTGAATAAGCCAACGTCATTGGGAGAATTCACGTTTCGGATAAACCAAATCGCCATTCGGATAACTGACGTACGGATAATCGACGCTCTACTGTAATAAGTTATTCGTTTCAGTCAATTTGATACAATTGCACATACTCTTTCGATTGATTATTTATCAATACCCGCGCAACGATAAGACTGGATCTAACCGGCATTGGTCGATGGGCGGTCGGGGTTCAGCTCCGGTGGTACTTCGAGTTGACTATCGTTCTGTATGGCCGATACCCGGAGCGGTGACCACTTAGCCGTGCATCGGCTGGCGCATCAACCAGTGAGCGGAAGGCCAATACTTCTGAGACCTTGGTATAGATACTCGAGTAAAACATCTATGCACTAGACAATCAGAAGAATATGGGGCCGTATATACCGGCACGGGTTTTTCACAATTTCCCTGCACCCTTGGCAAATGCGGTATAGTGTAGCTCAAGACAGCTGTGGACGCAACGGAAGTCAGGTTACATTAGCGAACTGCGGATAGGAACTGATGGGAAATGGTTCAATTGGAAAAGGTAATCCGGAAAAAGCTGGACGGGCATACGTTGGAGTTCAGGAAATATAATAATAATAAATATACATACATATATATTTATAGGTAACACGTTACGGCAGTCAATCATCAGCATATATATACACACAGCCTTGCAATATTTTTGCCTCCTGAAATAATGAGTTACGCGTGTAAGCGCCACGTAAATGCTACTGTGGAGTGCACGTAATCGACGTGTGTTATTTAGCGAGTGTATATATATACGCACGTACACATTTATAAACTCACACCTGTACGTACTAGCTCAGGTTGTTGGAAAACGTGATACTCGAGGATTCGTCGAGTTCCTGTCATGCACGCATGCCTCTCTTATACCGTGTTTCAACCTCTTTTACAGGGACTCTCAACTCTCTGCATAAATGTAGATGCTGTAGGACGTGTACATACGTATCATCTGGATCTTACCTTCCGCACCCATGGAGTTTATACCTTTATATGAGAATTCTCAGGCTACTTCTAGATACGGTTTGAAGCTTTCTCTCTCTCTCTCTCTCTCTCTCTCTCTCTCTCTCTCTCTCTTTCTCTCTCTCTCTCTTTCTCTCTTTCTCTTTCTCTTTCTCTCTCTATCTCGCCCCCTTTCTGTTTCTCTGTGTACCGCTATATTGGACGAAACGAATTATTAATTAATGAAACTCGTTGACCCGTCTGCGTTGAGCCTTTCATCTAGTTTCGAAAGATTTAAATTTTATATTTATCGATGAACGTCATCGGCCTTAAATCAGCTTGCCTTGCATCTCAGTTTAATCGATAATATGCCAGAGCTGATAAATTAATCGTAAGCGATGAAAATTGTATTCCGAAGGTTTATGAATCCGTAGTATGAACAGGGTACTGATAAATCCGTTACGTCGATATATGTAGACAAAAGTTTGTATGTACGTATGGATTTTTGTATATGTATGTAGATATAAATAAATAAATATAAATTAAAAGGTCGTGAATGAGTCAATATTGGTGAAGCTAGTGCCATATGCACGCTCCCATTACCCCAATGATATCAATGTATATAATCATGATTTAACGAGCTTTCAATGGAAAACTCGATGACACTTTTGAGATGTGTGTGTGTGTGTGTGTGTATGTGTTACACGAATCGTCCGTGATCGTGCGGGACTCGAGTCGCCGTCACTCGTCGTACATAGAACACAGGAACGTCTAAACTAAACTTCCGCCTGGGATTTCTTTATGTAAACCGCAACGCGCGGTGACGGAAGCGTTTTCATGCTTAAGAATTTAGAAACTGTAAAGCTCATATTTTATTTATCATATGTGTATATGTTTTATTGCCTTACAATAATGTTTGCGCCTTTGAGAAATCGTGGGGGAGCTTCTTTCAATATTATTCCAAATGAATTCATTATTATTTCAATACACATAAGATCGTTCACGTCAAATTCTGTTGTCAAATTTTTATCTCGGTTCGAAAATTGAGTGGAATTTACAAACTTTTCATTTGTCGTGTCCATAGACAAACATCACGACGTGATGATATGTTTTCGGGCCTTTGGGCTAACTCTTTGAAAAACACTCTCACACCTTGATGACAGCTCACGAAATTGAAAATGTTTTAGACGAAGCAAGAATGGAGATCAAGTTTTCAAATTGTTCTTTTAAATAAAAATTTGTATACCTTCCATTTTTGCATTACCCGTGCAGTAATTGTCATAGGGATCCAATTTGATTTCCATACTTGTCCCTACTTCCTGATAGGGATCAAATGGGTCGTCGCATTAGATGGGTCATCGCAAACATCACTACGGATGATATATTTCAGCCCAAAGGCTAACTCTTTGAAAAACACTCTTACACCTGTAAGGAAGCTCACGAAATTGGAAATGTTTTAGAGCAAGCAAGATTTTGGAAACAATGCATACGCATATTCAAGCTGAGCTAAGGATGTTTATCGAGTGAATGGAGATCAAGTTTTCAAATTGTTTTTGTAAATAAAAATTTGTATATCTTCCATTTTTGCATTACCCGTGCAGTAATTGTCATAGGGATCCAATTTGATTCCCATACTTATCCCCACTTCCTGATAGGGATCCAATGGATCATCGCATTGGATCCCTATACCGAAATGTCGCAGTCGTACATTGCATTCAAATCGGGATTCCCCATTGGAATCCAATGTACGTATCGAATTTGATTTCTAAAGGATTCCCACATTATTGAAAAAAATCCAATATGATTCTTGATGGATCACATTACATTCTGTGCGTTGAATTTTCTATACAAAATATATAAATATACAAAATGAGTGGATGTAAAAGAAGTATAAATCGCTTAAAAAAAATATAAATTGCTTAAAAAAGTATATCTTAAATGTAGATTTGAATTATATCATGGAAAGTCCACTGTAATTACCGTGTATTCTTTATTCTACTGCACTTCGACATAATGTCACCACACACGTGCACGCTCACAAAACGTCCAGGTTATGTTTTAAGACGCTGAGTTTTCTTCTCGTCACTTTTCACATATCTTCGGTTCGAACGTGGTAAGAATTTTCAAACGATGCTCATCGGGGAACAGTGCTGAATTCAATTGGATCCCAATGAGGACTTCGTTTGTGCGGTGTCCCTAATAAATCCCTATAGAGATGCGGACGCATCTTGATTTTTTGTTGGGAGATTCAACAAATTCCGGGCCTCGTTTTTTTTTCGTTAGGAGATTCAACAAATTCCCGTTGAGAATTTCAAATAAACCATTCTCAAACGACGTTTGGCATATAGCGCGAAATACACTTGGATTTCAATGTGGGCTCCTTTCGGCACTTGATCATCACGTGATTTTTTTCATGATTGCATTTTGGCAAAAAAATTATCGATAATCTTGATTTTTTTCAACCGCATCTGAATAATAAATAGTTGTCTGCTGTCTGACAATAGCTCCAACCCTTATGTGAAAAGTTGCCAACTTCGCTATCAAATATCTCGCGTAGAAGCGGTTTTCTGAAATTTGACAAAGTATCCGCAAGGTCACCGGGATTATCGTGGCCTGCTCGAAAGAATTGCATCACAAAGACGCTCCCGCCGGGACTAGAACTCATATTTTCTTCATCAAATCAGCTTATTCCGTCGTTCTTTTTTTTCAGCACCCTGTTCCTATTCCACTTTATTATTTGTCCGCGCGCAATTTGCACTGCCCGAGTGCAATCACGGGTTTGTCCTCCCGTGCCGTTGGCGATGGGGTTCGTTATACCGTCGAGACGATGATGACTCCGTCCAACAGAATTTCACCGGCTCGTTATGGAGATTATACACTGTATTATAACGAAGTCTCGAGTACCGCCCGGTGGTATAGCCAGTCTCTTCCTCCTACTCTCTCTCTCTCTCTCTCTCTCTCTCTCTCTCTCTTAGAGTTCAAAAGTTGATTCGAGTGGCGCCAATTTGTTTCTCAGACTCTTGCGTAGGCTAGACAATAATCCTCCGTATATACGTATATCTGCGTATATTCGAATATGTGTACCGAGCCGGTCCGGAGAAAGCGTCGAACGTGGCCGAGATATAAATATATAATTTCGAAAGAAAAATCATTTGAATTACGAGATCTCAGGACTACGCAATTGATTTGAAATCTTAACGATGCATCGTTGGATAGCAACGAATTTTTTTAAATTATTAATCGTTTTCGTGCATTTTTCGACTCCGCAGTACCACCGGAGGCCAGAAAGAACAGTAAAACAAATGGCTTGGGCCGGAAAACACCCTCATTGGGAGGTTAAACGTGAAAAAATGTATATCTCTGGCGGTAAGGATACTATAATTTTTTTCTAAATTTGCGTTATAGTGCTCAGTGCTTGAAGAAAAACCACAGAAAAATTGGCAAAGATTTTCGACTTCCAAAACTTTTATTGGGGGGTGAAAGTCGACAAAAATGTATCCCTGATGCTTAAGATATTCTCATATTTTTTATTTGTCTTATACAATACATCTACTGAATTAAAACCAAAACCAATGAAAAGTGAAAAATAACATTACATTGGACGTAAAGTTTGTTTGGATTTTTCATTCGTTTGGCCGTTGCTCTGTGACGTCGAAAATCGAAGTTTAAAAATAATCAAGGCTTACTTTACTGTACAAGCTAGATTCACTTAAATCGCATACCGCTAATTAATATTGGCTCATCTCCTTCGGCCTGGCAATGAAAGTCACGTGCTATGTAAAGTACAATTAAACATTTCGATGCATTGCAATTCCATTGTTTGTCCAACCGCTTATTGACAGATGACGTTGAAGTTTGCATCTTCGGAATACAACGAAGATTAAATCTTAATTACTCAATTTTTTTTTGGTCCTTTTAGGCTGTGAAGATCGCTCAAACATTTCTACATATTCTTATTCGAAATTTACGAACTCAATTTGCACAAAAAGCCTTCGGGTAACGATAGAAGTAAATAAATAAAAAATGAAAAAAAATATCGCTGCATTCCAACGATGCAAACTTCAACGTCATATTGATAGAACACACTCCTTTTCCACTCATTCTATCACGACGACATGAGTTTTCAGTTGAGATACTTCGATTTGATACTGTTCTAAGATACAGTTCAAAAATATCTTTATTGACACTTTTTTATTTTATTTCTCATATGTATTCTTCATTGCTATGCTTATTCTAGATGCCGCTTAACCATCAATGCTTGCAGAGAATCGGAGAATTTCAATAATCCCCGATTAAATCCTTGATCTTTGTGTTGCCCCTGGGGCAATTACGATATTACGATGAATGTATGGAAACTATGCTGGAGCGCTTATGCGTTCATCGGCCTCCCATTATAAATATATGTACAATGAGTATTGAATTGTTGGGCCACATGAGAGCACAGCAAATGTACGAGTGGCTTATTGCAGCTTTTACAAGACTGAGCGTCCATTGCCGTACGAAAAATCCAGTCAATATCGAATTATATATTATTTGTTCCAGAAGCGAGAGCGCAGCTAACGAGAGCTATAGTTACGCGGTGATGCCAATATTTAATTTTCCATATATGCCTCAAGCCGTTCGTTGCTCCCAGTATGGCTTTCGACCGTTTCCTGCTCGAACTCATCTCCCATACATCTTCATAAAACTCTGTGATACTCGGGTGTGGGTGTAACCTCTTCAGCGTCGCTGGCAATGGCAATTCTTTGTTAAGCCCTAATCGGCTCAGCTTTCCAACAGACTGCAATGCGAAATTTGCAATATCAAACACCGGCTTCGACGAGGTGTATAAATTTGTAGTATGAACATACATGCACACATACGAACATCCACCATGGGGATAACAATAAGCATCTCTTCACAGTGGGTAGGCAGTTGATCCTATCAGTCATATATGGCTGTAGCAAAATTTGCTTCATCATGGATTTTTTTATTCCATTTTTCATTACTTCCGAAGTCAATCGATTCGCGACACGTGGGGGGTGAGAAAAGCTATAATCGTAGCGTTGAAAAATGGACCAGTGGATTGTGCCAATGTACCTATGAGTATTTATTCGTAGTAATAAAATAGCGTGGAATCGTCGAATAAAATTGATGAATGTTATTATCATTATTTACACATACCAGGTCTGTAAATATGAAACCGGAATTTGCCCATAGATGGCCCTAGCTGTCAATGTAGTTACCGCCAAGTCGCGTCATTGGCGCCATTTGCTTTGTTGACATCTGACAAAGATTTTTAACTCACAACAATACAAGTTTCATATCCCAACATAGTTTGTTATAGCGTTGAACATGTCGAATTTTGTGCCTGGAAATTACGATTTGCGGACAGCATTAATTTTCTGTTACCATTTGAAGGAAACAGCTGCAGACTCGCATCGAATGCTTGTCGAAGCTTACGGTGAGCATGCTCTTGGCAAATCACAGTGCTTTGAGTGGTTTAAAAAATTCAAACGTGGCGATTTTGACGTGAGAAACGAAGAACGTGTGAGGCCACCGAAAAAGTTTGAAGACAGCGAATTGCAAGCATTGTTGGATGCTAAAATCTGGCGAAACTGTTAATACTGAACGCTACCGATAACAAATGATCGATTTGAATCAAGCTTTACATGAAAAACGACCAGAATATCAAAAAAGGCAACACAAAGTGATTTTGTTTCATGATAATGCACCATCACATACAGCAAAACTGATCAAAGCAACGATTGAGGCGTTTAGTTGGGAAATACTTTCGCATGTGGCTTACTCATCAGACTTGGCTCCATCCGATTACCACTTATTTGCATTGTAAACGTGTATTTTCTATACAAAAATTCCGTTTTCAAATTTACATACCTGGTACATACATACATCTATGTATACATGTATTAGTGGTTGGAATCACTTGCCAAGGTCCAAGTCCAATACTATAGTTTCCTAAACAAGTCCAAACACATATTCAAATTTGCGAAAGAAAAAAGTCACTAGAGCAGAAAAATCGAATCAAGAAAGAGACTAGTCGCCATGTAGAAATGTCTTCATGGCAGACAACATACGCAGAGAAGGAAAAGTCCCTAGCGTATTTGCAACGAAGTTCGCTTCAGTCAATTGGCAGCGAAATTATTATATGGCTGACACAAGTATATTATTATTAGCCTGCTATGTGTGATCGAGTTGTGGGGCACAATGTGTCATCGAGTTGTAGAGCACAACAACATTGGAAGTCGACGCCCAATGTTGTTGGCAAATAAAATGAGCACGACGTTGTCGTAAAAATGCGAAAAATGATCTTGTTTATCACTTTAGTCATACATACCCCACATTTCGCAGTACTTGACACGCTCTACCCACCTATCTGCCACATTGTACCCCACCCGTGGGGTACAATGTGGCAGATTGTACTCCAATGGGGAAGCCAATCCGCAAATTCTTTTCGATCCCATTATTTTGGTATTTTTAATCTTTATGCAAAAAATATGGTAGCTTTATTGTACGCCCAAAGTTCTATAAAATCGGGTATGACCTTTTTTGTCTAATCAGACTACTTTGGTATGAGTATAAATTCCTTAGAAAAAAAGTGACACACTGTGCCCCATCTTCCCTTAACTTGGAGCGCAGGAAATAAAATAATATTTAGAATCTCGGTAGATTCATGTTGTATATTTCGAATGAAGATTCTAATGAAACAGGTTAGAAGGATAATCTTCAGGTCGGATTAAACACAAATCAAAGAGAATTTACTCATAGCCATACTAGAAACGAGCATCTTTACACTTGAACTATTGCACTTAGTGAAAAATAGCTGACAATAGTTCCAAAAGATAGAACGTAGAATTGCTGGCAATTTCGACAAAATATGCTCTAAACCGATAGAGCGCCACAGTCAGAGAGGTCGACGTTGAAATTCGTCAGCGTCTGTCATTTCGCCCTAATGTACTATTTTTTTTATAGTTAGCATTTGTTATTAGTGCCGTAGACTTTTCTGTGAGTGTGCCGCCGAGAGGACCACGAGAAATGCGACCGACAATGGAGAGCCCACGTGTAAAGCTGGCCGACACTGATTGAGCCGCTTCGATGACTTGTTTCAAGAATTCTCATTTATGCATGTAATGTGTTTGACGGCATTTCCGGTCTGTGCGTCGGCAGTACGTGAATGCAACGTGCGTGTTGCACCGGAGATAGGGAGGCTCGTATACCTGCGTGTACTCGTATTTTTCTTACCTTCTTCTTCTACCTGTCCTCTATCGCACTTTCTCTTTGGTACAATATACGGAAGTGCGTACGTGAGATTTTTGTATATACGTGCCATGGCTTAGGGCCATCATCCACCAAAACGGAGATAAGCGGAACTAGGGGAAAAAACAGCCAATAGAATTGCCCCGCTCGGCTTCGATCGACACAAATTCAGCGGTTGATTGGTTGCTTTTTCCTAGCTCCGCTCATCTCTTCTTTAGTTTATGATGGCCCTTAAAATTGTTTCGCATTAACGATACATTGGCTCCGTGCGGCAAACACGTCATGAACGTAGAAGATTTAAGGACAAATATGTCATAGTTCAATAATTCAAGCTCGTGTCATAAGGCAAACCTTATATAACGCTCACTCTTTTCTTCTAACTGCAGTTATCCATTTGTTGCGTTGATCTAACTTTTCATTTGCCGTAGGGAATCGATAGAACTTGCATTTTCTATTTCTTCCGGTATTTTTGCAATTATTACACAGCAACTGTCGTGGCTCATTTTTAATAAAACAATATTTTCAATGTGATTGCGAAAAGTCTCGTACTACGCTCATACAGATTTGACAGATAAATAGCCGAGTTTATTGCAATCTTTGTCCACTTCAGGCGATGCGTATGATTTCATTACCCCCCCTTCATACTCGGCACGGACTCAATATTAGCAAAAAAAAGCAACGACTCAGCAAACGCTATTTAGATATTGCAAATATCGAAAGAAATTTCGATATTGCAAATATCGAAAGAAATTTCGATATTTGACGCGACAGAGTAGCGAATTTTTCTGACATTTGCATTGAGTAGAAAAATTACGATGCTGAATACGAATCTATCTTGTAGCGAAATGTATTTCGCTGCTCTCGTATGCACAAATCGTTACATTCGTATACAGCACAAAATTCGATAATAAGTTGCTGCGTAAATTGTTGAGTAAAAAAAATCAATGTGCTTCTCGCGAAAAAGTACATTGATCAAAACAACGTCAGCCTTCTGCCCCCTGAAGGAGAAAATAACACGACGAGTAGTAGTGAGCGACAGACGAAAAGGAGGAAAAATGTGGTAACGTGAAAAAGAAAAAAAAAGAGGAAAGAGGGACGAAGAAAAATTGCGTTTTCCTGTATCAATTTGTCCGCGCCGGTTTCACACTCTCTTATATTTTACTGAGAGTGCACAAAGAGTACACACACATATAAACACTAATATATATATATATATATATATATATATATATATCTTCCTTAATTGTCCAGACTGGTGGCCGTTTTTTTTAAATAATTAATGCGATGGAGAGTTCCGTCGCATTAAAGTATACTTAGTCGTGCGAGCAATAAAAAAAAAATATATATATACACTTACATATGTGTTTTTAAATATTTTCAAATAGAAAAACAGTATATGGGAGTCAATAAAAATTTTCTTACTCAATAGCGCGCTACATACAATTTTTGCTTTTGCCTAATGTTCATGCTATGCTCGTTGCATTATAAAATTCAACTTCCGTTTAAGTTAGCTGTTTCAGAAAATCCAAATGCGAGTAATTTCATTGACAAACGTTAGATATGACAAAATAAAATGGCAATTATCAAAATGATCGATTATAGAGATTATCATGACGTTGAAGTTTGCATCGTTGAAATGTAACGAAAATTAATTCTTCCTAATTCCTCAAATTTTTTATTTGCCGATTTAGGCTGTGAAAATCATTCAAACGTTTCTACGTATTCTTACAAGAAAATTAGGACCATAATTTGTAAAAAAAAAAAGGCTTCGGGTAATGATGGAAGTAAAGAAAAAAAATATCGTTGCATTCCAACGATGCAAACTTCAACGTCCTGGGTTATCCATTACAGAAATTATCGATTGTAGAAGTTATCAATTATATCAATTATCGATTATAGAAATTGTCGATCATAGAAATTATCGATTATAGAAGTTATCGGTTATAAAAACTATCGATTATAGAAATTGCTATTTTATTATTCCATACCGATTTACACTCATCAATGAAGTTACTCTAAATTAGATACTCCGAAAAATCTCACTTTAACGGAAGTTAAATTTCGTAAATTCCGCGAACACACGCAAAGGCACATAATCTTTCCATGTAAATTCCTCCATCAGTTTTTTTTTATTGTTACAATATTGCGAATACCTCTTCAAGACGCAAGTCGGTTGTTGTTAACGACTCGTGTATCTCGCAGCTTGGAGACTTTTATCAAGTCCGATTTTAGCGATTGGAAGTTTCACGTAAGAAAATGTGTGCATAGTATGGATGTACATATGCAGCGGTTTTCTTGCAACAACGGATGACGAACGAGCCATCACCGAGTTTCGAGACGGCGCAGTCCCAAGTTTCTCGTCTCGCGGTCTCGTGCGAGGAACGGAGAATTGCCGTTGGTTCCGGACTGAGTTTCCGCGGAAGCAAGAAAGTTCGGTTTACGAAGGAAGATGGGCGGATTGTATGTATAACGAGAATTGAACGTGAACATGGTTGTGCACGTGTTTATGTATACACCCACACGATACACACATAACACACGTATAGAGTGCTTTTTGCTCGGTTATATAACGACCTCAGGATCCCGGCAACCATGCCTTTTTTTCTTCCTTTTACTTCTCGTTTTTTTTTTTATGGCGCAAAACGTGCGGTCGAGTCCGGGACAGGCAATACATCTTGTGGAATGACGTTAACTTGGAAAAAATTGATATTGGCTTGGAAAGCAGCAAGGTGGATGGGTTGGCTTCCGGTGTATGTGCCTGTGTCCCCTAATGGCCGATATTTCCAGTGCTTTTATCTAATTATATACCTCGTATATTTATATCTATGTCCATATAATGTTATATTAAAAAATTGTAGGTGTTTCGATCACGAACTTAATTTACGGATACCGTTCATAGATATTGGGTTGATGGACTTTTAGATGTTGAAAAAAACTTAAGAAAATTACTCGGTCAATAAAATTGATGGAAAAAAAAACAAAAGTATATGATAGCGTTCGTAACAATTTGGCCGAAAAGGTCTTTGCACAAATAATAATAATAACACTATAATAATATTAATATTTAATTAATATCCTTAAGGTAGTCTCGCTAAGGCGTTTTTCTATATATATATTTTTTATTTTGACGACTCATTCAGGGCACTATTAAATGATTACCTGCAAAATTACAAAAGGATTCACCGTTCCGTTTTCGAGATATTGGCAATCAAAGATTTCATAGTTGTACACGAGTTCTTATGAGGAGCAGTGGAAAATTTCACATTTCACGCAATAACTTCGAAACTTTTCTACAGATTTTTTTAAAATTCTCATTTTGACCGTCTAGTTTCAGAGATATATCGATTTAAATTAAGCAATGTTTAGCGACGTTAGCGCCACGAAGCGACTGGAGCAGACTAGAAGTAGATTACAGTAGTATATGCAGAGTACCTCCGTATGAGTAGCCGGAATGAATAGTCTAATACAAAAGTGAGTGAACATTATATTAGGCGTTTTCATCATTACTTTTTACATAGGATGTACGACCTGCATTATAAGAATATTTCGCAATATTTCGAAGCTTTCATCGATTGAGCGGAGAATAAACTTTTCAACGTGACTGTGTCGACATTATTTATAAGAATACGTATATTTTTGTTTATTCACGAAAATACTTGCCACTTTAGAAGGCTCGGGGGATAAATTAAGATGAATAAAACTCCACAAATTCAGAAGAAAACTGACGAATAGTTAAAAGTTGTAAGAAAAAAGAGCGCGGATGAAAACACGGTGTGAATGTAAAAAAAAATGAACTAAAAAACACGCGAATGAAATGAAGGATCGAAAAGAGTTCGGAGTCCGCGCGGTGACGCGGTTTTGCAATCCACACTTTGGAGTTTGAGTCGGAGGAACTTCATGACGTTGGCTCTTAAACGTATCCCAGAGCAGATAAATGAGCGACTGGACGAGAAAAGGGATACAACGGTAGAGGGGGGGGGGTAAAGCTCCCTGGCCACGCAGAGTTCGTACAAATGAAAGTCGAAGAGAAAAATAATAATTTAACTCGACAGGAATCGCATGTTAAGCCAAATTGCTCGCGTCACTTCCAAGCGAACGTGCGAAAATGATATGTCCAACAAAAGAATAACACGACGATGCATGAAATCGCACGACGTATCATCGATGACTCTCTCCAGTTCGTATTCGCATGAAGCGTGTATGCAAAAATCGTGAATATTGGTTTATTTGATCAGTATACAATTTCATCCTTTGCTTTTTTCCCCATCACGAATATCGTTTCTCCAAATCGTTGCAAACAACGAAACTTTACGATTTAGATGGACAGTGAAATGAAAATATTATCAAAACAAACTTTTCACTTGGTATAGCTAACAAAAGATATTATTCTGATAGTGGAAAAAATATTCGAAGTAATTGCAGCAAATAATATTGGAGAAATTGATAAATAAGTAGTTAAATAACTAAGTCGCCAGTGAATGGACGAAATTACTAGTAAATGGATACTCGACCACCAGTAAATGAACATGTAGTGTCGATAAACGCTGTTAACGATAACGACTTATTATTTATTTTTATTGAATGCTCAATTTGGAGATCACTGTGTTGCACAAAAATGATAATATTCGAGTACCCTGTTCCTTATTGCTATTTTGTAGAAAATACATAAAACTTTTTTGCATCTTAACGTGACATTCTCAAAAAACTACGAAAGTTTGTTTCGACAGAGAAACAGAAAATTAAATTTTCTAAAAATAAAAAAAAAACCAAATGAAATGATTTTACGATATCATTTGATGAAATGTACATTGTCAATCCTTAACAGTAATTAATTTTCCAATTTTCAGCAGGTGAGTCTAATTTTTCTTTTTTCTCTTTCTACACTCAATGCACGATATACGATCATCACGATCACAAGTCTAAAAATTCATCGATATTGAATCCGTGCAATCAATTGTTCTCTATTAATTTGCACCAATTTTCCATCACTTCCTGAAATAAGGTTTAATTCGAAATAAAGTTCAACTATCTTATCGCTGCAGCATACATCTTGCACAATTTCTCAGTGAAACCATTTGCATGTAGATCGAAAAAGAGACCAAGAGATATCGTAGCAGCGGCGCTTCCTGCACCCATTTATTGTCTTTTCCTCAGAGTATTACTTTTAATTGCTTCTCACGCATACAAATTATTTTAACATGTACATTAATAAATACACATACTCGTACGTACGTATACATATATGTGTATGTGTACATATATATATATATAGACATAACGTCCTTGGTACAACAATTTATCTGCGACTACACGTGTATATGACATGCACCGCTCGGTGTAATTGCTCGAAGTGTTTGCAGCAGTGGTTCGCAATATGTGCCCCGAATTAGCCATAGTATCCATGGAGCCTGGTCTCCGTCCAGACAGTATACGTACACACGTGATCATAGATACGGGCCAGTTTTGTGTGTATGTATGTGTGTATACGTATATATATATATATATATATATATATATATATATATATACAGCACAATATGTATGGTTTCGAGTTTCAGATCCGCGCAATGAACACTCGGTGGTGTCTCGTGCTCGAGTAAACGCTCGCGCGTGCATACATAGATGTGCACCCTAATGCAATGTAAACGCGTTCTTCGTCCGCGTTAATATACATGCACACCTGTACCTCGAGTCTCGCGTATACGTTGATGCTGAATACACACTTTTATGGCTTTTATTTTTGTATACGAGTGCATATACACCTTCGAAGTGTATCGAACGTGTCGTTTGCATTACAAGTGCTTCCGTTGCACATACCAACGTGCATCGTTCTTTCGTTTGTAGAAGTGTATATCTACCTGTATGCATATTTATAGAAAAAAATGATTTTGAAGAGACCGTTTCGCCTTCGAGAACCGCCCCCGTGCAAGAGCGTATTGTCCTCACAATGAATTATTCGTTTGAAAAAGATTCAACGGGTCTGCATAAGCTTGAGGCCCAAAAAACAGGTCGACTTTCAATTTCTTTTTTCTGGTGAGAGTGGTGGGATGACAAGGTCGGGATTTTACACATAATTTATACATAGTCTTGACAGGATTGAGTTTTTTTCGGATGAAGAATATTCATAAACTATGAACTTATTATTATTTAAACAACGTGATCTGAAATGGAAAATACGAAATGTACGTTAAGTTTAATAATGAAACTCTCGAATGATCGGATAATTTCTTGAAATTTCGAAAGTTATGGATATGTCAAGATATAGAAAAACATGTTCGATTATCGAGAAACAAGATCAACTTTAATCATTTGTTATTAACTAATTTAAACATATCACAAAGTCATCCGTTCATACGATAGAAAATGTTATAAACTATCCTCTTTCCGAATTTGAAGTGAATCGGACGAATACATTCTGAGATATGGCTTTTACCGTTTTATAAAACATAGTCTCGAGAAAAACGCAAAAGAAAAAGGGTAGTGAAGATAGCGCAGTGGTCAATCTAACCCTTAATGAAAATGGTCAACACTAGGCCAATTTTTGGAATTCTTACTAAATCTTTATTGCAAGTTAAAGTTAAGATCCTAGGCTCTAAAACTATACAATGAAAATATCGTATTTCTGAAATGTTAAGTTGATGCAGACTCCTTAAGAGTTGCCCAAAAAACAGCCAAATGTGCTGATGACCAATATTGCATGGATATATCGGCTTGAAAATATCCTTTTCACATATATATGCACATACATATAATATACGCGTGTGTGTGCTCACATACATGTGACATAAAAAACTACGTGTACAACGGGTATAACACAGGAGTCGTCCGTGGGTGTCCGAAAGCGGCGAATATTACCACCTACTCAAAAAAATGATAGCACAGAAATTCGCTACACGAACGATGCTCGAAAGGCTTAAATTTAGATATTACGTCGTCATTAGTGACACACATAGGGAGTAAAAACCGTGGATTGAGTTTGATAGAAATTCGTGCGTGTCACGTACAGCATAATTGATGGACACATATAACTTTGTGTTTTGTAACGTATACACACGATTTTATAACGTTTTTCCAACGACCCATCATTATCAGATAATGTCAAGGTAGGGGAGAGCACAATGTGTCACCGGGCACAATGAGCCACATGCGGTTTCTCGGAGGTTTGTAGCTTGTAAATTCCGAAATTTTATGTGTTAGACCGCGATTTATATTAGGTTTCGTCAAGCCTGAAAGAAAGTCGATAGCAGGTCACAAAGGATTATTGAAAATTAAAAATTGATTTTAGGCTTGAAAAAAAAAATATTTCGCTCTCCCGGAAAATGTAAAATGTAACGACACTTTCTGTAGCGGCTCCGGTTTTCAATCCTAATCGATAGTTTTATTATTTATGATGCACTCAGTGACTTGTGTTTTTGGATTCGTAATTTCATTAATAGTTATTTTCATTAATAATCAAATTTTTTACTAATGGGGTACAATGTGTCTACTCCCAATGAGGAAAGAAAGATGTGACGACGCTCCGAAGCAGCGCAATGCTTCACGGGCAACTATCAACCACATGCGATTTCTCGGAGTTTTGTGGTTTGCAAAATCCGAAATTTTTTGTGTTGGCCCGTAATTTATATTAAGTTTCGGCTGGCCTAAAAGAAAATCAATAGCAGCTCACAAAACATTATTAAAAGTACAAAATTAATTTGAGCCTCGAAAAAAAATCTCGCTCGCCGGGAAAACGTCAAATATTGTGGGGCAATTGTGTGGAGCACAATGTGTCATCGAGTTGTCGAGCACAATGAGTCGACTCCCAATGTTATTGGCAAATAATATCCGTTGTGAAAATATCGGTACGTATGAAAATCTGTTATCTATGTTAGGAAAATATAAGAGTATCAACCGGCTCGTTGTACCCTACGTTTCGCAGCACTTGACACACTGTACCCACCTATCTGACACACTGTACCCCACCTGTCGGGCACAATGAGCCAATCCGCAAATTTTTTTCGAACCCATTATTTTAGGATTTTTAATCTTTTTGCAAAAAATATGGTAGCTTTATTGTACGCCCAAAGGTCTATAAAATCGGTTATGACCTTTTTTTTTTCTAATCAGACTACTTTGGTAAGAGTAAAAATTCGATAGAAAAAAGTGTCACACTTCGCCCAACCTTCCTCTACTCCTACATAAATATGTGCACGAATAAGTATATATGTCGAGTACTGATACAATAGAGATTACAAAAGATCGCTTCGGCATATAAAATCGTCGTTGAATAAAATAATTGGATCAATTGATCCCTTTATTAATACTACGTTTACATGTAGTTTGACGCCCAACATTTTTTTTTGTCATTGAAAGTTTATGCGGCCTTCCTTTATCTGAGAAGTATATGGAACGCCGCGATTCCTTGACATTTGAACTTCGATCTCAACGACCCGTATTGCAATTGAAATGTTGAGATTCGATCGATTCGCCGCATCTGCAACTTCAATAGGAATCACGAGCACTGCGTATCAGCCATGTGGAATGGAAAAACTTAATCGACTCGTAGAGTCCAGCGATGATTTACGGAGGCTTCAATTGTGCTCAAGGAACTTAGTGGAGTCGCAGTGTAAATACGAAATTGAGAGGCGTCAGTAACTTTGCACGCTTGTTCCTTTGAACGCAATTGATCTGTAATGAACACATTCTATTGTGTCGAAAAGAAAATATAGCCTGCTCATTTTTTTAGAGTTCGGTACAATCTGCTTCGATCGGTCTTCAATATTTTATTAGGCGAATCTCAGTTGATGCCACATATCATTCTAGATATTCCGTATAGATTTCACTTTAGTACAGTTTTATAAGCAGACGAAAAGATGTACAACTGTATTTGATGAAATCGGCTCTCTTTGTGAGACGAGATGTGCCGTTTTCAATTTTTTTTTTAACTACTCGTATACTCAGATTGTTCATGTGCTCTTGATGTAATTCACTTGCTGCTATAGTGTAAAAATGTCCTCATAACAAATGGCAAAATAGAGAGATCGTTCAACTTCCGATCGGGTCTATACGCTGATCGCTGCTATACACGTAAAAGAAGGACGTTGAAGTTTGCATCGTTGGAATGCAACGATATTCTTTTTTTCTTTACTTCTCGTGCGGAAATTGAGTTCGGGCTTTGATCGGGTCCATCTAAACTTTCCCTAATTTTATTAAGGCCCTAGTCTAGAAGCCTCACATGGGCCATCAGTGGCTGGCCACACTTTGCTACCGAGGGCCATTGAAGGCAAAATAACCAGGGGCCTTTAAAATTGCCTCAACGGTGCCTCATAGTAATTATTGCTGCCTTAAGGCCTTAGGCCACTCTAGAGGCAAAAAAGGGCATATTTTTTTATTTTTTTTCAGCGAAACCATAAAATAAATGGGAATTACAAAATAGGGGTCGTATTATGCACGTAATTGACTATACAAAATTATTTTTTCACAGCGATACATGCCAAAATGGCGACTGTGCAGCATTTTTCCGGTGACGCATTTATTTCTGGAAGGTCAACTGCCGAACCAACAGCTCCTATAATTTTTGAGTTATGATGAGACACTAAAATTTTTTCGATTTTATATGCGAATAGCTATAGAAGTACGCAGGATTTTTTTGATATATTGTTTTTTGTAAAAATGGCGCATTTATAAAATAAAAAGTATAAAATGCCATGAGAAAATCGTCAGAAAATTGTTTATAAAAAAGGAACTATGCAATATAATTTTTTTTTAATCCTACGCAGTGCCTCAGAAAATTTAATTCTAAATATACAGTTAAAATTTCAAGTGAATCGGTTGAAATTTGTTTGAGTTATGAGTCCGGCCGATTTGAAAAATGTAGTTTTGAGATAAACGCGTTTAAAGTTAGTAGAAAGTCACGGCATGAATCAAGAGGAGTTGCGCTAGAATTCGAAATTCGAGTACTTAGAGATTTTTCACCCCCATAATCTTTTGGAATATAATTTTATAGGTAATAAGGTACATTTTTAACAAGAAAAATCGATTTTTGGAAGATCCTAGAGTGGTCTAAGGCCTTAAACCAATAGCGATGCAGTGCGTTCATGGAACAACGCGGGATTAAACGTATCAAAATAAGCGACAGGATAATTCTAAGCCTCAAATGTATTGAAATTACACATTTCTTTTTCACAGTGCACACACACGCACATACCATTCCTTAATAGGGGCCCGGTCGGGCGCTTTTACGGAAAACCCTACTACGGAATCCACAAATAATCCATTGAAGGCCTCGAATTGTCTTAGGTATACTCTACCAATTTCCGCACGGGTTTTATCATTAGCCGAAGCCTTTTTTTTTGCAAGTTATGGTCGTAAATTTCTTGTAAGAATACGTAGAAACGTTTGTATGATCATCATAGCCTAAATTGGCCAAAAAAAATTTAAGGAATTAAGAAGAATTGATTTTCGTTGCATTACAACGATGCAAACTTCAACGTCATATGAAAAATCAGGCTATATGGACACACGCGCAATTATTTCGGAAACAAAACGGTGAATAATTTTGTTTTTTTTACCTCATCTGGATGTTAGTCCTCCGCTGTGTGGATTTTTTTATGACGATATATCGATGCGTTGCCTTGTAATATTAGAAGAACGGGACTAACTTCAGAATTTAGTTGGGGATACCCAAGATGTACCCACATCTCTATAGGGATTTGTCGGGGATTGTTAAGGACACCGAACATAGAGAATCCTCCTTGGGATCGATTCGGATTCTGCACTGTTCCCCGATGAACGCTATTTGAGAATTCTTATCACGTGCGAATCGAAAATATGTGAAAAGTCACGATATGAAACATAACCTTCACGCTTCGTGAACGTGTACGTGGGTGATGATATTATGTCAAAGTAAAATAAATAAGAAATGCTAACTACAGTGGATTTCCAGTGATGTGGTTCAAATCGAACAACATTGAAGTTTGTATCATTGGAATGAAACGAGTTGTTCAAAAATTGTTTTACTTCTTTATTTTCATTGTCCAAATCTTATCACGGAAATTCGGTGTGTAGATCTCGGATAAGGATCCTGAAAACCGTTCGAGCGATTTTCTTAACACGAATTTGTCGAAAAAAACAATTGGGTCCAAAATTTTCGTTGCGTTCGAGGATATACTTTTTTAAGCGATTTACACTTTTTGTAGATAAGATTCATACTTGTTTTAAGATCCACTCATTTTGTATGTCTGTATATTTTGTTTAGAAAATTCAAGATCCAGAATGCGATGGGATCCATCAAGAATCGTATCGGATTCTGTTCGACAATGTGAGATTCAAATGGGATTTGTACATTCCGCAATGGGAAAGCCGGATGTGAATCCAATGTACGAGCATGACGTTTTAATATAGGGATCCAATGTGATGACCTATTGGATCTCTATCGGAAAGTAGGGAGAAGTATGGAAATGCAATTGGATATCATATATCTCGAGTTCGAAACGGTAAAGTTTTAGGAAAGTTTACAAACAAATATTATAGTTTTTTTCAGCTATTTCAAATTTTAATAAATTCTGGGGAAAAAAATACCCGTGTGAAAAATATCTTAATCCTTCGTAGTCACACTTCCAAATTCGATCGCGGTGGTCACACTTGGGTCGATTCTACCTAGTTAGTTTAAAAAAAAAGTATTGTGACCAAACTATCGGTCCGAAGTGGTTCAAAAAATTACGGAACATACTTTGAACTTTCTAGTTGATGTACGGAAAATTTATTTACAAGAAATAAAATAGCGACACATTAAAAAAAAATTCATAAAGAGGTGAAAAGGCAAAATAGACACTTTTTTGCTCAAAAAATCATAGTTCCGTGAATTCTCAACATTTTTACCTAAAATTCGGACGTGATACTCCTTGAATATGCTACTTTTGGGAAAAAATAGTAGCATAGTGCATTTTCCAAAAAAAGATATTTATTCCGACATGTGAAGAGGGTAAATTTTATGGTATGAGGATACTTCGAACTCCAGGTAAGATGGTGAATACAGTCCCATTCGAAGCCAGGAACTATTATATAATATATTTACGCCAAAAATTGATCGACGGGTCGATCCTACCCAGGGTGACCACGAAGGGTTAACTTTCAATAAGTCTACATGCATCAATATGTGGTTTTCGCGTCGATCGAAGAGATGCTCCTTTACAAAGCTCATGGGATATTCGCACTCGTGTGACTTCTTTTATGGAAGTCTAACGCAATTCGACAAGCATCGCAATCTTTTCATATTGTTCAATATATCCAACAGGGTGTAAATGGGAGCTCCTACACTGTCGTCTCGATCGACCCCTGGTGAAATGATGATGAGCGATGCATCTGGATACACGGCACACACACACACACACACATACTTGGTCGGGGCTTCGCTGACTCTCGTTCGTACAAAGACCGCGCGCACACCACCAGTCAAAGACCAGAAAGCTCACCTTTTAACTCTACGTGTAAACGAGTTGGTAGCGACCATGCGCGGGATCAGAGAAAGGGCGATGTTGAGGGCTTTCACGGGAAATTTTGCTTTGAAATCCCTTCGCGATAACAAAGTGCGATCTCTATAAGGAACGTTCGGGAAGTAGGCCATTTTCGCGACGCCCCACGGTAACCGCGCGAAGTGACAGTACAACATTATAGCGGAGGCTACCTCAAGACGAGGTTAGGACGGTAAGTAAGGTTATACCTTCGAGCAGATAGGCATAGAGGTATCTCCCCCCCCCCCCTTAAGGTCGTGGATCACTAGTGAACATCCCGAGCAGAAATCTAATCAGGCTGCCTGAGGATCCATCAGGGCCGGATCAGGGATCAATAAGGCGCCCTGATCAGGCACGCATGATTTGCGCCGGACAGGGGCCTGAGCAGGGATCAATGAGGCGCCCTGATCAGGCAGGCCTGATTTGTGCCAGACAGGGGCCTGAGCAGGGATCAATAAGGCGCCCTGATCAGGCACGCCTGATTTGCGCCGGATAGAAGCCTTATCAGGTATCAATAAGGCGCCCTGATCAGGCACGCATGATTTGCGCCGGACAGATTGGGCCGGAAAGATTGGGACGGTCATCGCCAAAACCGGAACAAAAACTAAACGATCAAGTCAAGTAAAATAAAAACTTAAACTTTAAAAAAATGTTTTCATATGTTTCATATTTTTAATAACGTTAGTAAACTTGATAACGTGTAGCTGCGATAATAATTTAATAAATGTTGATCTATTTTTAAACAAAAAATTAATCAAATGATTGAGCCAGATGACACGCATGTCTCAGGCAGGATGAGGCACCTGATCCGGGCCAGATAAGTTGCTTGATCCGAGCCAGATATAGTGCCTAATCCGAGCCTGGTAAGGTGCCTGATCCGGGCCTGATAAAGCGCCTGATCAGAGCCTGATAAGGTGCCTGATCCGGACCTGAATTTGCAAAAGCGTTACATCCCTGATCAGGGCCGGACTAAATTTTCCTGATCCGGCCCGGATTTGCTATTGTGAATTGACAACAAAAATGTGAGCAATGGAAGAACAAAGAACTTCCGTTGCATTCCAACGATGCAAATTTCAACATCATTTAAATACCTGTACAATGTATTTTATTGTACAATTTCTCGGTGACATTGATTCCGAATCTTTCACGAAAGTGCGCTACACGTTGCCTGGAAACCTAAACTTTGTCGTCTGCCTCGTCGTCACGAAAACCATCCGAGGGAACCTTATCCCTTTCTCGTCTCTTTTGTCGCGCCGGTTGTACTCGGTAGGTGTGTGCTTGTTCGGAAACTGGCGAGTGCTGCGGCACGTGCGACTACTCAACAACGAGTACAATGTACACGCACGGAAACCAACATATGTGTGTGTGAGTGTGTATAAACATATACCCGAAAAGGGAGGGATTTCGGATTCTAGTAAAGATGTCACTGACGAGTTTATATCCGCCGTGTAGCCGTCGTCTCCTTTAACACCCCTATATACGCAGACTATCTATACGTTATACCTGCGTGCTTCTGGACCTTTTACAAGACGCCCGTGCGTCGCGAAACAATAAACCCCCCAGTGTGGCGGCTCGTGGGATCTCTCATCTTCCACCGGTCACGTAATGTCCACTCGGATTTCACGCTCACCCCCGCCCCAGCACGCCCTGAATATATAGCCCGCTGGCGTGTTCCTCCCTCGCATTTTCTCGTGTTTCTTAGACCGGGACAGCTTAGACGCGACGGATATTGAATTGTGCAGAATTCTGCTTTAGAATAGAAGGAAGGACGTTGTAAAGTAACTTTTCTTTTTTGGTTTAGTATTTTTTTTCTGTTGCATCATGTTGAACCGATGACGTGACGACTCCACGGTGACGGAAAATTGATCAAAGTTTTGGCGGTGGTGTCAATGAGTTGAGAAGTACTCGCACGGGCATGCTCGTATTTTGGAATGAGTATATTTTGCGGAGGGGAATTATGATAGGGCTTTATGATGCGGTCGTCGTGTCGTAAAGATTAGAATGATCGTAGAATAAGCCGGCTGGGGTCTGAAGCCAAGATCAAGTAACGTAACGGATTTCTGGGGGGGGGGGGGGGGGGGGGGGATCCTGGGGTCAGGAGGTTTTAGCGAAAACTGGAAGGGTCATAACTTATTTACGATTTGAGGAAGTATTCTAGTCTAGAGGCCTAAATTTCAGGCCGTTTTTCGGGCTTCATAAAAAAAACAAAGAATATTTTTTGTATCCATTTTTTAATCTTTTTATTGATGTTTCAGGAACTTGTGAAAATGTTTGTGCAAGAAAAATAAAAATAAAAAATGAGCATCTCGACATGGCCGTGAAAAAAATGGGTTGAGATGAGAGTCATGGTTCCAAAGCTCCCATTCATCTAAAGGATAAATAAAACCAATTTTCTTGATCAATAAGAATGTTATTATGGCAGGGATCAAAGAAAAAAAAAATAGTGACGGCTGTCTGAAAAATTTGTATTTTTTCAACGTTTTTAATTTTTTTTTAAATAGTAATAATAATAATTTCGCAGTAGCTGAGGTAGACGATAAAAGGATATATACTGAAGGTCCATACCAATTTTGAAGTCAATCGGTTGAATGGAACTCGAGATTTTATGTCAAGTAGGTTGAAAAAAGTAGTTTCGAGAAAAAAGCGTTTAAAGTTTTAAGTACAATTTCAGGCAATCGCAATTATCTAAGTGGTATTGGCTCTGTGCAGAGTATAGGGTGGCGGTAATGAAATCGAACGCAGTGTCCGCAGTGGAGAAAAATTGCAATAAAATCGGCTATTTATCTTTCAAATCTGTATGAGCGTAGTGCGAGATTTTTGCAATCAAATTTGAAATATTGTTTTATTAAAAATGGACCACGGCCGATGCCGCATAATAAATTTCTAAAATACCGGAAGAAATAGTAAATGCATATTTTATCGATTTTCTAGGGCAAATTGGAAATTAGAACAACGCAACAAATTGATAGCTACAGTTAGAAGAAAAAAGTAAGCATTATAAGGTTTGCCTTATGAGACGAGCTTAAATTATTAAATTTGGTAATGTTTTGTCCATAAGTCGTCTACGTCCCTAACATGTTTAGCAGATACCAATAATACCAATAATTCCCTAAGATCGAGTTTGAGGTAGGAAATTAATATTGTGATTCATACCCACAACGCCGGTTTTTTTAAATTATGCTCATTTCGTTCGGAAAACAACATTTTATTTATTATTAGTGGTACATCAACAATATACTGCGACGTATCGCATTGTATACGCCAGCGGGCGACTGGACACAGCATAGGGAAGGGGGTATAAAACGGAGTGAAGCACGATCCGAGGTGTTTGAAGGCGGAATGCGCGGGCGGGAAAAGCCAGGCGATGGCTGGGGTCGGAGAGCGGGCTCTCCGATAGGTCATCGTAACGTCTTTATAAGGACGAGAAATTCGTAGCAAAGAGGTTGCTCGCTATGAATTTGTGACTTTCCGACAACTTGTTTCCTCGTACGATTATCCCTGTTAATCTTATCGTAGGCCAAAAGTCTCTCGGATGTGCCGAATATTTTCTCCGAATTTTCCTACTTTAATCGTGAATTATGATTATTATATGAGAGGAATTGAAATTTTCACGATGTTTGCACAGTTACGTTCGCTGCGACCCTCTTTTATTTCTCTTGAAACACGTTCTTCCTCTGCCGTTTTCATTTTGTTAATTCATTTTTTTCCCACTTCGTCGGAATTTCAATCATATTTGTGGTGTCGCTTGTGCGTACACGGGAGAGCAGGCAAATTCGTAATGGAAGCAAATGTTGAGTGGGAGGCGAAGCAAACACGAGTACTTGGACCAACGGGGGGGTGGGGGGCAGAGGGGCGAAATGTGCGGCAGCGCTACGATTTCACCCTTTGGTTCGGGGTGAACCAGGGGGTGAATTGCGAACCCGCATTCACAACCCTTTCGTTGTGTACCAAATGTATGTATGTTCGAAAGGAGGGAACGAGAAAAAGAGAGATCGAGAGCACGTACGGTATTCATATTTGAAAAATCTCGTATTCGCCATTACCATGTGTACAACGAATTTATATCATCGTGTACCGAAAAAAAAAAACCACTTGGCTCTCATCGTACAACGGCTCTGTCATTGTTCTCTCCCTTGGACCATTAATTATTTTTAGAACGATTATAACCGGGGCCGTTTCACCGTGTGACATGCTTCCCCGTATCGGCTGGACTTTCCCCTGCCCAACGTTAGAACCCTCTTTTGGACACCACCAGCAACGTCTATGTAAACGCACACAAAGACTTATAAAGGGTGTCTCAAAATGACCTGACGATTTTAATTGCGCGCCATTTTTTGTGGCGAACATAGAGTACTAATCGTTGACAACTGGCATCAGAAAGTATCGAGGTTTAGTCGTGGAGAATTACACGATCGAGCAACGCATAGAAATTGTGAAAATTCACTACAATTATTGCAAACGAAGTTTCACGGTCGTGTTATCTCGCGCCGCGGCGATGTGACGCCATTGGGCTTCTTTCTTTGGGATTTTCTGAAAGGCAAAGTATATGCCAATCCACAGACTATTGGGGAGCTCAAGGAAGCAATTGAACGCGCCATTAATGAAATTAGTCCGCAATTATGCTAAAATGTTATTGCAAATTTCGTCAAAAGAGTGAACGTTTGCAAACAGGGACGAGGCGGCAATTTATCGGATATTGTGTTCCCCACATAACCTTCATGTTTGTACCTTATATTAAAATAAAAATATTCGTACTTTTCAAATGCATAATACGTTTTATTAATAAATTTAAATGTCAGGTCATTTTGAGACACCCGTTATATTGTAGACTAATATCGATTTATATTGCGAATATTATAGTTTATAGCTAATCCAAATAAAACCGCCTATGTTTGGATTAAGCTTTAAAAGGGTGAAGGCAGTATGGTTGTCCAAAGTGCTGTTTTGAAGGTGATTTTTAGGATGGAATAACTGTTAAGGAGGTACGATTACTCCCTCGGCATCAACAAAGAGACTAAATTTTTAAACTTAACCGAAACAAACCCAACTTAACCCAAACAAACAGAACTAAACGCAACTTATCCCAAACAAACCCAGCTTAACCCAAACAAACCCAACTTAACCCAACAAACCCGAAGAAACCCAAACCCAAAAACAAACCCCAACCCAAACCAACCAACATTGTAATGTACACACCAAAATTGAAACTTACAACTTGTAACCACAAATGACTCCACATGTAACGCAACTTTTTTCAACAAGTCACAGGCATTTAGCATATCGCAGCTCCCCCTACCCTGCTCCATCACAGCGGTAGTGGAGTGGGGGCAGCGTTAGTTTCGTGTGACATCTCGTTAAATTAGACCCCCTATATACATCTTTAAAAGCATTTTCACTGCTAAAACTATTATTATGGATTTTAGTCTCAGAATATCAAGAAGAGCAACAAATTTGGAATGAGACATGAAAAGACTGAAAAAATGTTGTCTTCGTTTACCAAATCAGGAAATAAAGTATGATATTCTCTTCTTGATCTTTCTTCTTGTTCCGCCAACAAGCATGCAAACACGGCAAGTTCTTCATCACTTTCAATTTTGACTCACTCGGAATTTTTGACTCACTCACCAAAATCCGAAAGCTAATGTTGAAAATCCGATTGAAAATAGCCGTGATGTCGGCAATCCGAATGCTGCGGACGCAGCAGAGGCACTACCCGGCAGTACGCCTAATAAATCCGTTCGATGCGATCCGTACTATGCGTTTGATACCGAACTGTGAACGCTTACCTTATGATGGCTGTGGACGCAACGGAAGTTAGGTTAGATTAGCAAAGTGCTTGTAGGGAGTGATAGAAAAGGGTCCAATTGGGAAGGGTAATACGTAAAAGCCCACAAGGGTAGGTATGCGTTGGAACTCAGGTAGCGAAAAAAACTTATAAAGAACCGAGAATACAAATTTGTGAATTTCGTTCGTTGATTCAATTTAACGAATTGCTTCGGTTAGACTTTTGTTCTGTACAACATTCAACAAACTCAAGCGCTGCTTGGCTAACAAACACAAAAGAACAGTAATCGTGTAGAGGTGGGCTGAGGGATTTTACTTTTTTGACGCTTTGTCCAAGCATGAATGGCTTTATTTGGATTAGCTATAACTTAGAATATTCGCAATATACATCGATGTTATTTTATATTATACAGATGTGTATATACATATGAATAACTTCTAAATATATTTTTTATGACGTATGTAGGACCGATGAGACGTTCAGAGAAAACTAAAAGCGCAATGAGTTATTTGCGGTTTAATTTTGAAGAAGCCCTTGACATAGGGTATGTTTTGTTTATTACTGAGAGAGAGGTTCTCTGATTTGTCTTCGCAACGGTCTCTATACGGAAGAATATCGCAGGAAAAATATTGCTCGTTATGAACGTGTGATATCCCGACAATTTATATCCCTCGACGATGATCCCTGTTAATCTCATCGTAACCCAAAAGTCTCTCGGATGTGACGTGTATTTTCTCAGAAACTTCCGATTTTAATCATTCATTATCATTGCTATATGAATTAAAGAACCATATGAATTACATTCCACGATCGGCATTTTTGTCCTGGAAACTTTTCCCCTGCCGTTTTCATTTTGTAGATTAGTGTTTTGTTTCTCCTCTCGTCATTTCACCTTCACGCAAGTTACTTTCACATTTATATGGTCCCCTTTTAATTCGAGAGGAATTTTGTAATAAGCTCGTATACGTATTTTACGAATAAGAGAGAGAGAGAGAGGGAGAGAGAGAGAGAGAGAGAGAGAGAGAGAGAGAGAGAGAGAGAGAGAGAGAGAGAGAGAGAGAGAGAGAGACAGTCAAAGATCTTGACTGTACGGAATAAAGCGAGCAGAAAATTGCTATTTTATTTAGTGCGCGCGGCGTTTTTTGGGGCCGGCGTGAACGTGCGATGTTATTGTTTACCCGATGACATTTTTTGCTAGTTCACCCGTGTCTTCGGCTATCGTCCCACTAGAAAATTACATGTCGCGCATTGTCTTTTTCCTCGTCGCGTTGTTTCGCACCTCTTCCCAACTCTTTTCCGACGTTCGTTCAGAGCAGGAATAAATCGAAGAAAAAAAACAATTGGCCCTTTTCCCTCGTAAAGTTCAGTCTAGACGAACTTTTGTGATACCGCAAGAGAGAAGGAGAAGAGAGAGAGAGAGAGAGAGAGTCGCGGACTCTCGCGTCATATATGTGATATACCTGCACAGTCGGAATTTTACAAGGCTTCGGCTGCCATGGCTCGCCCGATACAATCGAAGAGTCAAACAAAAGAGCAAACATCAAAAAATACTCCCTTCCCCTATTAATTGAGCCCGCGCTCGAAAAACGCTATAGCAAGTAAAAATCAGAAGGAAACGGTCCCGGATTCACTGCAAAATGTCGGCGTGTTTGCCGTGTGTTCAAAGTGTGTAGAAGTAACGCATAACACATGCACTGGAAACGCGTTGCTGTTTTGATACTACATATTTATTTTGTAACAAACGTAAGTGTATGATTCTAACGCAATAGATTGTTAAACAACTCCGAAGCAGACTCCTTCAACAAGACGCTTATTTGAACCCACATAAAGCGTGTAGAATCAACCTACGAAGCGCATATTTACGCACATCGTACGATGCAACACTCCAGCAAAAATAACACGGGAAAAAGCAACAGTTTAAGGTAGTAGTCTCGCCAAGGCGTTTTTACATAGATTTTTTTTTAATTTTGAGGCCCCACTCAGGACACTCTTAAATGTTTACCTGCAAAATTTCAAAAGGATTCACCGTTCCGTTTCCGAGATATTGGCAATCAAAGATTTCACGGTTTTACACGTGTTTTTATGGGAAGCAGTGGGAAATTTCACATTTTAAGCAACAACTTCGAAACTTTTCTACACATTAAAAAAAATCTCAAATCCAGAGGAACATATGACGAGGTGGGTAAAAAAAATCATGAATTTTGACCGTCTCGTTTCAGAGATATAGCGATTTTAATTAAGCAATGTCTAACGACGCGAGCGCCACGAGGCGACTGGAGAAGACTAGAACTAGATTACAGTAGTATGTGCATATCCGTATACGCAGAGTATCTACGCATCAGTAGCCGGAATGGCTAGTCTGATACAAAAGTGAGGGTTAGGTAAACATTATAATAGGCGTTATCATCATTACTTTATAAGTTTTTACATCCTGATAGCATGTAAAACCTACACTATAAGGATATTTCGCAATCGATTGAGCGGAGAATAAAGTTTTCAACGTGACTGTGGTGAGACTACTACCTTAAGCGTGTTAATTTGTGTGTATTCGTATACGTTTTGAAAACCGGATTGATTGTATCATAAGATCAAACTTATCTGGTCTTTTAATTAACGGACATACTCTCAGTGACGCAAAGTACACAGTTTCATTTGAATTATATATATAACAGACAAAAATAATTCCCATAATTATTTGTTATTTTATATAAATTATATCAATTATTGAGTTTAGGCACAATTCCCTAGCGAAATTCCGACAGATGTCGTTCGCGGTTGTTTCTCCGCTCGCACAAACGTCAACTATATGAAGTGTCGTATAAAGTGAACACTGAAACTTGTGCCGACATTTGAAAAACGTATCCATGGAGATATGTGACGTATAGAAACTTTAATTATATTTTGAACATGAAAGAAAAATACATTTATTTTCGATGTATTTCGCATTTTATTTCCGAAAAAACAACAACGCAACAAACTCATAAAAAAATATGCACCGTGTACGGAGAGAATGCCGTAAGCGTGTAAAAATTATCTACAATCATTTTCATACTTAAAAGGGTGTAAAAATAACATTTGTTTTTTCAGTGTATAGAATTCATTGATGCACTTTTCCCCCACAATGTTTGCGCATACCGCTTTCTTTTTCCTATGAATGAGAATTGATGATAAATCTGTGTTACGAGGACATAACTCGATTGCTCATTTCTTCCACGTATGATATGTGTAAATACGCGTTCGAGAGGATTTTGTTGCTCGAATTTCCATGGGCAAAAGAGTTCATCGAAGGGATTTCACCGTATTTTCACTGTACATTGTATATATTCCCGCAATGTACATGTATATTGTTGGGCAATAAGAAATTCGGTTGACGCAATGTTTGTCAGAACCTTAGGGCGCTTCGAATGTCATTGAGTACGCTTAGGGGCCCTGAAACCGCATCGGAGAGATTTTCTTCCTCTCTCTCTCTTTCTCTCTGTATGTCTTTCCCCGTCGGTCTTTCTCTCCCTCTGCATTGAATTGGTTAACTCGATTGAGCTGGGCAAACTAAGCGTTTAACTAACTTCAACAAGTGGCATCGCTAGTCGGACAGAATCGGGAGGAGTCGACGGATAACCGCATTCCGTTAAATGAAAACTGGACCGGTTTCTCACGTCCGTTTTGACGAAGATTCTTCGCCTTTGTCGTCCATTCGATCCTTGCGAATAAGCGCAAATACACGGTCCGTTCCGTTCCTGAAATCAACGATTCTCATTGAAAAATTTTAAGGCCTGTCTTTAAAATAGCTAGATGCGCTTCTAGCCAGTGTAGAGGATGACACTGTTTCAAACTGTCTTGCACATTTTCAGAAACGCCGCCCCTAATCTGCTCGCTTCTCAGCTCCACTTTGACGAACATATTTCCTGATTTCCAACATATACCGTTGTAGGTTTTTATGTCAATCTTCAACCCAATTCAATCCTATCACCCCCTACCCGCACTTCGCTAATCTAACCTAGCTTCCGTTGCGTCCACAGCCGTCATAAGGTAGTAGTCTCGCTACAGTCACGTTGAAAAGTTTATTCTCCGTGCAATCGATGAAAGCTTCGAAATATTGCGAAATATCCTTATAATGTAGGTTGTACATCTTATCGGGATGTAAAAACTTATAAAGTAATGATAAAAACGCCTGATATAATGTTTACCTAATCCTCACTTTTGTATCAGACTATCCATTCCAGCTACTAATACGTAGATACTCTGCGTATACAGATATGCACACAGTACTGTGATCTAGTTCTAGTTTGCTCCAGTCGCTTCGTGGCGCTAGCGTCGCTGGACATTGCTTAATTTAAATCGCTATATCTCTGAAACTAGACGGTCAAAATACATGATTTTTTTTACCCACTTCGTCATATGTTCCTCTGTAATTGTGAATAAAAAAAAATCTGTAGAAAATTTTCGAAGTTATTGCGTGAAATGTAAAATTTCCCACTACTCCCCATAAGAACACGTGTAAAACCATGAAATCTTTGATTGCCAATATCTCGACAACGGAACGGTGAATCCTTTTGAAGCTTTGCAGGTAATCATTTAATAGTGTCCTGAATGAATCCTCAAAATTAAAAAAAAATCTATAGATAAACGCTTTGGCGAGACTACTACCTTAAGCTACAATATACCGCATTTGGCGAGGGTACGAAGAAACTGTTGAAAACCAGTACCGGTATAGACGGCTCCATATTCTTCTGATTCTAAACGTGCACAAACGTTTTCCTCAAGTAGGGGAAGGTGGGGCAAAAAGAGGCTCGGGGCAGAACGGGATGTGCGCTTCTGTACGTGATAAGCACATGTATACTTATCGACAGCGGAGCCATTCGGTTGTTGTTCAGTCATCTCACTTGAAGCAGATTAGTGGTTACCAAAAACAGTTTTTGAGTGGATTTTTATTAATTTTCTTGTTAAATACTCATTATAGCCACGTAAGTACACGACTTACATGAACTTTGTGCCATAGGTTAGTGGGAGTATTATTAACGTATTCAATTTCCAATGTTTTTCGGATAATTTCGATTGAGGTTAGAATCGCCGAGTAACATACAAAAAAATGTTGCTTGGGGCAAAATAAATGGGACATTATGTGATGGTATCTCATTTTGTCTCTTCTTTACGAAGGCTTTTAAATTTATTATTTTATTGTTTATTGCGTAAGTAAACAGATAGTTGTCTTCGAGCGCATTAGTATTTGTCTTAGTAGGTACCTTCTTGTTTCAAGTGCTTTTTCTATGCTCGCAGGTAAATAAAAATAAGATTGCATCAAAGACGAAAAACGATCAGAGAAAGAAGACTGAACCAAAGAAAAAAACTGAAAAGAAAAATAAAACCACGAAAAGTAATGAGGAAAAGGTACAAATTGGACTTCATCGGAAGAAGACAAAGATGGCTGCACTTGCTTGTATTGTGGTTATTTGTATTTGCAGTCAGATAAGGCTTGGATTGCGTGTAATTCTTGTGCAGGTTGGGCACATAATTCCTGTGCCGGAGTAGATGAAGAGGACGACGAGGCACACATTTTTGTACACGATGCATGCCTATGATACTAAATTGTATCTTCATTTTGTCCTTTAGCGTTTTCTGTCTTGCCCGAACACGGGGTAAAAGTGGAAATGTGCCATGTTTTTTTAGTTTCCATTAGCTAAGCAAAATTTGTTGATCAAGCTTAAAAGTATAAAAGTACAAATTAATATAATAAATAAAAATATAACTTTTGGTTCTAATTGAAAAGTTTATTAATAAAGCCGTTGATTTTGTACATATCAATATTTTTGTCTTAAGTATCACATTTTACCTCATATTCCTCTATCTAAAACAAGGTGTGACAAGTGAATGTGCGGCTCACTGGTTGATCCGCCAGCTGGTAAGCACGGTTAAGCGGTCACCGCTTAGAGTGTCGGCTCTGCAACAACGATTCTTAACTCGAAGTACCGCCGGAGCTGAACCCCGATCCACCAGTTTCGGTCATTTTGCCGAATATATATGAGTATGTAAATACATTGTTTACTTCATTCCGCACATACGGCAGTTCTTCGTCGACGTTGCTCGCGCATACGAGACACATAAATTCACGAGATAAAAAATTCACGCAAGATCGCCGATAAGTATGTTTCATAGTGATTGCGATAACAAAACGCTGATTTATCGCGTAATCGTTTCGATTTATATATACCTACACACACACACACACACATATATATATATATGCCCGCATATACACGCACACAGAGAAGACAGATGCTATAAATTGTCGGCGCTTCGGAACAAAACCGCGGCACAGACGCGCCTATTTTCTCACTCGAGAGAGATCGAACTCGTTCGCGATTGCGGAGATGAATTGCAAACGAGCCTCGTACATTCGGATAGGTATACTCCGACGAATCGTATGAAACGTATGCTGCATCTAAACGAATGGAAATCATGATTATCAGATATAGTATATATATATATATATATATATATATATACTGACAATAGCTATTTAATTATTAGGTTCTTTCGGTTCTAAAAGCTCCTTTAGGAATTACCCGTGCAGACATTTGTTGGGGAGTTCACCCCCCCCGACTAGAAATTTTAATCAGGCAGCCTGAATACTGATCACGCCGCTATCATGCTGCGGTCTGGAATGCCGTAATGAGGCACGCCTGATCGGTGCCGGATGCCGACCCGATCGGTGAAACCGTAGTACGGGAGTAAGAAGGCTACCGTACTGCGGCCTGATCAGGGTGCCTTTTTTACTCCCGTAAATGAGGCAATACGGTTATGGCCCTACTAGGGTTTGACCTAATAAGGCCCTATTGGGGCTTTCCTTACAACTGCCTCAGCATTCCCTCAACGCACATAACCTCCTATATCCTACGTCGAAATTTTCATCCAGCAGCATATTATCTTTGAAGTTTTTACATTTTTGAAAGGTGTTGTGGACTGTGAAGAAAAAAAAACGTTATGCAACTCGGATGCGTGTTAGGAGATTCCGCTGTAAAACACTGTAAAAATGTTAAAACACAGTACAAAATCTGTCATTGTCGTGTGAACAAGATATGTATAACCTAAAAATATATATGGATGGTTAAAACGTTATTAATGCTTAAATTCCTAAAAAAAAATTGTTTTCCACCAATTTCATGTCCGAAAAATACGAACTAATAATTTACGAGTCGTTTGAATTGAACGAGCGTATATTTTTCTCTATTTTCCGTCAAAAGATTTTGAAGAAGCCGTGAGAAAAGTAATTGATAATGCCAAGGATCGGGAGGGAACCGGGCGGTTCGGAATAAAAACACTTCAACATAAAACATAAATGGTATTCGTGAACGTGTACGTGCGTGATAATGTTATGTCCAAGTGGAGTAAAACAAATAACAAACGCTAATAACAGTGGATTTTTAGTGATGTTGAATCATATTGATTTTTAAGATCCACTTATTTTGTATATCTATATATTTTATTTAGAAAACGGAACGTACAGAATGCGATGGAATCCATCAAGAATCGTATCGGATTCTGTTTGATAATGTGGGAATCTTTTAGGATTCGCATTTGATTCGTATATTCCAATGGGGAATCCCGACGAGAATCCAATGTACGAGCGTGACGTTTTGGTATAGAGATCCAATACGATGATTCATTGGGTCCCCATGAGGAAGTAGGGAAGAGTGTGGGAATCTAATTGGATTCTTACGGCAATGTCTGCACGGGTAAATGTCGACTGAAGATTTCAAGTAATTTGGTCCAGCCGTCTTTGAGAATTTTTCGGAAACCTATTTAAATCAAATATGTTTTTTCCTTGTCTCACGGTCTACTACGACCCTATTTTTTTCATTTGTTCAAGCTATTCTCTTTAAATATTAAATATATTGAAATTGAATAAATAAAGATTAGATTCAAATTAAATAAATAAAGATAAAATACGACAGATCGCATGAATACGAAAAAGAAATACAGGTTCATGACATAAAAGTGCGGTGAAAAAAAGTTAAATTATTATTCTTTTTTTTTCACTAACAAGGCTGTTATTTGGAAAAAAAAAGAAAGGTATCGTCGTGCCTTTTATTAACAGGCGCGAATATTTATGTATAGAAATATCCTTTTCCTCAACTGCAGAATGTTACAACAGTTTTCTAATGAAAACAAAGCCATGAGATTTTTGAGACATTGAATCGTGTACCATTTTTCCGTCTGCCTCTTTTGTCTTATACTACCAGATAAAACGAAATCACCGATTTCTTAGGAATAAATAAAATATTTAGTTATCAGACGATATTAAATAGATCTTGATTTGCATAAATAAATATATTAAAAAGAAATCATTTTCACAATGAAATACAATAGGAAAAAAATTATTTCACGAAAAATCAAGTTAAGGCCTTAGGCCACTCTAGGATTTTTCAAAAATCGATATCTTTTTTTGTTAAAAATGTACCTTAGTACCTATAAAATTATATTCCAAAAGATTATGGGTGTGAAAAATCTCTAAGTACTCGATTTTCGAATTCTAGCGTAACCCCTCTTGATTAATGTCGTGACTTTCTACTAACTTTAAACGCGTTTATCTCTAAACTACATTTTTCAAGTCGGCCGGACTCATAACTCAAACAAATTTCAACCGATTCACTTGAAATTTTAACTGTATATTTAGAATTACATTTTCTGAGGTACTACGTAGGATTTTTTATTATATTGCATAGTTCGTTTTTTATAAACAATTTTCTGACGATTTTCTCATGGCATTTTATACTTTTTGTTTTAGAAATGCGCCATTTTGACAAAAAACAATATATCCAAAAATCCTACGTACTTCTATAGCTAATCTTATATATAATCTAAGATACTTGAGTGTCTGATCATAACTCAACAATTATAGGAGCTGTTGGTCCGGCCGTCGACCTTCCAGAAATAAAGGCGTCATCGGAAAAATGCTACACAGTCGCCATTTTGACATGTATCGCTGTGAAAAAATAATTTTGTACAGCTAATTACATGTATAATAAAACCCCTATTTTGTAATTCCGATTTATTTTATGGTTTCGCTGTAATAAAATCACAAAATATGCCCTTTTTGGCCTCTAGAGTGGCCTAAGGCTTTAATTCAAAGAAAAAAAAAAGCAGACGCATCTAGAATATGAAAAGAAATTTTCTGTCAGTCTGGCATTCATATTTTTATCGCTTACATCAATGATATTCACTGAAGACAATTCTAAAGTTTTGTAAAAAAATTTGATTCGGCAAGGAAATATTAGGTCCGTAATTCAAATACATCGCGCAAATGACCTTTATTGGAGAGAATACTTCGGAATATAGTGGCAAAATAGTTTCTTTTGTACGAGGCCCTAAAAAAGTTTATTAAGTGGGTCAGGAACGAAGTTTTGATCCGGAGAAAGAAAGGAATAAAAATGTCTTCGGAAATATAGCTCACGCCTGTGTATAACATGGAATGCTCAGAAGAAGCAAAAGAATCTTTAATTTCCGCTTGCGATAACTTCTCACCGGTCTCTCGCGGCGAGAGGATTATACAACCGGCTTTAAGAACACCCTCGGCCGAAAACTCTTGCTGGCCCGCTCTCTAAACGCCCTTCGTTCTCTCCCTCGCCAGCAATATTTTCTTCCTCGAAACCACCTTTTTGCGCGCGCGCGCACGTTTTTATTTTTTTTATTCCTCAACGGTGCTCACGGTGCAACGGTTTTTTTGTTTCGTTGTTTTTTATTTCACCGCGTCGGGCACTTAAATTTATTCTTTACCATTCCGACTTGAGCGCGTGAAAAAGGCTGTGGAATTTCGCGAACGATCGTAACCAAGATAGCCGCAAAATCGTTACGAAAAATGGCGTTCGCAAGTAATTTGTAATTCTCGCCGACGTGCAACGCTCTAATATTAATCGCGATATCATCACGAAAATAACCAAGGAATGCCAGCCGCAAACGTTTAAAAATTTCGCACTCGAATTCGTCCATCGGAAAAACATTGTTTATTTTCTTCTTCGCATAAATACTGAATTTAGTACGGCTATGAAAAAAGGGGAATACACATGAGTCGGATCTTACGTTATGCTTTCGTAAATAACATTCATTATTTTTATTTGTTTAATGAAAATGAACCACATTGGCCTCGTTTAATTTCGTACATGCATTCATACGTCTGCTTGCGTCGAAGGCACGACGCAAATTGCAAATTTATTCGTCGCAATCGGAGACGAATTAATGCCGTTTGATGCGTCTAGCAACGACTGTGCCGGGCGTGTAATCCAAAATGACGAATGAAAAAGAATGACTGATATGAACGATGGAATGAAAAAACGTAAATTGCTTTCTCATCATTTTATTTCGCCCATAAAGCTTCTTCCATGAGCAAGTCGGTTTCTCAAAATTGGGTTTCTTATAGATGAAGCGAGCGAAATAAAATGATCAATAAGTAATGTGAAAGTTCCCAATTTGCATAGGTTTTTATTCCGAAACTGCATTTTTATCAGTATGTAGAACATTGCTAACCACCGCTGTGCCAAATGTGAGCCTTGTATTATTACTTTTCGTGTACAGAGGTTTATCTAGACATCTTAAATTTTAAGATACCCGTGCAGACATTTGTTGCCAAGTTCCCAAATCCTACCACATCCCTATAGGGATTTGATAGGGACGCCGCACGTACGAATTCCACATTGGAATCCAAGTGGATACCGCGCCATTTTCCGATTGACGTCGTTTAAGAATTTTCATTTGAAATTCTCAACCGAAATTTGTTGGATCTCCCAAATAAATATATCCTTTACTGATCCCGTGCACAAATTCATTGGGAAATCCCAAGATGCGCCCACATCTCTATTTAGAAATTTGTTAGTGACAACGCACATACGGAGTCTTCATCGGGGTGCAATTGGATTCTGCACAGTTTCCTGATGAACGCCGTTCGAGAATTCTTACCACGTTCGAATCGAAAATATGCGAACAATTACGAGAAAAAAAACTCGACGTGTTAAAACATAATCTGCACGTTGCTGATTGTACGTGTGTGGTGATATTGTGTCAAAGTGCAGTAAAATAAATAATACACGATAATTTCCGTGTATTTTTAGTGATGCGAGTCAAATCGAGTTTTAAGATATTCGTTTTTTAAGCTATTTATATATTTAAAAAATAAGATTTATACTTTCTCAAGGTCCACTCGTTTTGTCCGTCTATATATTTAGTTGAGAAAATCTAACGGTCAGCATACGATGTGATCCACGAAGGATCGAATCGAATTCTTTAATAATGTAGGAATACTTTAGAATTTGGATTGGATTCGTACATTGGAATCCAATGAGGAATCCCGATTCGAATCCAATATACGAGCGTGACGTTTCAGAAAAGGGTTCCAATGGGCTATCCCATTGGATCCCTATCAGGAAGTAGGGATAAGTATGGGAATTCAATAGGACCCCTACGACCATTTCTGCACGGGTAGTTACAGCGTAAAAAGATTGTTTTTAAAACATTCAAAGTACCAAGCTAGATCCTTGCAAAGATTTGATAAAAAATCGATCCTGAAATATGTATCACACACCAGTTTAGTAAATCTTGCTGAGATCTATTATTAATTCTAATGGCATTAGAAAGTAAGTAAATTACAGCAAGTGGGCTAATTCACATTTCGAAAAGTTGCAGCGTGGAAAGGCTTCTTTCTGAACATTTCTATAATCCTAAAATCTGGAATGTTTCACTGATTTTCACAATGCATTGGGTCTGTGCATAATTACGTAGGGAAATTCCAACAGATGTTCGCAGTTGTTTCTCCGCTCGCACATACCTCAACCATATGAAGTGTCGTATATTAAGTGAAAGCTGAAACTTGTGCCAACATTTAAACAAAAGTATCCATCGAGATCCCTGACGTATAGGAAGTTTAATTATATTTTGAATATCGAAGGAAAAAAAGTTCTTTTTCGATGCATTTCGCTTTTTTATTTCCGAAAAGGCAAAAACGCGTCGCAAATTCACAAAAAGATATACGCCGTTTACGGGGAGAATGCCGTAAGCGAAAGTGTGTCGGAAGTGGTTTGCGAAATTTCGTGGTGGAGATTTTGATCTCCAAGATGCTCCTCGCGCCGGTCGGCCAGTCACTAATGATGTCGATAAAATCAAGGCTTCAATCGACTCTGGTCGGCATTTGACGACTACAGAGATCGGATATAACCTCAACACTGACCAACCAACTGTGCCGTGACGTTTACGAAAGCTTGGGATGGTAAACACGCTTGATGTTGGGTGTCGCACGAACTGAGCGAAAAGAATTTAATGAACCGATTTTCAGCCTGCGATTTGCTGCACAAACGCCATCAAAACGAACAATTTTTAAAGCGTATTATTACGGATGATGAAACGTCGATTGTCTACAACAATGTCAGTCGAAAAAAAATCATGGCCGATGCTCGGGAAAGCTGCTCAGACGTTCGCAAAGGCTGGATTATACTCGACGCAAGTCATGCTCTGTATCTGGTGGGATTGGAAAGAAATCGTCTATTATAAGCTGCTGCCACCCAATAAAACTATTGATTCGACCAAGTACTGCTCATACTCGTTCCGAACGCTACAGAACAGTTTGAATAAAAAAAACCTTCAGTTCCCTGGACGTCCTCAAAAACCACTTGGATGACTTCTTTGTCTAAAAATCTCAGGACTTTTATGAAAGAGGGATAATAAAGCTCGTGGAAACATGGCAAAAAGTCATCGAACAGGATAGAACATATTTAGTTGATTAAAATCGTTTTTTTTTTTGGTAAATATTTTGCGTTTGAAATTCGCTCGATTTAGGCTACGGAATTATGCATAGACCCAATGCAATACTTCATTCCTGTATAGAATTTATAAAGCATGAAAACCATCCTTCTAAAAAATTGAGTTCTATTCAAATTTAAACCCGTTTATCGCATGCTACAAAAATTAATCCAAAAATACCTTGTGTATGACTGTATTTTCATACAAAAATTTAATCGGGTATCTCAAACAATTTAAAAGCTACGATGTCAAAAAAAATTCCTAAAAATGGAAACTACCTTAAATTCTTAACCGTTCAACGGATTTTCACTAAATTCATTTAGCTCATTCATACACTAACGGTGCGAAAAACTTCAGCCAGGTATCTCGAAAACTGTATACATTTTTGCATTTATAAAAAAATTCGTACACACAATGTTTGTTTTTCCTAAAGATGATTTTTCAACCTTTGGAAAAATTACGAACGCATTTCCATTAAAATTTCGACAAATTTTTGTTCACGAAAACTTCTGCTTCCTCTATGAGGAAATAGAAAAATAAATGTGTTTATCGTGGGCTGCATGTTCGCTACGAATACGACACCTCGTTGACTCGCAATCGCGTGACATACGAGATAATAAAAGTGTCGCAAAATCCCGCCTCCTTCATACAAATGCCGCTTTTTATTTAGCAATTTGTTATTATACTTTTTTACGTAATTTCCCACTGCATGCGGCAGCGTTGATGGATAGGTTTACGGGTAAAGAGTGATACTGCAACGGCCAGGCGTGCGCAACGCGAGAAGAAGCGGTCGCGTTAATTCATTAGGATCCTGTTGGACGATTACGACAGACCGATCAATTTACCCTTTTTAATTGCCAACGCTTCTGGACGTTAATGGAGTTTGCAATATACCACGTGGCTCGTTCCTCGTTTCCAGACGTATGGGGAATCATCGCAGTGATCCTAGAAACAACCACGATACGTATCTCCGAATTAAAAAAAATGATTACATACCGTTAGTCTTGAATTTTTTTATTCCACATGTTTGAGATAAAAAATATCAATTGAATTATTAATCGAATCGATCTTTCAAAAATGATAGGTAATGTCATGCCAGTGCAGGTAATTCGTTTCCCAGTTACGAAGAATTTTCGTAAAGACCGATCCGCAGAAAAAAAGAAGAATAAGAAGAGCGAAAACCGAGACAGAGACTATGATTTCTCGTTCTTTATATCGGGCAAACAAATTTTAAAACAGTCGTATCCACGGCCGTGCGCAGCAGCGTTTCGTACGTTCGGTCGTGAATTTTCTCATAAATAAAGCTGAAGTTTCTTGCGCCTTGAGAGTGGCTGAGAGAGCAAAAGAGAGAACGAGGTAAAATGCGCGACTCTCCGCAAACGTGACTGGCTGGAAATTTTTTTTCGCTCCGAGAAGCCTCGTTTGCCCGACCGAGGATAAACATGGGTATTATTTCTCGCGTTTTTACGCTATGATGACCGCGGGCGAGCGCGCGAGACGTAGGAAAAAAAGGTTGCAGTGACGAAGAGAACGAGGAGGGGTTAAGAAAACTGGGCTCTTTTGCACCTCGTGAAGTGCATGGGTATGCACATCCGTAGCAGGAGAGAGACAAAGAGAAAGAAAGAGAGAGAGAGAGAGAGAGAGAGAGAGAGAGAGAGAGAGAGAGAGAGAGAGAGAGAGAGAGAGAGAGAGAGAGACAGACCGAGAGAAGGAACAGAAACAGCAAAAGGAAAAAAAGAGCGGAGTACGTTGGTTAGTATGGGGTGAAGAAAAATTATCTCGAGCGTGAATCTCCCCGCGAAATTAGTCAAGCGCGCGTGCTACCTTGCACTGTGTTGGACACACCGTAAGAACACTTCGGGGCGTTTCGAAACGGATATTAAAAAATTGTTTCTAATCCAGGCGATATTTACAAAGTGCCACAAAAGCGATGCACAAAATACAACGTTTGGTTACTTTCTATAACGGAATTAGGTTAAAGAGGGGCATGTTGAGCAAGTTTGGAATTATCGCTCTGTCATTCTTTAACAGTCTGCCGTATAAAAATAAAACCTACTTTGGTGAATAGGAAATTTATCGGTGGGAAAAACGTCTGTAGATGAAATTCCTGTTATCCTTATTCTTTCACAGATAAACGCTCTTAAATGACTAAGGCCATATTTGCTCAACCTGCCCCGACAGTGGGGTAAGTTGAGCATGAGTATGAGGTAAGTTGGGCAAAGTAAAAATTGCATTTAAAAAATCAGATGTATTCATCATGATTTGGTACAATGCAGTAATAAGCCAACAGTAGATTGTTAATTAGTTAGGTTTTGAAACATTAACATTAATTGCAACGAACTTCGAAATATTTTTTTCTCATATAATAATAGAAAACAAATCTTTCAATCACGTTTTTTTTTTACTTTGGGGTGCAAAAATAATGAAACGTTCCGTGTTACCGTTGCGTGCGCCGCATGGAAACGGGCTATGGCGTGATGTGTTCCCCTCCCCCATACTTCTCTTTCCGCCATTTGATGCACCCGCGTGCGGTGCTTAGTTTTCCAGATATTTCGATTGCCCAAATTACCCGACTGCTCAACATGACCCTCCCTATCCTACTTCAGCAGAATAGTATCGATATCGTCACATTGTAAGTAGTTTTACAATGCGACGAATGCTCCAGTTAACAAAAACAAAATACCCATATCGAGAGTGTCCTTTATTTTTCGAAGTTAATATTTGTTTAACGCATATATCCTAATTTTATTCAGTTTACTTTAAAATGTTCGGAAAATAAATTTTGGGGCATTCTAGGTACTGTAACCCATGTCAAATTTCATCGAAACATGTTCATAGAAGTTACTCAGGCGTAGGGGAGACCGAGGAGGGCTGTAACAATTATTACGTTACCTAGCAAAGTCTTAGCCAAAAATAGTCCTACCCCTATGAACCCTATAACTCACATTAGCCAGTTTTATAGACGATGTAAACCAAACAATAAAATCGGTAAATGTAATCAGGGTCCATGAGAAAATCGACGAAAACTGAACCCCGCGTTACAACTCTCCTAGTACCGAGATAAATTGAGACAGAGGTCGAGGTAAGTTGTAACAGATGTTTTTTTTTGAGGATTATAACGTTGTTGCAATAATACTTGCAACTTTGTAAGACGTACAATAGTTGATATAATAGTTGTACCCTGTGGACAAGAACATAGGAAACTTTGTCTGAACTGCAAAGTGACGACTTCGAAAAGAAAATTTCCCAAAAATGAACCTAATTTAATCAGATCCCTTGCAGAAATTTTGTAGGGAAATCTAAGTCCCGATCGGATCTCGATTGGGATATGATACGGATTCCCTAGAAGGGGTATCTTCATCGAAATCCAGATGGCGTCCACTACGTAGCACCATGCGGAGACCTGGTGGCAAGAACTAGAATGAAGTATTTGAAATACGTATTAAATACATTTTTCTTAGCAAATTAATCAAATTTTTCTTAGTAAATGTATTTTCTTAGTTCGAATATTATATTTTTTATATATATTTTCTTATATATATAAAAAATATATATATTTTCTCACTTCGAATTATCTCCATTTAATTTAAATATAATTACTTAGAATAAATAACCTATATCACTTTTCTTCAGGAAATATAAGTCTTTCAAGGTCTATATATTGTTTTTTCGAAAATTTGTAAAATGTAAAGAATTTTGTTCGAAATTCTGTTATTAAAATATGTAAGTTTTGGCAGTTATACTGTAGCACTAATTTTTACCTTATATTTTTCAGATCCTTGAATAAATTATTTCAGAAAACGTCCAGCGTCTCCAGCCTATACGGATCGGTATCTCCTAGTGATTTTTACATCCATCCCTGGGATCCGATTCGATATCGAACTATATCTTGTTCTAGAAGTTCGGGATTCTAGTCTGGATCCTATGCAAAGTTTCTATTTGGATTCTGACAAGAGTCCTTAACAGCTTCGAATTAGGATCCCGGCTAGAATCCGATTTGCGAGCGTTACATTTCGCTCCCGGATCTGATCCGATGTCCGACTGGATCCCAATTGAGAAACCAGGATCCTAGTCCTAATCGAACTGTATCCATGATAATTTTTCTGCATGGGATGTTACCATTTTGATAAATACAAATGTAGATTTCGTTGTTTTTTTCATTTACTCAACTCATTATTTAATGTTTAATAAACCATTCGCAAATCAGAAATGATAGTAAAAATGTATTCTACGTAAAATTTCAAGGTCCACTCGGTACGGATTAATGTCATCATAGAAAAACGAAATTTAATATTCAAAGTATCTCAATATGCATAACAATTTCCGAAAAAAAAAACAATTTTTCCATATAAGTGACACCCTAACCCATTCACTCGTATCATACTGGAATTATTGATCATACGAGTAGTATTTTAATCGATATAAAAAAAAATATACAAAATTACCAAAAATGACATCAAAATTTTGAACAACTCACTAATTTATCGACAATTCAATCATCATTCGACATTAGCGATAAACTGCAGTGATTTTCCTTCGAGTGATTTCGATTCAACTGGTTCCCATTCCATCCCTAGATGGCCCCTCATCAGAAAAATGCAATTTACAGAACGTTCCGTCTCTCCTCGAACCGCGTTAAAGATTGTCTACATACCTCACCAATCACAGGCTTACGAATTCCTCACAAGTGGAGCTGCGCCATCAGCGATAGCAACGAGTCCCCCCAAACTCGAGTCGACATAATGACAGACCCATCAATGTTATCTATGTATGCATACCTACTTTGCAAGATGCAACTGGGAAAGAAACGACATAATAGATTTTGGTTGGAATGAGAACCGACGACAGGAAGAGAATTGCGTTGGAGTTGAGTGGTGACTCGGTCGAAGCGATTTCGATTAGCCAGCTCATTGAACCCGTACCGGGCTTTAAGTACTCTTGTAGAGTAGAAGTGCTACAGAGTGTTCTTTTTTGTAGAGATTATTTGGATTCTGGCCAAAGACCCGGGCAGAAATTGTCGTAGGGATCCAATTGGATTCCCATACTCGTCCCTACTTCCTGATTCTAAAACGCCACGCTCGTACATTGGATTCACATCGCGATTCTCCATTGCACTGAGAGAAATTTATGGTATCTTCAACCATATTTCAACCATATTTTATATTTCCCTGAGGGGACAACAATATCTAACAGTCATGGCTACTGCCCAAAATATAGTAGTGCTTATTATGATGTTGAAGTTTGCATCGTTGGAGTGCAACGAAATCGCGATTTCGTTGCACTCCAACGAAATCGTGATCATTTTTAGGCTCATTATTTAGCGATCTACAATCCATGACTACAAAATAGGACTTTCAATAACAATAAAAGTAACGAATTAAAAAAAAATCGCTGCATTCCAACGATCGAAACTTCAAGTCCATTGCTTATTGATATTTTAGCAGTTGCGTCAATTATGCACACATTTTAACCGCAAATAACAATCTTACAAGCATACCTTAATTGCTCAATGCTATATGATAAAGTAGATTTTCATAAAATGGATATTTCCTGACAATATAAAAAAATAACTCCCCCAAGATCCTAATAGTGAATTCTAATAGTGAAAATATATATACATTGATAAAAATGTTGCTTGTGATTTGCGACGATGTTTATAGTGATTTATACTATATTATATGATATGTCTACTAAATGTATAGAAGATTCCATAAATCCAAAAAAAAACTCAGTTGAAAGTTCTGTTTTAACGATTGTTTATCATAATTCGTCATTCCCTGATCTCTTTAAATAATTTCTTTCCATGAAAATATTTCGCCCACACATGAAATCGAATGTCGAATCACTGCCACTATGCTATCGGGTACCTATGTTATTTTACTCGTAGATTTGGCATAACAGACAAAAGTAATTCCAGCTGTACTTCCGAATAGCTGTTAACTTCGATATAGGTGACATTTTGCACAGGTCTCCTGTTTGATCATCTGTGTCACTGTTTAAATGGGTTTTTCGCGCATCGCAATAATTTTCGAAATTTCGAATCTTGAAAACTGATACATTAATGCGCGTATATATTTACATAGATCATGGTGTGCTGCTGCTATCTCTACTTTATTGACACGATCTGTAAATGATGTACAACTTTGCTATAAGTAAATATTACCATACGTTTTTTCGTATAGTCACTTTTCGTAAGATCTTGTAACAAATTATACTCGACAAATGTTAGTACAAATTTGAACATATGTATAGTACAAACTTGAATAGAATAGTAGAAGTTCAACCGGCAAAAAACTTAATGTACATTAGTATTTCTGTGCCGATTTTGCAATAGCACTAAATTAAATATATCTATATTGTCAAGCCTTTTACAATAGTTAATAGTTTTTTCGGGGATAACAGATAGTCAAACACGCCACCAAAATTGCATCTTTTAATACACTTTTCACTTATAGTTGTGTTAACCATATTATGATTACGGTGTCAATAAATTATAGGGAATTTTACTATCTCCTCTTTTACCATGGGCGTTTTTCGTATTCGTAAATAGCTTGTATTTTTCTCTCAGTGTGGAATGTACGAATCCAATTTGAATCCGAAAGGATTCATGACGTTGAAGTTTGCATCGTTGGAATAAAACGAAAATGATTTTTGTTTTTACTTCATTAATTTCTTTTGGCAGTTTTAAGCTATAAAAAAAGGCGCAAATATTTTTAAGAATTCTTATTTAGTAATCTACGACGAATCTAAAAGATATTATTTTGGATAATAATTAAAAAAAGAAATAAAAAAAAAATTCGTTGCATGTCAACGATGCAAACTTCAACCCCATAAGGATTCTCACATTATCGAACCGAATCCGATACGATTCTTGATGAATCCCATCGCATTCTGTATCCTGAATTATCTAAACAAAGTATCTAGATATACAAAATGAGTGGATTAAAAGTATATAAATCTTATCTTAAAAAAAAGTATATTTCAAAAGTCGATTTGAATCATATCACTGAAAATACACTGTAATTATCGTTTGTTATTTTTTTTACTTTAACATATTATCATTACGCACTGACTTTTTTCTCGTGACTTTTAACATATTCTCGATTCGAACGTCGCAAGAGTGCTCAAATGGCGTTAATCGGAGAACATTGCAGAATCCAATTGGATCCAAATGAGGACTACCTATGTGCGATGTCCCAACAAATCCCTATAGAAATGTGGCTGCATCTTGGAAATCCCCAACAAATTTGTCTTTCATTGTTTGATCATGAAAGGATATTGGTTTTGTGGCGATCCAACAAATTCCGACTGGGAATTTCACATAAAAAATTCTCAAACTATGCCAATCAGGAAATAGCGCGCAATCCACTTGGATTCCAATGTAGGCTCCCCACGTGCGGCGTTCCTATCCAATCCCTGTAGATATGTCGTAGGTTCTGGGGATTCCCCAACAAATTTCTGCACGGAAATATATATGAATATATATGGGAGAAGGGGGGGGGGATTAATTCATTATATCTATATAATGTTTGCTATCAGCTTGTCTGGCTGTTTTGAGATCCTTCATTTTTTTTCCAAATAAATCGTCGATTTTGATCATAGGGTGATCCTTGAAATTGCCTTTATATAAATGTTCTTACATTTATCTGACGATGATTTTTCATACATTTGACTTACACACCTATATAGCTTCGGAATACAAGACTCAAGCGAGTGTCCGGCTCTTCGTTCTTTGGAGCGGCGCTCTCGAGGCCGTGGAGAGGAGCGAAACTTTTAGAACCCGTTTCGTTCGATTGCACCGACGACAGCAATTTCTCACGTCGCCGTTCCTCTTTCCCCGTCCCCGCTGCACCTCACGGTCGCAATCTACTATTGACGAGTCGACGCACTCGTATTGCTAATTGCATTCTGAGAAATCAGAGACTCGTTCGGTCGGAGAGAAGAGGACCGATATCCTATTAAAAGAACAGCATGAACCGGAAATAACGATCGCAAACGGATGTCGGATGTTTGAGTCTTTTTTTTCCCTTTCTTTCTTTCATTTTTCGTTCTGCGACGTTCCTCGATTACTGGATCGCAGTTGGCCGTAACGATCGAGCGAAGAATCGAAAATGTGATGTTCTCGTAACTTCCAATACGTACGGATGCTTTTATCGGCTTTATGTCGCCCAAAAACGATAGAGAACTACAATTCGAAAAACTGGAGTAAAAATTCTCATTAGCTGTAATTTAGTCGTAAATACAGTGTGGCTAAAATGAAAATAAATTGTTCTGCAGCATAGTTTGTCGCGCTGCTAATATTGAAATGATTATTCTCAAACGATGTTTATAAAAATTAATTCACTTGTACATAAAATTATTTCACATGTAATTTGATGAGTCGATTAGTCGAAAAAAACATGTTCGCGATTTTCAAAAATTGATTAATATTGTTCCTCGACGTTTTAATATGAGCCAACGTTTATTTTCTTGAACCCTCCACTACGCCACACAACGTAATTGTACCGACACTGGTGGATGGGCAGTCGGGGTTCAACTCCTGCGGTACTTCGAGTTAAGCAGCGTTGTGCATGATCGATACTCGGAGCGGTGACCGCTTAGCTTGGACCTAGGTGTAGATATACTTGGGTAAAACGTATGTGCATCAAATAATCATAAGAATATGGGACTATACCGGTCCCATATTCCACATTTCCCCCGTACCCGAGGCAAATGCGGTACAGTGTAGCTCAAGACGGCTGCGGACGGAACGGAAGTTAGGTTAGATTAACGAAGTGCGGGTACGAAGTGATAGGAAAGCCCGTGCAAAAATTGTCGTAGGGATCCAATTGTATTCTCATACTTCTGCTTATTTCCTGATGGGTATCCAATGGGTCAGCGCATTGGATCTCTATACTAAAACGTCACGCTCGTACATTAAATTCTTATCGGGATTCTCCATTGGAATCCAATCTACGAGTTCAATTTGAATCGTAAAAGATTCCCACATTATCGAACAGAATTCAATATGATTCTCCATGGATCCCATCGCATTCCGTGTAGTAAATTTTCTACCAAAATATATAGATATATAGAAAAATTTATAGATTTAAAGCGTTAAAAAACAATTTTTTTTACGCCGCTACGAAATAGAAAGGTATAACATTTTTTTTTACGCCGCTACTAAATATATAAAATAGATTTTTATTTTTTATAAATACATTATAGTTGTATAACAAAATTTTTTTTTAACGAATACATTTTTTTTATGGGCGAGATATAAGTTGCCCAGTAGGTTGAAAGTCTCCTGTTTTGAAAGTCCGTGCCGATGGTGGAGTCTTTTTTTCTTTGACAGGCATCGACAGAACAATTTCAAAGAATCTTGTCAAGAAAGGTAATAACTAAAGTGTAGCATAGGATTAAAAAAAAAAAAATTGTAGAAATGACAGCTGTTTAAAAAAATTCTAGTTTTTACTAAAATTTTGAGTTTCAAATATTAACAAAAAAAGAACGCGGCATGCAATAAAAAAAAGTCCTATGCTATATCCTAGATAATATTATAAAGAATATGCGGTATAAAATTTTATTAAAATCGGTTGAGTAGATCTCGAGATATGTTGATATTTTTTTGGGGAGATCCAACAGATTCCGGTTGTGAATTTAAAATAAAAAATTCTCAAACGTCAATCGGGAAATAGCGCAAAATCCATTTGGATTTCGATGTGGGGTGCGTGCGTCGTCCCTATCAAATCCCTATAGGGATGTAGTAGGATCTGGGGACTCCCCAACAAATTTCTGCACAGAAGGGTTTAGTTAGGAAGGGTAAGGAGTAAAAACCCATGAGGGTATACGTTGCGAGTCAGGAAATATATAAAGACAGCACATAAGTATTTCCGCATAATTTAACGATTGAACAAATAGAGTGGAATATTTAATACTTTTCATACGTTCATTGCGACCTTTCCTGTCCTCGCATGAAAAACTTATTTCCGGAGATTATTTGTGTAGCAAGACATATTAGGGCTATGGAGAATCGATGAAACGTATGATCTTCTGCAGAACAGGCTGGTAGTGACTTCCGGTTACTTGCCGTGTAATGTTTACTTTAACGTGCATATTATGCGGCATATCTATATTTATATGCACTCGAAACGATCGATCAACGGGTTGCAAAGTGCAATGACTGTAAGGCGCGCAGAGAGCAGGTCGAGAGTTTCTCGGAGACTCGCCGAACGTTCTCGATATTCGATCGCGGGTAGCTCGAATCATATAAAGGGCTACCCCGAACGGCGAAGAGAAAATGCTCGCGGTCTATAGAGTCGTACACGAGTCAACAGCCTCTAAGGGGTTACTGACCGAACTTTCTTCGCTTCTTTTGTTTCAGATTACAACCCCGTGTAAAAAGCTGAGCAATTCGAGTGTGTGAAATCGCCGGATCGAGAAACACAAGTGACATCGGGAGAATCGAAAGAGAAAAACTGTGTCGATAAATCTGAGCGAACAGCACGAACGGGGGTAAGTCAATTCAGGAAAGAGAAGGCTGCAATGTACGATGTATAACGAGATGAGGAACTTCGATGGATGGACACGAGTTGTGGAGACCCGGCACAAAACTTGCAGCCGGGCCAATACTTTTGTTCCCCGATTTCCGATGTACTTTTGTTTTTCATTCATTAAACTATGGTTTTTTGCTATTCTTCGAAATTCAATGGGGATTCACTTTTATCGTCGTTTGCAAGCCGTACAAAACTATAATCGGTGGTAGGGGAAGGTGGGGCACAGTGTGTCACTTTTTTTATAACAACTTTTTACTCCTGCCAAAGTCGTCTGATTAGAAAAAAAAGGTCATAACCGATTTTATAGACCTTTGGGCGTACAATAAAGCTACCATATTTTTGTAAAAAGATTGAAAATCCTAAAATAATGTGATCGAAAAAAAATTGCGGATTGGGTCATGGTACCCCACGGGTGGGGTATAATGTGTCAAGGGCTGCGAAACGTAGGGTACAATGAGCCGGTTGAAACTCTTATATTTTCCTAACATAAATGACAGATTTTCATACATACCGATAATTTCACAACGGGTATTATTTGCCAACAACATTGGGAGTCAACCCATTGTGCTCAACAACTCGATGACACAGTGTGCCCCATACCATTGCCCCAGAATATTTGACGTTTTCCCGACAAGCGAATTTTTTTTGCGAGACACAAATTAACTTTGTATTTTTAATAATTCTCTGTGAGCTGCTATTGACTTTCTATTAAGCCAGCCGAAACTTAATATACATCACGGTCCAACGCAAAAATTTTCACGAGCTACAAAACTCCGAGAAATCGCATGTGGTTGACAGTTCTCGCGACACATTGCACTTCTTCGGAGCGTCGTCACTTCTTTGTTTCCTCATTGGGAGTCGACTCATTGTACCTCACAACACGGTGACACATTGTACCCCACTAGTCAAATATTTGATTATTGATGAAAAGAACTATTAATTAAACTACGAATGGAAAAACACAAGGTAGTGAGTGCATCATAAATAATAAAACTATCGATTAGGACCGAAAACCCGAGCCACTACGGAAAGTGTCATTATATTTTACGTTTACAAACCTCCGAGAAACCGCACGTGGCTCACAGTGCCCCGTGACACATTGTGCCCCGCTCTTCCCTATATCTGGTCCCCATGATATTGTAGATTACTCATTGAAGGAGTCATTTCTTGCCATTTTTCGTACCATGAATAATCCTTTTTGTATGCAAAAATGATGAAATTTGGTCTAGAATGTATTTTTTTCAATCGAGGGAAATAGGATAATCAAACAATTAGACTGTGTCGAAGTTTGCATCGTTGAAACGTAACGAAAATTTTCTCGTATTTTTCTTTGTTTTCTAGTGTTAATTATTATGCAAAATATTTTTTCGACAGACTTAGGTTGGAGTTCCCCAATAAGGATCATAAAAAAACATTTGATTATATATAATACATTTGACCCTGAATCCGCCCAACGAATTTCGGCAATTCAAGTTAAAAATATTGCTTTCCAATCTTTTTTCATTTGCGTTATATATTTGCAGCGTTCCAGAAAAGCTACAAAAAAAATAGTTAAAGATTTTCAACTTCCGAAACCAATCCCTATAGGAGGGGGAGGGGGGGGGGGGGGGGTGAAAGACGGAAAAAATCGTTACACCAAAGTACAGGTAATGAAAATAGATACTTGCTTTTGAGAAGAAATTACAGGACCCTTCGATGAAACTGAAATTTGCCTCGTTGGAATGTAATGAAAAGGAGTGTTTTTCAATTGAGCAAATTTCTCTTGGCAAATCTTCGTTACGAAAATCCCTTAATCATTTTTTAAGACACTTATTTAGAGATCTAGAATTTAAATCTGCAAAAAAAGATGTTCTAGAATAATAAAAATAAGAAAATAAAAAATATAAACAAGAATTTCCGTTGCATTCCAACTATGCAAATTTCAAGACCATGCTTTCCAACAGTGCAAACTCAAATATCGTGCAATTAATCCTCCAGTGACTACGTTCAATTAATTCGGAGTTTAGACACTTGGTGTAGTGTGTGAAATAGAAAATTACTTTTCTTTGGCATAAAATAAATTGGGATTGAACACTTTAGAAATGTTCTCAAATACCGTGTAATAAAAAAAAGCTTCACGCGCAAAAAAATTGCAACAAGCAGAGGAACATTTTTGTCTGTGTATTTCGCTGGCTTAACTGTGACACGGCACTCGCTGAATCGATAACAAACATGGTAATCGACTGTTTTTAGAATTGTTTGAATTTTAGGAAAAGGGATAAGACTTGTAGCCTGCACCCTTCGACACTATTGGCTCCGGAACTCTTTTCGTACCAACAAATTCATCCATTTCTGCCAAATAGTTGGATCTATACCCTGTAGTGGGGGTAAAACGCAAATAGAAGTTTCACATCATGTTAAGGTGATGTGCAAGATATTCTGTGTTCGTCTCTCTCGTTCTGTCGCTATAGCTGTCGCTCTCGCACCTATATCTTTTTCACATCACCTCAACTCTGCCTGCGATACCTACTGAATGTAGAGCGGTCGTTGACGCGATGAAATTTTCATTATCGATGAGCAGACACTGGTGAAGGCACGACTCGAATATTTTCCGCACTGTGAAGGCAATTCCATTGCAATGCGATAAATTGTACTGCTATTGCTTACGGTCATTTCCATCTATAGAAGTTGAGGAAATCAATAAAACGTTGCCCTTATTGACGTGAGTGCTGTAACGGTGGTATTTTACAGTGGCTGGGATTGTGCAGTAAATGATCGATACATCTTTTGGTATTTGGCAAATTGCGATTCATGGAACAACTGGTGGGTGAAATTCGGTCGAAGGATTTCGCATTGAATTCCTGATAAAAACGCTCGTTCCTTTTTCCGAACCGAAATTCCTCGTGGAGAGAGCAAAAAAAATACTCGGATCAATGAAATTGGGTCATTGAATGAATTTTTTTTCATTGTAAAGATCATGTGCGGTTTTAAAGCAAAGTATTTGTCTTTTTTGTCAACAATTAACAACGATGTGACACTTTTAAATTGTTGCTTTGTTCTGCTCCGCAAAAACGCGCCGAGAGCATCCGAAGTTACCCAAGAGCTCTGTGACGTCACCGTTCGAAAGTCGCTATACAAACTACTCGTGTAATACGAGTATTCTGTCAACGACGGTAACGACAAAATCGTATAAGGCTTGTTGCGTTTCTCTTTGTATAAATACAACGAAAAGTGCCCCTAATAGGTATTTCTGAATGTGCCACAAGACATAAAACGTCGAAATCTGTGGTTTGATGCAGCACGACGTGTCAACCCAAAATCGTCGTCCACTCATTTTTTATGTGAAGACCACTTTGATGTCAGTGTAAACGTGTTATAACATAAACTGTATTGAAATATATATATTTTTTAATACGTCTTTCTCAAAATGCTTATGATACGTAGCGACAATAATTGACACAATTTATTAACCTCTCCTAACCTAAAAATTTCCAGTTATCCACGGTCAGTAAATTACTCGAATTTGCTTTGACTCGAATATGACACTAAATTTCACATTTGTGTACACTTGCGTGTAAACTGTATACATAGCCTGTTCGGTCGCGTTCGAATGATGACGTCACAAGCGCCAGCGCCGATAGCGTGGCATTTCGCGCCAACAACTACAATTTGAATTATCGTGATATAAAAACAATTAATAATTATCGTTCGAGTTATTTAAAAGAAAAACCCTTTTGACATTCTGCTTAATTATCACAAAAGATCAATTCTAAATAAAAAAAACGAACATTTTTTTTTAACAACTCAATTGTTCATCCACAGGTGGCCAATGAAATATTCAGATGAAATAATTAGTTTGGTGAAATAATTCAATGTTACAAAGCTTAATGTTCCATTTATTCAATAAATAACTCGTTGGTATCCCCCAATGATGGACTTAGTCAAAGTCATGTTTTTTCAGCGTACGTGGCTTTTAGAGAAATTCGCTCGTAACGTGGGTTTTTTTTTGCTGAGTCAATCATGTTTGCATATACATGTCAAAAGTGCGCGAGACCGTACGCGACCCGCAGGGTCTCCGGAAGAGAAAGACGATCTCGAGACCTCTTGACTACTTGTCGTCGACGTTTCGGAGGCTCATTTATGCACGCGCAATCTCTCATAGCTGGTGTGTGCGCTTTTTCCTCAGGATATCCTTAGGTCGCTTTAATTTTGTGTTTTTTTTTCGAATTTATGCGGCTTCTGTTATTTCTATTGGCGGTGGATGGAAAAAGAATTTGACGTGTTTCAGCGACTCATCGATCCTGTTCAATCATTTCGATTAAATGGGACTGATTCTATTATTGAAGTGCAATGAAAATCAATTTCTTTCACTTGCTCAAATTAATATTTCTAGATTTTTGCTACCAAAACCTCTCAACCATTCTTCAAGATGTTTATTGAGAGAGTTGCAATTGAAATTGGCATAAAAATAATTGCTATCACAATAAAAATATGATAATGAATTTTCGTTGTATTTTAACGATGCAAATTTCAATATCAATCGATTAATTCTTTCTTCCGGTATGTAGAACGATTGCATCAATCAAAATTGCACATATTATACCTCACTGCCAAGACTTTCGGTGTATTCACGTAATAATGATTTTTCCCGTAGATAATTATAAAATAAGGCATGAAACGGAATTATATAAAATAAATTATTTCAAGATTTATGAGATAAACTATTATCACAAATTATTGTAGAAATGGGTTAAGGGATTATCACAGTGTAACGAGTCGAAAAATAGATGATTTTCCCGATTTTTTTTCGATGGTTAAAATACACTAATCAGTCTGATTTTTTCAATTCAAATGAAAGCACTCATAAAGGACAGAAAATAAATTTTTTAAATAAAAATAACCGTGTATTTGTATTTTTTTTTACATTTTTTTAACGGTTCAACATATCTTCGAAAAAAAGGAGTCCTCACGGTGTACACGGTTGTGGCCGTAAATATTATCTGAAACAAAATGTGTAAACAAATTATTAATCAGTATGAAACCCGCTATCTGGCTATGGAGGTTTTTTTCTTTAATCAAAGTTGACAAAATGTCGGCGGTTTGAAAAAAAAAGTATCAAATTTAGCTTATTTCTCGGCAGTTTTTCGTTAAAAAAATGAAGATTAAAAAAAAGAAGCTTCCATAGCAAGATAAAGAATAACGTGAAGAATGTTCGGTCAAAATTTGAGACGGATAGCTTGAAAACTCTTCCTTTGAGAGTGTACACCGTTTCAAAAAACGACATTTCGAAAAAAAAAACGCATTTAAAGTTTCGAGTGCGGAAGCTGCTGCTGGAATCACTTTCTCTAAGAAACCCTGGAACGACCAAAATTATTCGAATTCCACCCCAAAAATTGAACAGCACGTTTATAACCGTCTATAAATTTTCAAAAAGTCGAATAATGCAAAAAAATTTGTTTGCATTATTCGATTTTTTAAATATTTTAGACTGTGATGATCTCTTAACAGCAATGATTAATTCGGGAAAACCTACACATCTGAATTGTCTCTAAACACTTGGTACACCCGACCAAATACCTATCTAGAGCAAACTGAGCAGTTTTCCTCGAAGCCAAACGTTTATACCTTTCGAATCAATGACACCGACAACATTCTCACATCTTTTCTCATTTGAATTGACAATATTCTGTATTCTCACTTCTTTTGTTTCCGCACAAAACTCGGTTACTGAATGTGCATCGAATATTCCAATTCACAATGTACAAGTGCGCTCTGCGCCATTAGAAATTCAGCTCGTGAAAGATGCACACGCCTACACAGAGAAAACTTGGTAAAAAAGAAAACCTCCGGTTGTTCTTTCTGCCATGATGGACAATAACATTGTCCTCTCTTATTGGGTAAAAGTTGCTAAAAGTTTTTTTTCCCTCGGAGTGAACGACCCGAGAGGGAAAGCGGGAGGGTGAGTGAGGAGGGAAGAAGTGCAAGGGGGGAAGAAAAGAGAGTGTTGAGAAAAGTGGCAAGTTAAAAAAGAAGTTTGCTCAAGAACGTACATTCTCCCTTCTTGAGGAATATCCTCGTACAACTTCGCGTCAAAATGCCCCTCGGGCACAACTGAAACGAGAATAAGGAGTTTGCCTTTCGCAGCCTTGCCTTTCGTTGTGTGTCGATATTGAGATATCGTCTCAATGATAAGCGACTGAAAGGTCTCCTTGGCGCATTGATTTCCTGGCTATCAGTGAGGTCCCTCGAAGCAACTGCCATGTATTATGACACATATATATATACTGGTGTGCACTTTTCTTCCGAACCATTTATAAGTGAACCAATTTAGACGACAAAGACTTCGCCGACTGTTTGCAACAAAAATATCGTGATACGATACAGAGTCCTATCTCACCGTTCTATCGCTGATTCATTCATTTCCTAGATTCAAACACCTGTGTGTTACTGTCCATGTGTGTGCTTGTTGGGGCCCATCGTTGTATACACGATCGAGTGGAACAACCCGCAAGAATAAGCGCGAGTTTCGCCAGATTGCCTCGTATTTGTGTCATCTGTGATAAGACCTCCAGGTAGAAGTATCTTCTCCGTGCCTCTGTGACGTGGACATAATAGAAGTCTTCTGTGCCTATTGCACATTGTGTGTGTGTGTGTGTATGTGACGCGTCGTGTTCTCTTTTTCCCCGGGAACGGAAAATATGTGATGATTGGTACCGCGCCAAAATGCTGATGACGTACTGTATCAACAATCTTTTCTTTTTCATTTTTTCTTTATTTTCTTTCTTTTTATTCTTTCCATTACTTTTGTTCAACACGCAGCATCAAGGATGCCAGAATTTGTGGATTATTGGGCCACGATTATCAAGTGCACTAACCTAACGATCATAACTAAACTCAATAATAGTACATTGTGTACCAAGGAGACAAAGTGGGTAGTTTACCACGAGCGCGATGTTTTCAGTACGAGTCGTAGATGAGCGCGCGAAGCGCGCGGGGCGAAAGCCCAACAAACGTAGCTTTGAAATGTATCAGCATATACACAAATGCGTTGTACGTCGATTCATAGAGGTCTTTTGATTTTGATGGCAATATTTCGTGTGTCGTCTTTGTCGCGGCTTCCTTTAGATCTGGCGGCGTGCATTGGAGCCACTCATCGCTGCTATGTTTTTCAACGTCACTCATTGTTTATTTAATTTTCTTATTAATGATTTATGTCGCGACGAGATCGACGATGCTTTGTCGCGGTGTCACGTGAAAGTGAGGTTCTGTTTCTTCCCGCAAATAACGCCTCAGCGTACACAATAATTCCTCGACCTAATGACTGAAGGCAGCACCTAACGACCGACAGCTGTTGTATAGGGACGTTTCACAATTTTTTAATCCTAGGACGTGAAATACCTATTTTACGTACCGTTTACACGCACGAAAAGGCGAGGAAAACATGGTTGTGGTGTATAAACTAAATTAAACCTAAGTAACAATTAAAATAAACCTAAACTAAAACCAAACTAAACCTAAGATCCTCCTTATCCCCAAGCTTCGATGGTATTGAAGTTTGTTGAAGTTTGCATCATTGACATGCAATGAAAATATATATTTTTCGTATTGCTGTACTTTTTTTGGCATATTCAGGCTATGAAAATCACTCGGATATTTTTGAGGATCCTTATTCAAAATCTTCAACCATCATCAAACCTGCAAAAAAGATTTGTTTATAGATACTAATACAAATGAAGAAATGAAGAAAATAAAAAAAAAATCTTCGTTGCCTTCCAAATATGCGAACACCATCAAATTTGCGCCTTCCTTTGCAGAAATTGTCGTAGGGATCCAATTGGATTCAAATACTCGTCAGCACTTCCTGATGGACATCCAACGGTTCGTCGCATTGGATCTCTATACTAAAACGTCACGCTCGTACATTGCATTCTAATCGGGATTGCCCATTGGGATCTAATGTAAGAATCCAATTTGAATACTAAATGATTGCCAAATTATCGAACGGAATCCGATACGATTCTTGATGGATCCCATCGCATATTGCCTGCTAAATTTTCATAACAAACTATATAGATATACATAATGATTGTATCTTAACAAAGTGTTACTCTTACCTTAAAAAAGTATAAATTGCTTCAAAAAGTATATCATAAAAATCGATTTCGATCGCGTCACTGAAAATCCAGTGTAATTGTTTATTATTTATTTTACTGCACTTTGACATAATATGGCCATACACGTACACGCTCACGAAGCAGCGTGCAGATTATGTTTCACCACGCCGAGTTTTTTCTCGTGACTTTTTACATACTTTCGATTCGAGCGTGGTAAGAATTCTCAAACGGCGTTCATCAAGTAAAAGTACAGAATCCAATTGGATCTCAATGAGGACTCCACATGTGTGATGCCCTCAACAAATCCACATTTTTTCTGAGAGCTCCAACAAATTCCGGTTGAGAATTTCAGATGAAAATTTCTCAAACGACGTCAATCGGGAAATAGTGCGGAATCCACTTGGATTAAAATGTGCTTCTAGGGATTCAAATTACCCTCTAAGAGTGTGGTAGGATCTGGGGTATCCCCGACAAATTTCTGCTCGGGTATAATTCCCTCGATGTCGTATTTTCTTAAACTTTAAACTTTATGATGGCGATCCGAGAATTCATTCCCGTTTTAGTTAATCATTGTATCGAATCGGAAATTACTTATCAACATCGTTTTATTAATATGTTACCAAAGATCGATGGCCGATGCACAATCGGATATCATAAATCACCTTACGCAATAGTATTACTGTTGAAGTTAAAATGGGCATGCACCAACTTTCGCAGCAAATTGCCTCTGGTATACGACCTTCGTATACATATATATATAGCCACAAGCACATTGCACTCACTTTATACATTACATATTTATATTCTGATACATAGACTATGACAGGATAGTAAATAGACCCTGTTATGAAGCACAAAAATGTGTGTCTATGTATATGATAAGTTGGGGTCTACACGAATAGCAGTGTCACCTGAAACTACACACACACACACACTCATCATGTATATTTATATACATACCTATGAATTTATGTTGTTTATACATACTCGGAGAGCGTATCTTTGTTCCCAGATACATAATACCCCCATGTAACACATAGTCGTGCCCATACCCCCTTAAATTCGGCTGTATATCTCTTTATCTAATAATATACTGGCTCTCCTTTCATTGTTGGGAAAATGGGTCGAGCATCTTGCAAGATACATGGGCTTATGCACCTTCAGAATACCGAGAGCAATGGCATGGCGGACAGAAGGCGGCGGGGGGGGGGGGGGGGGGGTACGAGTCTACTCCGATACCCTACCGTTCCCTTCTTTGCTTTACACGCCAGGTACAGTAGACACATTCAGTAATAAGGCAGACCGATGAGCGTTACATAATGTGCGCCACACTACATGCTTTCTGCAGTGTGTGGGGCTGGTCCCTTGCATGCAGCGGCAGAGGCAGAATATATTGTGACATGTGTCACGGCGACATTACACACGCATGTGCACACTTTTGTTTTACCAGTCGTTGAATGGATTTTGCTGACCAAGACTCTGCGAGGTTGGAGACCCTTTTATTCTTTATTTTATTGTTTTTGTTGACTCTGCTTATCTGCCTCTCTCGTTCCCTCTTTCTCTCACTCGACTTCGAATCTAGGTGGTTATTAAAACCCTATTGCAAACGGATTGTGACTCCTATCGATTAGGCAGATTACTATTACGAGTGTGCATTGATTTTAAGACATTTTTTTTGGTAAAAATACGGCTGTATTGTGAAAAAATTGTTACCAATTGATCATTAAAAATATTGTCCATCGCTAGCTACTACTTTTTATCATCTTTCTGGTGGATTCCGCGTCGAAAGAACGACACATCTTCGAGGCTATCTAAGAATCGACACATTTTTTGGTATCCTCATAAGAATGGAAGCGCTGCTCAGACAAGCCATGAGTCATCGATCGAAATATGTGTTAATCGGGAGGAGCAATATCTAGAGAATACTGCGGGTGTGGTAGGACATCCCAGTTAAGCGCTTCTAACGTTTCCTTGAACCGTTTCGCAACATGAGGCTGAGCGTTCTTGTACTGGAAAATCACTTCGTCGTGTCTTTTCGCGTAATGCGGCCGGTTTTGCTTCAATGCTCGGTTCAATTGCATCAATTGTTATTGGTAATATTTGATGTTGATCAACATTTAATGATCATGTTGCGAGATTATGCAAGTTCTTTTTGTGTTTGACTCGGGTGTTCATCGAGTTGAGCTTCCAATTCCTCATCTAAAAACTTTTTCGGTTGGCCTGAACGTTCCTTATCTTCCGTGTTAAAAGCATCTTTTTTTTATAGCGTCGAAGCCAGTACTCACATGTTGAAATGGATGGAGGATAATCGCCATAAGCTTCCGACAGCATTCGTTGATTTTCAGCAGCACTTTTTTTCAAATAAACGCATAAAAGGAAAGCTTCCCGCAAATTGCGTTTTGTTGGCACAAAATTCGACATATTCAACGCTCAAAGCAATAATGTCTTTTACACTTCGGGCAAAATAATACGTACTGAAAACCAAAGCCACGTGATGATGCTTTGACAGAAAATTAGTAACGATATGAACAATATGAAAATTAGTAACAATATGAACAATATGAAGTGCTATGTCAGCACTTTTACCGAGAAATCGCTGAAATCATTTTTCAATTGTCGATGACAATTATACCGCTATAGTTATAAAAATTCCGATTGATTCAATTCTAAATACAATGCATATAAGTGAACGAAATTTTGTTCGCTATTCAGCTAGAATTGTGACATTGACAATACAAGGTGTTGTATGAAAAACATCACGATAATTTCGATTCGATCTTTCAATACTTTCGATCGCAAAGCTTTTTGCTGCTCCTCCAATGTAGCCTCGAAATTGTATTTCTTCGTCATTTTCCACTCAACGCTCTTCGCGTCCTTGTGCGCCCTTACCGCATTCATTGTTCCATACGTTCGGTGATGCCGCAATCAAAAGATACGTATGGATACATGTATACGGCGAATGCGTGCCACGTCACTGTAGACTCCATGTAAAGTTACACACAATTGCCAGCAGATGCACTTTTTCCCATGCGAAGCACACAGCGGGAAAGGTCATTTTGAAATCGACGTAACGCTGGCTATCAGCACAAATGGCCATTTTGCTGGCGGTCTCGAAATTTGTTCAAATGAATTGTTGGTTTTCGCTCAGGACGGTCCTTGAAATGACCATCATATGGAGATGCTAACATTGATCCAAAGCTTGAAGCATATGTGTGTGTGTATATTGAACTCTCGTGGCATTATAAGCCAATCAACGACGAGTTCCGCTCTAGCGTTCGTTTCCGCTGGCAAAATAGAACGGCACATACGGACGACCGTTAATGAAACTATGGTCACATTTTGGATTCAACCGAAATACGTGTAAGCGGAATATACACGTCCGTAATAGCGTAGCAGCGGTTTGGGTTGACCGAAGGACAGAGGTACGCAAGGATGCGGCGGGAAACCACAGTGTCTACGGAAATCGGAGAATTCGCTCGAAATATAATACACTCACGTTCGGAATTGCGATTAATGATTAATTAGTAAGAAAACATAATACGAGATCCTAAAAGATTAACACAACAGTGCGAAAATAATCGACGATGCTCCATCAAGGAATTAATTAAGGAGGCTTCGTCACAAACGTCTTACGTCCAGAAAAAAAAAAAATTTTGGGGATCTCATAGATAAAGTACCCATGTTCGCGTATGCAAAGTTTCCGATAAGGTCAACGACTAAATAAGAGAGATACAAATTGCTCAACTTAGGATTTTTAACAGGGCTTATGGAAAAGTCACCCTCAGAATGCTTGTATCATGTGATGTATTTACACTCACACAACAGATATCGAGAAAAAAATACACTAAAGTTGATTAGGTCATGAGGATTCCAAATACAATAAAAAAGTTTTGGGTTAACGACCTATGTAAAAAAGATAATTGATGTTAAAATGTCGGAATACTCGAAGTTCCGAGAGGTTTCGCGATCGTGTAAAGATTCGGTATACCTTAGGTGTGCATGCGCGCGAATTAAATCACCAGCTACCCAACCTTAACTTCGTTTGCGATTGACCTGTAATTAGAACAATTGGATTCATCGTAATAAAATATCAAATTTGATCGATCAATGAAACCAGTCATTTACTTCTCAGCAATAATAGAAAATAAATTTGCATTGCAGAGCAAACCGACATCTTTGAAATATTGTGTAAACTCTTTGAAAACTAAAAATTTCGTTCACAATAACAAATTTAAATCTTGCGACGACCCGCGCTCCGCTCGGTGTCATGAGCACGATAGAGAAATTGGAGGACAGAGTGAGATGGAGAATTGCAACGTTGTCATACTTCTCCATGCAGTACCGTAACGTAAAATTGTGCCAATTTTACGGTATTTATTTATCGATGTACAGCTAATAAGTTTTGTATAAAATTACCAATAATACGTTTATATCCAATTGTATTATGACAAACATGCGTATTACTAAAGAAAAAATTATGGAGCCTCCTGAAAAAGACTGTGTGGAACTTGGAAACGATTAAACTTTCTTCAAATCGTAAACCTTTCTCTCAAATCACAATTTTTTTCTAACTCAACGTAACGTCGATTAATGTAAATGAATGGGCTGTCGAATGTACTAATAAATATTTGTATATGACAAAAAATAGGAAATGCGTAAAACGAAGGTGCTTAAGGCTTGGAAATTCTTTTTCAATTATTGATCATCGCGGAACACAAAGTTCTTAAGATCACGATAACAATGCTAACGTTTTATGAGCCGTCATTAAGAGAACGAGCTTATGATCACATCATTGCCGTTTCACTATTCGTCACACCTTTTCGCTACGTCCCACGCTCGTTTATTTCCTTCCTACCGGTTGGCGAAGCGGCTAGTGTCAACGTGACGAGTCATCGCTAAACATAATCATCGATTTATCACATACAGCTTGCATAAGAGAGAGAGAGAGAGAGAGAGAGAGAGAGAGAGAGAGAGAGAGAGAGAGAGAGAGAGAGAGAGAGAGAGAGAGAGAACGTTGATAGCTATACATGCTCATGCATGCGTGTGTAAAATACCGAGGTGTCCGCGCCGCGACGACACGGTAAGAACAGCTGATTAGGGAGATTAACGGGAGTTTGGTAAATAACTTGTTGTCCGTCTCTTCAGGTATCACGGTGAATTGCGTTTGCGTTTTTCTGATAATTTGCTACGTCAAAACAACTCGAGAGAAAATTGTTTTTTCTTGGGGTTTTTTTTTCTCGTATCAAAGAACGTTCGTCTCTTGATTTCTTCTAAAAAGGTTCGTTTTTCAAAACATCGCGACAGCAACCCTTCTCGGCAATTCAATTCAATAAGCTTAGATTTAATCATTCAATTAGTTCATAAATTGCTTTATTACTTAATAAAAATCTTCAAAGCAGGATCAAGATGGGATCATGAAAAACGATTAGGGGGAAGAGTCATTAGAAAAATGCAAACGCGACTTCGAAGCTAAATTGCAATAAGAGAGTTAACGTCATTTTTATTTCGGTTATTGTGTCAATATCTGCTTCATTCCATAACGTTGTTTGTTCATAAGCATTGATCAATTTTACGATCAATAATTTATCAAGAAGAAGCGAATGGTGATCAATCTATATATTTCATAAAGTGTGTCGCTTTTTTTTCAATATCTTTACGAGCGGAAGTAGCGATATATCGCGATTTCAAATTAATGACATTGAGCGTCGATACATTTTTAGGCGCAAGCGTCAATTATAAATTATCCTTCAGAGTCAAATATGTGTCTGTATATATGAACAAGACGAGTGTCTGCCCAACACAACGATCGACTCCGTACGTCGAGTTTCGTGCAGACTCTCAGACCCTCGCATCACTTTTCGGATCTAATCTAATCGGATACGAGTACAAGGGTCTTCTCTCTGAGTATACTCTCTGAGTACTGGGTAATATTAGCACTGCGAACATTCACTGTCGATGTGTACCAGCTTCGATACATCATTACAGATATATGCGCACATAAAGGCAATTTGAAGCGAAATTTATTTTTCTTCGCCATTTTAGTGTCTTTCGTACATTACGATTAGGGTAACTACTCAACTAGCCCACATACGCTTAGGCTAATTTAAAAAGTTCCATTTGATTAGATTTTAAATCGGATTTTAGCGATCTGAGAGCGTAATCAATTGGAGGCCTGGTTGAAATTCCGAACTTAGAATTATCAGAACGCTCAAAATTCCGAATTTATTAGTTAGTACTCAATACTTCTGGAAATTGATAATTCCAAAACTTTGTAAAGAGAATTATCATATAACCGAAAATTATAGTACACTGAGGAATTAAATGGCAATCATCGGACCGACTGATAAAGCGTTGACATGAAAACACAGCACATAAAACAAGTATCAACTTCCCACAACTGACCCAATCTAGATGGAGTTTTCAGAAAAATATAGGGCTCAACTTGAAGCTACGTTTAGTTTTTATTTCATTGCAATCGGCTCAATTAATCAAGCTAATTCAAAGTTTTCTAAAATCTGTGCGTGCGTAGAAGTAAGTTGATAAATTTAATTTTCAGCTTGTTTCATTTTTTATTATGTTGCATGTTCTCGAACTGTACTTCACAATTTATATATATATTCGGGTGTCCATTATATGGACCAAACATTTTTTTTTTCGAAAATTGTAACGCTTATCCCCAAATTTTGGTCGAAGTACTGAGGCTTTCTTAAATATTAAATTTCGTTTTTCTATGATGACATTAACCTGTGCTGAGTGGACCTTAAAGTTATACATACAATACATTTTTACTATCATCTTTGATTTGCGAATGGTTTATTAAACATGAAATAATGAGTTGAGTAAATGAAAAAAAAACAACGAAATCTACATTTATATTTATTGTCAATTGAACAAATATTGAGTCTCAAAAATAAGAGACACCCTATTATATATATACAAGGTGTAGTAAAAAGAAATCCATTATTTTTGCAATAGATGGCTTTAGTAATCTATATCTCGCGTTGTATAAGTGCGATCGGATTACGCTAGACGGCGTTAGAAAGATAAGATTTCGTACTAAAATAAACATCTCAGACAGTTTTGTGATTGCTTGACTCAATATTGTTTGAGCGCGCGTCAAAGATGGTCACCAGCAAAGTGAAAATACGGCATATTTTACAGTTTTTCTTCGATAAAGGCGAAAACGCAAGCCAGGCGGCTGAACATGTGAATAGTGTTTATGGTCCCGATACTGTAATAGCCAATCACGCGCAATTTTGGTTTCGTCGATTCCGTTCCGGTAATTTTGATGTCAAAGATGCACCACGCTCTGGAAGGCCAATTGTCGAAAATGTCGATAAAATAATGGAAATCGTCGAGTCCGACCATCATGTAAGCACTGTTTCGATTGCCCAGGAGCTAAACATTGCACAAAAAACCGTTTGGAACCACTTGAATAACGCTGTATACAAAAAGAAGTTCGATGTATGAGTGCCACACGAGTTAACGAGTTTTTCTTCACCACTAAAAAAATGCGAGGTCAAAAAATGTTTAAAAAATTTCAAAAAATATGTATTTTATATATGGATTCACAATACACAATTATAAGCTTTGTGTACAAAACTCCAATTCATATACAATTAGTAATCGTGAATTATCTCTTTTTGCCGATCATATTTTACAGCCTAAATAAATATAATTTTTCTTCCACTGACAATGAGATTGCGTCAATTTAGATTGGAATGCTCCGTATACGTATTTAATATAAGTACCGTGTTGGTCGCATCCCCAGTCCCATCACTTTACGTACAGTAGCCATTATATTGTCGAAAGACGAGGGGAAAACCCTATAGAGGAACACACTATACTCAAGATTACCTGGCTTCCATTAACGCGAGGGTTCGGCCAGACGACAATTAGATCGTGCTAAGTGGCGGTTTTGGGGGCTACGTTGCCGATATATCCATGCACATGCAATATCGAAATATTGCATCGCAGTGACGCTCACATCTAGACTATTGAAAGTTTCAAGTTTGCTCGAACTCTCTGCATTTATTTCCTCAAAATTGTACAATATCACAATCGAAAATTTGTATCCTTTCGACAGCCTTAACTCTTAGAAATTTTGTGTCACCACATATTGAGCTAATCAAGTTGATCAATTATATATATATATATATATAGCCATCTTCTCTTTGCAACTCGTCTGAATCGCGATCGTATTGACTTGTGCTTTTGTGTGTGAGACGACAAAGACAAAGCTGTGTCGCTGCTTCTCGCTTTGTTTGGGTTTAAGCTCTGATTACGTTTGGCAAGGATCTTCGTCCAGCAACTGCTCCAAATCCTCGTCTTCAAATTTTTTTTGGTCATCCTGCTCTCTCGACATCCTCGAGTAGGAAATTTTCATTCCGGAACCTTATAAATTATGTCCTCAGCCTCAGAAGTATTTTTTTTTCCAATTCGACCTCGAAAAGCATACCTAATATGCGCGTTATTGCAACTCATTTTTCTCACTGTACTCACGATATATATTTTGAAGTTTTGTTAAGCTGTTGGTCCTCATACTCATCAGAGTTTCGAGCGAAAATAGTAAAAAAAAATCTCGAAGGAAAATTCTGAAAAAATTCCAGGCAATCCAGAATAAGCTTACGCAACTTTTTACATCTTTGATATTTCCTCGTAACTATAGTTCTTGACTTACGTTGCATTTTCCAAAATTTGTCTTTTTTAGCCAAAAAAGTAATAACTTCGCGAAAAAAAATCGTACGAAAATGGAGCTTCTGCTATACCTTTCAAGTTTATGATGGATAAAAATTACAAAAAAAAATGTCCACAAGTTACGCCCCCAATTCTCTATGGTCGAAAAATGGCCGAAAAACGGCCACGTACAAAAGTGCGTACCAGGTCGAAAAAAAATCATCTGTTCCCTTCAAAACGCCGTTCGTTAAATTTGGTTATCTTTTTTTTTTACTGATGAGTTATCTAACTTTTAGTGCGGCAAAAAGTATTGACTGGTGTATCCTCCAAACCTTTGAGCGGTAGTGTATATTGAGACCGAGAGCGAGAGAAAGAGAGCGAGAGAGAGAGAGAGAGAGAGGGAGAGAGAGAGAGAGAGAGAAAAAAAGGTCTCGGTCGCGTTCGCAAAGTATTCGTGCGAATGTTTGAGCTGAATCAATGGAACATTAAGCACGGGGAGCATGCGGATTGAAACGTGAATGTATAATGTAGGCCAAAGTTTCGAACTCCCTTCGCAATACATGCAAAAGGATACTATTCGCCGCCCGCGCGACCCGCAGTTGCCAGGATAAATTCTTCCTATTTTTTTTATTTCTCGTATTCCACGTCGTTGTCGTTCTTCTTTTGATTCCTCCTCCTCTTGTTTCTTCGTCTTCTTCTTCTGCGCGTTGTCACCAATTTTATTTCCTCTCCTTAACATCTTCCTTTTCCATCCAGCACAAAGTACGAGGAAGAGATGCTCGTGACGCGACAACGGAATTTCAATTCGATAGCCCGACGCTCTAATGCTCCTCTTATATACATATATCACCATTCCCACTCAGATCTCGCATGAAATAAATCTTTCTGCTCTTTCCGACCATATACATGTATACGTATATTTCAATGTGCCAATCGAGTGAAGTACATAAGTGGATATCAGGCGAGAATGTACGTTCCAATGCAAAGTGGAAAAAAAATACAAGATTCCTTCGATTTGAAGGCATTCCATTTGATTTCATGTGAACGTTGGCGCATCAAACGTAATTCTTTTCAATTAGACACAATTCATTATTTACCATTGATTACGTCCCAGAGCGGGCGTGCCGTGAAAGATTATTCTCGTTGAAATTGAGATATTACCGTATATCATCAATGAATTATAACTTTTTTCATTTCAACTAATTTGCATATAAATTTGAAAGGCCAATTTCCAATATATTCCTTTCTCGTATAATTTGGAAAGACGAAAGAATTCAAAGTTATCAAAAACTTTGTTCATCGTGTCGATTCCTTTCATCAACGTGTACGAAAAAATAGAGAGAAAAAAAGAACCCCCCAAATGAATCTCCTTGTGTAAAAGCTCGAGAGTGGATATTATTCGCGAGAGTTTATTATTATTATATTATACAAAAGTTTGATAAGGATCGTAAGCCCTGCTTAAGTGAGTATAGAAGCGGATCACCCTCGCTGCGTGCCCACGAGGAATGAAGATAATTTTCCTCTCTCTCGACCCGCGTGAATATTAATTACGAAAATTGTGCGGACGCAGTGGGGACGCACGATCATGCACCCCCGGATTCACGAGCTTGCTAATCTCACGAGCTATATACGCGCTTCCAAACGGAAGTTGGACTTTAAGTTAATATTCGTCGCGAAAGCCCGCGGGCCCTCGAAAATTGTACGCACTTCGAAATAAACGAGAAAGACAAGGATTTAGAGAGAAAGAGAGCGAGAGAGAGAGAGAGAGAGAGAGAAGGACAGAGAGAGAGAAGGACAGAGAGAGAGAGAGAGAGAGAGAGAGAGAGAGAGAGGATGAAGTGGATTCAGTGTGTATGGTTAAGGATCGGAACGGAAGAGGCGGCTAACAGGAGAAAAGGAAAACTGAAGGGGGGGACTAGTTTGGCTAGGGATGATTAAAGTCTTGAACCCCTTTACACCCCCCCTCCCATCGGTTGGTCGGAAGAGCTGCGGTGCAAAGATTAGCGCCCCGGAGAATCAATTAGACGGTCCACCTAACCGGCTAATTGCCAGACGCTACCCCTGCCTCTTTTCACTTCCGGCTTACTATACTTTACTGCGGCCTCGAGAAGCAAAAATCCTTGGAAAAATCTTTCTCCTACTCCCTATGCTTCTTTACCTTTCTCTCCTTACCTTGCCGTCTGTCCTGCGGCAAACAATTACAATTTCCGTTCTCGCCATCCGCGTTGCTAACTACCTTTTTAAATATTTCCCAATCTCGCCGCCGAGGTGATCCCCGATTATAATTAATGTACAGGTTTTTTCTTACATCCCAACCTTGGAGAACTTTCACTCGACTGCCATGAAAGGAAGTTGGTAATAGAAAAAAAAAGCTTCGTAGGGCCTGCGTTTTTATCGAGTGGTATTTTCATTTTATCTTTTGCGAATTTGAGTCATTCAATTTCGCTAACAATAATAGTCAAAGTGGTAATCACTTTTTTTCAATTATGTAATTTTATTTTACTCGATACTTTATTCGTAGTTTTGAAGTTAAGGTTAAAAAATATAATTTCTCTGTTGTCGACGTCCGCGAATGTGAGGTACTTGAATTTATTTGCATCGTCCCGAAATCAGAATACGAATACCGAAAAATAATCGAAAAATCATCAGTAAATTGAATTTATTGTAGCTTTTCGATCGTTGATTTATGAAAATCTTGGTGAAAAGTAACATAATCTGTTTTATTTGTGAAACGTGAATTGATCGATTTTTTGTTTTTTTTTAATTTATTTTTCTCACAGTGGATTCAATTTCCGTTTGACGCTGTAGGGCGTCGGAAGTGCTGAATCAAAGTACAGCTCATACCCTGAGGCTCCTAATTTTACCGCTGCTATCTTATATTTTTCTTGTGAAGGCAAAGCAAAGTCAAACAAGAAAGGTATCTCCGTGTCGTCTTTTCGATTCGCAGAATTCCGCGATACTTGATATTTTTGTTGGCGCCATATATTATTTATTTATTTATATTTAGCATTATGCTACTATTTTTTTTCCAAAAGTAGCATATCTAAGGTGTATCACGTCCAAATTTTAGGTAAAAATTTTGAAAATTTACGGAACTATGATTTCCGAGCGAAAAAGTGTCTTTTGCGTTTTTACCTCTTTATGAATTTGTTTTAACATGTCGCCATTTTATTTTTTATAAATAAATTTTTCGTTAATCATCTAGAAAGTTCAAAGCATGTTCCGTAATTTTTTAAATTACTTTGGACGGATAGTTTAATCACAATACTTTTTTTAAACTGACTGTGTAGAATCGACCCAAGTGTGACCATTGCGATTGAATTTTGAAGTGTGACAACGAAGGGTTAATGCCGACTGTCCGAAAAAAAGTTAACTTTTCGCCCTCTTTTTTTCGAAGTTAAATTTTTTTTTTAATAGTATTAACAATCATTTTGCAATCTCTAAGGCAGGGACAACGGAGGGATATATACTGAAGGTCTATACCAAATTTGAAGTCAACCGGTTGAATTGACATAAACTCGAGATTTTATGCCAATCAGGTTAAAAAAAAATAGTTTCAAGAAAACCGCGTTAAAAGTTTTTAGTACAATTTCGGACAACCGCAACTATTTAAGTGGTATAATGACATGTTATACGTTACATTAATCGAACATTTTTGCCTCGTAGTGTGTCTTCCTCGACTTCGAAATTATGATTTCTTGAAACTCGTTCTTTCCCGTGAGCAATTCTAGCTTCCTTAGAATCTTCTGATTTTCCAATTTGCGGCGGTGCGGCCTCTCACAAGGAGAGGGTCTCAGAATATCTCCATACTTGGCATAGGAGAAGGTCACATCTCGACTATTAAGTGCACAAAGCCATTGAGCTAGGTAGCAAATCATACCCGAGAAAGACGTCTTTTTTTTATTTTACGCTACTTAAATGGACTGAACGTTATCCCCTTTTCGTGCGAGCCCGTAGCTCACCCGGCAGCCCGCTTGTCTAGTAACCGCTAGGTCGCTGGATCAAACCTTGCTGCATGCAATTTTTTCTTTCTTCTTTTCTCCCTTTTTTCCTTTTTCTTTCCTTCCTACGTATATTTCGAATATTCGAGTATTGAAATGGATAAAAAAAAATGAATAAATATGTCGGCAGAAAAAATACTGTATATTTTATTTTTTTCAAATTGAAGAGAAAACATACACTTATAGATTAACATTCCAATATTGGTATTACTATTCCGAATATTCGAGTATTGGAATGGATGGAAATTTGGGTGTGAAACAAAAAAATACATTAGCAGGGAAAATGCGATATATTTCATTTTTTTCTAAATTGGAAAAAAAGCATACACTTATAAGTTAATATTCTAAAATAAGGGCTTCCACCTTCTTTTGCCTTACGTAATAAAATAACTTTTCCTGCCAGAATATTTTTTTGTTTCCCACCCAAATTTTCATCCATTCGAATATTTTTATTTGAAATATATGTAAGAAGTAAAGAAAAGGGAGAAAACACGAAAAAGAAAATATTTGATCCGACGACCTAGCGGTTACTAGACGAGCACGCTGCCGGGTGAGTTACGGACTCGCTCGAACAGGGAATGACGTTCTAGTCTCGTAAAAGAGACGAAAACCTAGCACTTTTTGGCGTAGAATTAGAATTTTTTACTCAAACTAGATGGTTGCATACTGAAAGTAACCCCAATGAAATTTTGCCTCTCAAGTCGCCCCAACTCTAAGAAATAGAGGTTGAAAACTTAAAAATCGCCGTATCTCGATAATTAATAGCCCGATCAAAAAAACTTTCAAACAAAAATTCTTCGGAATAATAAAATACGTATAAAGTTTTCTGACGTCCAATTCCTTATTTTTTAAAACAGCGCCACAAAAAACGGTTTTAAAATTCAGGTTTGCTTGAAAATGTATCCTTCGCGGGAGCACCACTGATCCAGAAAAGGAGATACACCCGCTGATCGTTGAGGAAGCGTTTTCAATCTCTACTCCTTAGAGTTGGGTCGAGTTAAGGGGCAAAATTTAATTGGGGTATACTTTCTGTATGCAACCATCTAGCTTCAGTAACAAATTTTAATTCTACGCTAAAAAGTGCTGGGTTCTAGTCTCTTTTACTGGACTATTCAGTCTATCCAAGTCGTTTAAAATTTCAAAAAAGCGTCTTTCTCGGGTCTGCTTTGCTATCTAGCCCAATGACTCTGTGCACTTAATAGTCGAGAGGTGACCTTCCCCTACGCTAAGTATGGAGATATTCTGAAACCTGGCTACCCTGTCCTCTCCTTGTCAGTCCGACCGTATTCGAATGGCTATCATTTTGTAAATATCGGGAATATCAAAATTTCCTTTTGCGGACATCCCCGTAAGAGTCCATACTTTAAGAAAATGCAAAAAAAAACGATTTTATCAAATTTCTAGATTAAAATACCCCCTTAAAGTAAATCCTTCCATTCTCCACGATTAGATTTTCATAAAATTCTTTTTCTCTGCAGACCAAAAGATCTTATAGGTTGCTGGGATCGTTGCTTTGTAGCGAAGTATTGCATATCTTCGATGGGATTAAAAGCGACTCTCCCCTCGACGTGCTCGTGCTGCTTTTGCTCGTACAAAGCGACTCTCTCTTTCCCTGCAGTACTTTTCTCCCCCTAACTCTCCTTCGGTCTTTCTATTTTTCTTTCCCATATCTCTTTCTTTCTCTCCTTCTCCTTCTCCCGTTCTCTTCGTCTCTTCGGCTCTCCTTGGTATAAGATCGGGCAAACCGTTTCCGGTTATTGCTCGGTCACGAGAGAAGCTTATTGCTGCACATCCAGGAGTGTTCACAATCTTGCTCCCGTCGTGGGATGCCTCTATACGGAAGCATGTCCGTATAAGAATACGTGTCTACTGCCTATCTATATCCGTACGAACGCGGGATTCTCCCTGTCTCCTGCCCTCGTCTCTCCAGCGGAGCAACAAAACAGTTTTCCCGGACTTATAGTGTACAAAATCGCGAATCCAGAGAGAATAATATTAGTGAGGTGAAGTGCAGAAGTCACAGTCGAGCTATCGTCATAGAGACCTGTTACCGTCTATATTGGAACATACAATTTTTATAACAATGCATTTTCAATTAATCAAAAGCGAAGCACTTTAGCGAGCGGCTCGTATGGCAGAAAATAAAAAATCAAGATAAGAGACCAGATAGCTCGCACGCGAGATGGAAAACACGAACGGGAAAAAAATCAAATACAGCACAATTAAAGCCTTAAAGTCCCCGCACACTGCAGACTTTCTATCGGCCGATAGTTGAGTCAGGTTGGGCTGCTAGCGCGCACACTGGGCCAACCCAACAGTCTGGTTGGTGATGAGTGCGCAGACCAACCAACAGTCGGCCGATTGCTCTCGATTAATTTGCTAGTTGGTAAGCTGCTCTTGACGGGAGCGGATCGCATAATGAAAATCAATATAATATCCAGGAATGTTATTATTGCTTTTATACAACGGAGGAGAAGAATCAAGAAGAGAAACCAAGAGTATTGGGTGCATCCCATCTGCAGTGATAGATTATTGCAACACGATTGTTTTACACGATGTATATAATTATCACTAAATTTGCCGATAAAAACTTTCTCATTTTATGGAATGAGCGTAACCAGCTTGAATGAACTTTTCAAATTAATTTGGCCAGCAATAGCGAAAGAGGATGCAAATTTTAGACACTCTATACCTGTGAAGAAGAGATTGAGCGCTACGATACGGTAAGATAAACCACACATACTATTAATTATCTTTTATTACAATTAAAATCACAAAGTGAATTGAAGCTATCGGCTGAGTCGGCCGACTAGACAATCGACAAGAGTGCGCGCGTGGACCACGCGCCATACTGACTTAGCAGTCGGCCGACAGTTCGCCGACAATTCAGTTTGAAGGCAATCGTGTAATCCATCCAACTTATTTATCGGCCGATACAAAATCATTATAATGTGCGCACTTTCGTACATTTCCATACTGATTAAGAACCCGACCAAACTATCGGCCGAAAAAAAGTCTGCAGGGACCCTTATAGAGGCGATTTCGTCGATTTTCGTAGACACATGTACAGAAGCCGTGAAAAAAGTCACGCATATGTTGCTAAATTTTCTTTTATACAATATTTATTCAACCTGTTAACTGCCTAACAAAAGAAAAAAAAAACAATTACGGAAATATTAAAAAATGACGGAGTTATTGGCTGGCAAGTAAATGGTTTTTCTTGACACACGCTTTGATGGTGACAGTCTTCGGCGTCGAACTGAGTATCCGAAAAATGAAATGGACATATTTATAATTACATAATAGATGTCCCTTCGGTGTGAACCAACAAAAATATAAAATAAAATAATCATGTTAAAATGGGAGTACTTAAACTTTCTCACTTAATTTTCTACTAATACATTATTTATTTGAAAAAGTTGGTTAATCCATTTTTTTACTCTTCAAGGTTTACGCGATAGGTATTGATAAATAGAATATGCTGCAAAAATTAGGAAAGCAATCGGAACCTCAGTTCGTGAGTTCGGACTATCATGAGGTCCAAAAAGCGATTCGTTGGGAAATGGCTTTGAAATTAGCGATACGAACTGCCGCGCGATATCTCGTATAAAATGTTAGTTCAAGCTAAAATTATATTTAAAAAAAATTGATTTTTTTCGTGTACCTATATAAGATCGTAATCCTTTTAACATTGCGTGAAAGTAATTAATGATTTTTCGCTGCGACACGATAAAACGTCATTGTGATTGGCCCTGAAACGGATACCATAATGTTGTACAAATCAGTAGAGATATAATGTTAAACATTGCTTTATGATTGCGGTTGCACCAGTCGTCAAAACGGTAGCCACATAAAAATCTGTGCAAAGAAATGTTTACCGTATATTTTACGAAAAAGAGTACTAATTTTACATTTAAACGCAATTACTTTTCATATTACTTTGATTTTAAGGGCTATGGCCAGATTTGATTGAATAAGGAAACGTCAAAAGCCAGACGAGAGCGTATATATTCCTCTTTCCCTCTTTGTCTCTCTTGTCACTTGGAGACCGAGCGGTTCGCTTGGAATTCAATTGAAACGCGATATATAGGTATCTATAGATAGTTATCTATAGTATAGTTATTATACAGTCGTGCGGTATAGAGAGCTTACGTGGGCGGCCGACAGATTGATATCGGGGCCTAATAACGCGGCAATTGCACGTTTCGAGCGCAGTATTCCTTGTCGCGAGTTCGATCGCTTGCCGAGACCACTAGCATTATATCTATCGAGATGTATGTATGAATCGGTATGTACGTCGAGAGAGGGAGAGGTAGCGACGAAGATTTTATACAAGCGTCGAGGCGAGCATTGGTGAACGCAAAACCGCGAGCTGCTCCTGTAACAGGCAACATTTGCATGATAACGAGGGAGGTGATCGTAACTCTCACGCATAGAGGCTCGAGACCAAAGTGTGAAATGCTCTCCACCTATCGGACACGCCGCTCTCCGAGGAGATAATTTCTAAATCCGTCGATGGAAGTTTTACCATCGATCTAGATGCAAAATATTCATAGATATATATGCATCGAAAATACAACCTGTTATACCTACGTTCTTGCGCCAGTGGGTTCAATAAGAATGCGAGCTTTCATTCCCCGGCAAAATGTTCATGGGCTGATAAACTCGTAACTGTTACACTTGCAATCTTATATACGGCGGTATTTTGAGTTACGATCACCCTTGTTACGCCATGAGTCAAGAATAAAGTAGCGGACTCGTTAGATCCTCGTAGGGAGATTGCCATATCGAATTTAATCATAGCTTCACGATGCTCGCCATTCTGTCACTTTTACAATATGTGTACAGCATCCAATTAGAGCGTTCGGTGATTGAGTCATCGTGTTTGTCAGCAGTGGTTGAGGATTGACAGATGCGATTGAATGTTGATCAAACGTTGCTGCGTTGATGATCCTGATGTGATCACTTTGCCTCCACCAGCAAAACCCAGCATCCACAAATCCAGCACAATTGACGCAATTGATAGAGTCGTTCCATTGGAGCATGCGGACTGCTGAAAATTAGATGGGATGTCTTTTATTTGATTTAGTAAAAAAAACATCCACTTGGGATACATGTATTCGCGTCTTTCGGAGGATGTAAACTCGTCGACAATTGGACGAAATCATTACCAAATGGCAAATCCATTCAGTTAGTCCAATTGTAAGTTCTGTTTCACTCGCATAAATGCCATTAGTTGGTTCGTTCGCGAAAGCAGATGCGAGTGTTCGTAATGGGGTTTCTTCAAACATAATTTTAAAAACTACTATATTATTTCGAAAGGTTCTTTTGATTGGAATGGTTGTTGTTCGCCGGACTCGAGGAGCTATATATCCGTCTTTCTATTATGGCGCCTTTCCTGCTGCAACACGATAGACCCATTCGAGTTTATTGATGAGTGGGCACCCGATCAGGTCGAAGGGAGATTTACAGCAGCCGACCATCGATCACTCGGACAATTGCTGACATCGCACCGTTCTAGATGGACCCGTCTGATTAAAACACACACGTACATGTGTACATAAACATGTCCCGATAGAGAGAACACGTGAGGGTATCCGAATAGTAGCTAAGTTCCCCTGATCAGTGTCGGTTCGCTGATCAGCTCGTCTTGGCTGATATTCCAAATTAGTCAAAGTGATCTGCACCCTCGTTACACACCCCGAAGCTGTAAGGACTCGATAACTCCCAATCGATCGTGCTCCCTGTCGTGCACCTACGAAGTACTGCATGTACCGCCCCTTTGTGTCAAACATCGAGATCGCGTCCTCCTGACAATCGGAATAATGCGTTGTCAAATGGCGCAACTGGATGTTGTGTCTATATCTTTTATCGATTGAATGGATAGCGTACATAGCTAGCCACCAATATGACATAAGTCAGTCAGAGCTTTCAATTCATTGAACCGCAAGCTTGACAACGATGCAGCTCTATTTGACTATGTGGATAGACAAGTTTTCCAAATGTGGACTGCTGAAATAACCAAATACTGAATTTGATTGTAAATAGATTCGATAAGTATCGAATTGATCCTCTATGAAAGAAAGTTATTTCATAGAGGATTGAGTACGTTGGTTAGCAAATTGATCAATAATCTAGTGGACGAATTAACATTTATACCGGACACGAGATATAGTGATAATCAGACCGATTAATGGATTGAAGAAATTATGGTAATCTTGATGTAAGGATGCATGGGAGATACAAACTCTCTCAAATGTAGCCGAAATTTGGATTTGTCGAATATTTATCCTAGACATAAAGTAAAATATTTCGTAAAGGACATAATATGTAAAACAGAGTTTTAAAGTCCAGTTCAAAATGTTTCTTTTTTACAAGCATTATTTAACTTCACTTGTTGTGAGATGCAAAACGGAAAATCGATATTTCACCCACTTCCTCACTACTTATAGCTCTGAAATTTCGCAAACATGCATCTAAGAGGTGAAAATGCATGATTAACCCTAAAAAAAAAATAACGACTTTCTGTGTAATGCAAAACTGAAAATCGATATTTCACCCACTTCCCGACTACTTAGAGCTCTGCAATTTTGCAAACATGCATCTAAGAGGTGACAAAGCATGATTCAACTCTTAAAACATAGTTTAAAAAATAACAATAAAAATAACGACTTTCTGTGAGATGCAAAACGGAAAATCGATATTTCACCCACTTCCCGACTACTTAGAGCTCTAAAAGTTTGCAAACATGCATCTAAGAGGTGACACTGAATTTAAAGAATTAAAGACTAAAAAGTAGAACATAGTTTATATGTCAAAAAATAATTTTTGAAAAACAAGCTTTTATTTAATGTACTAAAAATTAGAAAATATTTTTTCTTACCAAGTCACCTATATGTGACTATAAATAAAAGCTTGGGGCGCTCAAAATTTAGACATATAATCTTTAAACATTTAAAAAGTTAAGCGCCCCAATATTTTATTTATAGTCACATATAGGTGACATGGTAAGAAAAAATATTTTCTAATTTTCAGTACATTAAAAAAAAGCTTGTTTTTAAAAAAATATTTTTTTTACATATTAATTTTTTAATTATAGACCCGACAATGCGCAACTGTTTGGTGCATTGCTGTATAAGTTGATAAGAATGTGTGCGAAAACCGAATGAGAAAATAAGCAGAATTTCCGTACGTTACAATTAATTACATTATAATTATGTATTGAATGGTCGGAAAATTCCTGAAAAAGTTTTTGCATACATCAATTAACCATAAAACAATGTAAAACATTTCATACCATTTTTTATAGCACTTTTTTCTTAAATCCGGGAGCAAATCAACGACCTATGAGAGTGCAAGTAAAACTTTTGCAAATTGAAAGTCATATAATTCTTTAAGGGGTTGACCCTTCGTGGTCACACTTCCAAATTCAATCGCGGTGGTCACACTTGGGCCGATTCTACCCAGTCAGTTTTCAATAAAGTACTGTGACCAAACTATCTAGTCCGGAGTAGTTCAAAAAATTACGGAACATGCTTTGAACTTTCTAGATAATGTACGAAAAATTTATTTATAAGAAAAAAAGGGCGACATGTTAAAAAAAATTCATAAAGAGGTGAAAACGCAAAAAAGACACTTTTTCGGTCAAAAAATCATAGTTCCGTGAATTTTCAACATTTTTACCTAAAATTTGGACAAGATAGTCCTTAGATATGGTACTTTTGGGGAAAAAATAGTAGCGTAGTGCGCGTTCCAAAAAAGATATTTATTCGGACGTGTGAAGAGGGTAATTTTTATGGTCTGACGATACTTCAAACTCCAGGTAAGATGGTGAATACAGTCGACGCCGGGAACTGTAATATATTTACGCCTAAAATTGATTGACGGGTCGATTTTACCCGGGGTGGCCACGAAGGGTTAATGGATCGATTCTGAATCTCGCATACTGGCTTAGAACACACGAAGTGTTAATGCATTCAATTTTTATCACCCCGGTAGCATTTCTGTGAGATTCTCATGCGTGAATAATAAATTGTGTCAATCGTAACACTTTGTCAATAAATTAATTCTTTAACACTATTCGCATCTAACTTCGACGTTTCGCTCATCCTATTGGGTACAAATGTTTGGTAGATTCCCCCTTGAAGATATTTCTGAACTTACATAAATATATGAACCCAGCAAATGTGATTCTCTCGCGCCGTCGAGCGCAAAGAATTGATTTATTGAATATATTTGAATCAATCGTTGCCTTATCATCAACTTTCATATATTTTATGCCGCGTTTGATAAGTACTGGTCGGGTTTCTTTTCTTCAAATTTCACAAAAGATATATCTATACCATACGCGATTCAATTTCGATTGGAATGCACGTACGTCCGTTTTGTATGCCAATATTGCATGAGAAATATTCGCTCGAATTCGGTTTTGAAGTTTAATCCTCGTAGGCCACACTTATATGGCCATCCATATATCATTTATGAAATATGTATAACCAAGGTATATATGAAGATCGAAAAGTAGTATGCGGGAGGAACATCGATGAGGCAATACCTCCCAAAAGAGGGCCGGCACTCACCCATATCGCTTTTCGCCAGACTATTCCCGAAGGAACAAAAACTCGAACGAGGGTGAGATAGAAAGAGAACGAAAATATTATCCACCGGTGAAGTTTAATATCGAAGCAATAAAGTGCTGTAGGAAACCAGGAAATCCTCGTCGGCCTCTGTCCCGCTCCTTTTGCTCTGTAATTTCATTCCTCCTTTTTTTTACTTCTCCATTTTCTGTCCTCACCCGAAAAAAAAACCCGAAAATATATGTCCCCATGCGAAAGAATGTGTTCCCTTCCGGAGTTGCTCTATGAGCTGTGAAATATATAATAAAGGTATAGTTTGGAGAAGGGCTAAGAAGGAGGAGCTAAGTTTCATACGTTACTTACCAAGTTTTCTGGATCTGTCCAAAGTATATTCTTACCTTATCTACTTTATCGCGAGAATTTTACGAATCGGGCAAATCGGGCCATTGACGAGGCTGCTGTCAGCTGTAGCAATAGTTCTGAGCGACATTATAGACTTTGATAATTGCGTCAGACATATACAGGGTGGACCATTTAACGTGACCATCCCAAATATCTCCGTTGCCTTTAGAGTGACGAAAAAAATGTCAGGAGGTAATTTTATTGATTTCGAAAGGCTGATACAGTGGTGAAAAATTCATTTTTGTCAAGGTCATAGTTTTCGTGTACTCAAGGTCATCAGTGGTTTTTCAAATGGGAACATGTTTTTTTTTTATTAAGACGTTGTAGCTGATATTCAGACGAATCCAACGAACTATGATATCACAACCTTGAAATGATTTTTCACCAAAATACACATGTAAGAACGGGAAATCGTGATGGTATTGACATTAAGAATATCCGAATAATCTAATTGAAATTTTTGTGCAGAAAATTTATTGTAACAAATGTTCGAAGTGATGGCCATTAACCTCCACACATTTTTGAAGACGTCGGATGAATGGTTCTCTTGACCTTCGAATAGTTTCTGGTGTGATAGCGGCGCAGGCTCTTGTAATTCGTTCTCGCATGTTCGCCGGCGTCGTCGCAACATCATGGTAAACACGATCCTTTATAGCTCCTCATAGGAAAAAATCAAGGGGCGTTAAATCCAGCGAACGAGCAGGTCAAGGGATTACTGCACCTCTCCCAATCCAGCATCCGGGAAATTTTCGGTTTAACACTTCGCGAACTATAACTGCCCAATGAGCTGGACAGCCATCATGTTGATACCACATTTGGCATCGAAGCGCTAACGGGACATCTTGTAGCAATTCCCCCAAAGTGTTTTTAAAAAATCGACGTATTTCCGTGCATTCAAATTAACGTCTACGAAAAATTCAATTACATTATTCGGATATTCTTATTGTCAATACCATCAAGATTTCCCGTTTTTACACGTGTATTTTGGTGAAAAATCATTTCAAGGTCATGATATCATAGGCCGTTGTATTAGTCTGAATATCAGCTACAACGTCTTAATAAAAAAAAAAAACATTTTCCCATTTGAAAAACCATTGATGACCTTGAGAACGCAAAAACTATGACCTTGACAAAAATGAATTTTTCACCAATAAAGGCAACGGAGATATTTGGGGTGGTCACGGTAAATGCTCCATCCTGTATAAGCTGACAGCAATGAATTGTACGCATGAAGTTAAAGCAATTAATCTCACCTATTTTTGAAATCGAAACAATTATATTTTATTTAAAACATTGTTATATATAAAGTATCCACCCTATCATTCCATATCAACTTTTTATTTAGTGCTTACTTTAATGAAATTAGTTATTCAGACCAAATGTTTTAGTAGCGTGATCATTGATCGTCTTCTTCTGGCGAATGTCTTCTTCGTTTATTCGAAACTTTTTAGTTTTGAATAAATGTTCAGTAGGCGTAATAAGAGCGATCTGGACGCCACATTCTGAGCGGAAAAATTGTGATCGTATTATGAATAACCTTCATAACCTTTATATTTTGTTCAATAAAAACCTTCATATTAAGGGGAGAAAACCCTTTAGACGCCCGAAAATAAGTCATTTTTCTTTTTTTTTTAAGGTGATAAAATAATCGCATCATTTAGAATTTTGACATTATCTTATTACGACTTTGAAGCGTCGAAAACAAATCTTTTGAACAAAACAAAATGGCGGCGTTATAAGGTATCCTTTAGGCGTCTTTTGCGTGATATTGAAAAGTGCTCTATTTGTCTGATTTTTTCTATTGATCCGAAACAGAAATCAAAAATATTTTTCGATTATTGACATGTGTAAGCATATATCAATAAAACTATAAAAAAGTAAAAAACAAAAAATTAAGCTTTGAAATCAAATTTTCATATTTTTGACCATTTTCTCGACAATGTTTACCCGAAAAAAGTAATTTATTTGTGCGATAACCTTAAAACTTTAGATATGTCCTTCCGATAATGTTATAGTGAGAAACCTCCAAAAATTTCAGCCAGATCGATCAACTTTATGAGCTTTAACATACACAGTTTTTGAAAATGTAGTTTTAAGATAATTGCGTTCAAAGTTTCCCTAGTTCACAGCATATAACTTCGTAAATATTGTATATTATGATTTTTCAATTTTCCAGTATACTCTCATTATACTCGAAATGTGTGAAAAAAATCGATTTTTTGAACATTGTAAAGGCTTCAAAAAAATATAGAGACCTTTATATCTTGAAAAATAGAGGCCAAACAAAACATAACTCAGTTACTGATATGAATTTTAAGTTGTTATTTCGGATACTCCATTTTATGGTGACAAAGCTCTATTTGAAGAAGAAGAGGGCAAACCCATTGAAAAACCATTTGATCTGTACAGAAATAGAAACATATGGAGAAGATGTCGTGGGCGTATTTTCATCATCGAGAAAAATAGTTCTGGTTCGGGCACAAGCAGCAGAAATGTAAAACGAAACAAGGACGTTCTTTAATTGCAGTAGTCCTTTGAGCTCGCACGAAAACTGTACCACAGTCCCGATAAAAGGCTTCACAAAATGTTTCCTTGGTACGCGGTGCATAAACGGGCCTCAGTGGTAGTGAGCTTTTTCAGGCTTTAAGATCCGGCAAACACTGTTGCGGCGTTGAAACTGTAACAGTATTGCACGATCTCAAGCACGTCGCCTACAGCACTGAAATATCCTTGGTAAAGTATAAACCGAGCAAACGACACTTCGAGAAATAGCTCCAGTAAAATTGAAGTAACGAGGGTTTTCCAAGCAATACAAGCAAAGAGCCAGGGAATCTCATCAAGATCGCATCCAAACAAACTTGGTTTCACGTTCCATTTTCCTCGTTATCTAGATGAGCAATCGTACAAAATCTGAACGAGCGACCATTTCGAAAATAGAGAAGTACAATATTTTATACGTTTAGGGTTAATTTTAAAACCGAAAAAATTTTAATACTGAAAAAAATAACACGAAATTGTACGAGAATGGAATAATCCACTTGCCAGTCAAAAAAAATTAATGCGTTCTACTATTATTATTGAATATAAAAAAATATAATAAAAATGAATAGCATGATTATTATTTTTTTAAATATTAACCCGAACAAACCCAAACAAGTGCGGGGCAAACGTGAGAATAATGGGATTGTTAAGGTATTCCTTTCATGAACTGGAATATTTGAGGGATTACGTGGGTTTCGAAGCCAAAAAAAAAACATATTTTCTCTATTTTTTTTAAATGTAATATATAAATTATTTTATTAAAGATGTTAAGCACATAAAAGAGCAACATTTCAATAATATTTTTTAAATCTTTCATCCAAAAATTTGGGAAATTTAGCCGGTGGGACCTGGTTTCCGGAGTTGGTTTTTCATTCCGGAACCTGGTTTTTCATTCCAGTTCCAGTGCACGAGACGGTAGCACGTGCACCGTCTCGTGCTACCGTCTGGTTTTTTCATGCAATTCTTACTTTGTCCAACCTATCTCATACTCATGCTCAACTTATCAAATCATATTGCATACGTCAAATCATATTGCATACGTCTGGTTTTTTCATGCAATTCTTACTTTGTCCAACCTATCTCATACTCATTCTCAACTTATCCCACTGTCGGGGCAGGTTGAGCAAATATGGCCTTAGTCATTTGAGAGTGATTATCTGTGAAACAATAAGGATAACAGGAATTTCTTCTATAGATTTTTTTCCCAGATAAATGGCCTATTGATCAAAGTAGGTTTCATTTTTAAAAGGTAGACTGTTAAGGAATTACAGGGCGATAATTCCAAACTTGCTCAACATGCCCCTCCCTACCCTACTAATGATTCAAAAGGGCCCTGTCTTATGCGCCCACAAAATAGGGCCTTCCGCGAAAGGAATACCGTAAAATTCGGCAAGGTATACGAAGAAACATTGAAAAAATAATGAATAATGTAATAAAATATAATAGAAATAATAGCATGCTAATTATTTTCTATTATGTTTTTCTATTTTTCATATTTTATTACATTATTTATCATTTTTCCAATGTTTCGTTGCATACCCTTCCGGACTTTTACAACCCCAGTATTTTCACTTTTACCCACACTTGTTACTTTACATTTTTTAGTTTCCGAGAATCCCCTCCTCCAGTTTTGCCAACAGCAAGCCTTTTTAAAGGCACTACCGTATAGCGTTTGCACGAGGGCACAGGGAAACTATGAAAAACTTGTGCCGATACAGGTGGTTACATTCGACTCACCTTTAGTTGTGATTACCGTCAGAAATTTAGATGCAATTGCCACGGTTGGTGCGCGTTCACGCGGTCACCCATTCTACTAGATTTATTTATTATCATCTTTCATTCAGTGACTGTTCATCTGGAGAGATCCAAGAGAGTCTTACTGACAGAATAAACTTTCTACATTTGTCGAAAATCCGCGGTGTCCGCCGTTAGTCGTAGAATACGACGTTGAGAGTTTCATTTTGCTAGGTTCCCTTTCAATATGGGTCACATTTTTCTTCTCTTACACTCGAAGCTCTGCTGAATACCAAGCGTGTATGTCGCAGACTTCGACAACCTCGTATAGCTTGAAAAAAAAAAAATCCCTCGGGACTTTTCTCTCTCTTTCGTATACGTTATGCATGTGAATCATATAGAAAAAGCTGAAATTTGCCAGCAGAAATCCCGTAGAATTTAGGACAGTTTGCTTTCTCGTGCCTGGATTGCGCCTGTGCCGTTTGGGCGTTCGAGGTAACGGCTTAGATGTAAAACTGCGAATTCGGTGATGGCAATACTCGTTTTTCTCTACAAAATAGTACGCGATGATTCTGCCTCAATCACCCTACCTTTTACACGCTATATCACCACTACGAACTGTATAGGAAACTCCGTAAAATTTTCTTGCAAAAGAATCCCGAGAAAGTTTGGACAAAATGGCACTTTACGATCGAAGTGCCTCCAACAGTTCGCACAGCAATAGTCCCAAAAGTTTGCTGATTTTGTCGCAGATATCTTTGCCGTTCTCGCCTCGTTTCTTATCCCAAAGAGTAGGTCGAAAACGTTTGTTCGAGGAATTCCAGTCATTATATATTCGCCGTCCGTACTGCGCGAGAATTCATTCGTCATCGAGCTCAATTTTTTTTTTTGCTCAATTTTTACTCGGTTCCCCTCTGTGCCGCTCTCTATGCACTGAGACAGCTCGATAAATTCCTTCGTCAGAGCTCCCGACCTCGTAATTTACAATTACACAAGTGTCTCATTGACTCCAGTCAAGTGAATGACTCACGTTCTCTCTCTCTCTCTCTCTCTCTCTCTCTCTCTCTCTCTCTCTCTCTCTCTCTCTCGCTCTCTCTCTCTCTCTCTCTCTCTCTCATTGACTTTGTCTTATTAATTATACGAATCCTTGAGGTCTCTCCGCCCTCTCTGCCTCTTTCTCTTTTTTCCGTTTTCGCTCATAGTTAAACCCCAACAATGTTTCAACTATTTTTTCGACATCTGGTATTCTTAAACTGGACGAAGTAGGTGAAATTTTGGATGCAACGCAAAAAATGTATCGACGGTTCACCAAACTTACTATGCCTTAACTTTATTGTTGTGGTGGTTTTTGATATACGTCACTATGATTTTTTTTCAATAAGTATTACCAAGTCTGTGGGTAAAAGAGTATGTACAGTGAAACTTCAGTTATACGTTTATCAAGGGGTACACCAAGTATGACGTATAAATGAGAATAACGTAGAAGGAAAATACAGTATGCATTTGAAATTCTTTAGCATTTGAAAATAGCAATTGGTGCATAATTCGCGATGTTTAGATTTCTTTGGATCTCTATTATGCCAATGGTTGGTTTTCCAATTCAAAATTTGATTGGTAGTAATAAAGTAATGAGTCAACTTGAATTTTTTTCATTTTCTTAATCAAAAAAACAAAGATATGGGTTGTAAAAATTGTTTTATATTTGACTGTATCTTTGTGTCACGAAATACTGATTAACGTATAACTAAGAAAAAACGGACCTCGAAACGAACGCTGGAGAACAAAATTAATAACATATAAGCGCGAAAAACGTATAAGTAAAAAAAAACGAAGAAATAAAAATTGATTACATTGTTTATAGGCGAAATTTGAAGTACAAATAAAAAAAAAAACGTATAAATGATAACGTATAAACGAGGTTTTACTGTAATTTATTGAACACTTTATATATTAATGAGTTTCGATATCAAATTCGAAATGGTGGTACGCGATTGAAATTTATATCACCGAGAGATTGATTTAGGATGCATTGACTGTCCAAAAATCAATCAGTTTTTACAACATAGTTTTGGAGTTTTTTAATGTTCAAGTTGAACCTTTATCCATTTGGTAATACATACGACACCTTGTAAACACCAATTATAGGGCTGTAGGCCGAAAAAATAATAGTGATAAGCCGATAAAAAAACTGAGCAAACCGTGATTAAAGTGTTAGGAATATCATGCTAAATAATCAAGTGGTTCCTCTATTGCGTTCATTAATAATATTCGAAAAAAGATGTAAGTTTTGAGCACCAACGCTTGGTTTTCGGACATTAACGAAACTTGTAGGTTAAACGTGATAACACCGCATTAACGGGCTCTGTCTAGTGAGCCACTCCAGTCAAGCATTAACTGGTGGGAATTTCAAAATCGGCAAGGGTTTGTAAACGTCAAGCCAAATGTTTTTTTGGTTATGAAAGCTATGACCAATGGATATTATCATTATATTAATGTTACAGATAGAATAAATAAATACATCTCTGTATAAAGTTCGAATGCTGTTGAACTATGTACGTTCCAAACACTCGCCGATTTTGAAATTCCCGCCAGTTAATGCTTGCCTGGAGTGGCCCATTAGACAGAGCCCGTTAATGCGGTGTTGCCACATTTCACTTACAAGTTTCGTTAATGTCCGAAAACAAACCGTTCGAGCTCAAAGTTCACATCTTTTTCCGAATATTATTCCGGACGAAGTAGAAAAACCACTTGATTATTTAGCTCGTCATTCCTAACACTATAATCACGGTATGCTTAGTTTTTTTTTTATCGGCTTATCACTATTATTTTTGGGCCTACAGCCCTATAACTGGTGTTTACGAGGTGTCGTATGTATTACCAAATGGATAAAGGTTCAACTTGAACATTTAAAATCTCCGAAACTATGTTGTAAAACTAATTGATTTTTGGACAGTCAATGCATTTTAAATGAATCTGTCGGTGATATAAATTTCAATCGTCTATCACCATTTCGATTTTGGTATGGAAACTCCTTAAGAATGGCTAGTAGAGCGAACGAAACGAAAAAACGTGTGAATTATACATTTGAACCTCTTTTCACAGAAGACAACTTTACCATGGTTGCGACTTAACTTTGTAGCGGTACACTAAACAGTGTGTGCGTGTCTACACCCATACGTATATCTATAAATCGCGAAGAAGAGAACAGTGACATTTGTAGCTTCGTTATTTGCCGACCACTGGAAGAACGGCGTAAGGTCAATTAAACGTCATTGCAGAAATTTATTGTTATATTCTCGGCAAGTCTGCGTGCACTGTAGCAGCGTTTGTTTCACGAAGAAGAAATACATCGAAGTTACACGGACGAGACAACGAAATGCCGCGATGATTTCACTTCGCAGATGCCGATGGAGGTAATCCCTGATACTGCGTAAGAATCTCTCTCTCTCTCTCTCTCTCTCTCTCTCTCTCTCTCTCTCTCTCTCTCTCTCTCTCTCTCTCTCTCTCTCTCTCTCTCTCTCTCTCTCTCTCTCTCTCTCTCTCTCTCTCTCTCTCTCTCTCTCTCTCTCTCTCTCTCTCTCTCTCTCTCTCTCTCTCTCTCTCTCTCTCTCTCTCTCTCTCTCTCTTTCGCTGCACTTAAGATCCCAGTCGGTGAATCATACGCCGAGCGTGAACTCGTATTGCTCATGTTTCACGTTTCGAATATTTTACCTGAAAACAGGGCTCGGCGATGGTTCATCGACAAGTATATTTGCGAGAGCGCCGTTTTTGGGTTGCGCCAGAACCTGCGAACTCGATAATTTACTGTTGCGTATAGGTAGGACTGGTACGAATATTTTGCACCAATTTAATCGAATTGCATTCGTATCTTATATTAAATTTAATCGATACCTGCATATTAGGACGATATCATTAAAAAATAAGCTATCGCAAAAAGGCTCCATCCGTTAATTAAGGACGGGTGAAAAATGTTCGATACTTTTCATTTGGAGAAAGCGGCTTTTTGATCAGTTTATCCGTTACTTCAATATACCGTCACGATTTTCATCACAGTTTTAGAACGCCTTTTAATTACGCTCGTTTTGAAGTTTCCGCTCAAACTTCTAAATCTGCAAAACAAAAGGATTCGAACGAGGCCCAGTCGGTTCAGTATATTTTATTTTATATTTATATTAAAGACATATAATATTAATATTATATCCTAACTAATATTATAAATCTGACTTTTTGTCTGTTTGTTATTCAATCACGTCAAAACGGCTTGATCGATTCTAATGAAATTTAACATGTGGATAGCTTATGGCCTGGTTTAGGACATAGGGTACTTTTCATTCTAATATCTAATATTTTTCTAATTATCATATTAAACACTCAAATCTAATCTAATTATGAAATTCAAATTATTATATAATCAATGAAATTAAAAATGTAGATAGCTTATGACACATAGGATACTTTTCATTCTAATTCTAATATGTAATATTTTTCTAATCTGTATGCCTGATGTTTGTTCCACTATCACGCCTAAACAACTGGACCGATTTTGATGAAATTTGGCACACATGTAGAGAGCTACTTCGAATAACACATAGGCTATGAAAAATACATATAATATTCTTCTAATTCTAATATTCGGCTCGAATCTAATTCAATTATGAAATTATTAATCTTATATAATTCTTATTATAGGGCTACAAACAAATCCAATCCACTTAAAATAGATGATAATATAATATCGAATCTAATATAAATATATCTAATATTTTTCTAATTATAACATTCGTTACATATCTAATGTAATTACCAAATTCAATTTCTTTTAGAATACAACGAATCAAATATAATTTAATAAAAAATAAAAAAATCTAATGATGAATTTTTAATTCTCATAGAATACGAACGACTAAAATATAATCGAATAGAATCTAATATAATATCATATATTTTAATAAATTCTGAATGACTTATGACAGCCTTTAAAAAACATAATCCATTAAGGGGTATTTTAACACAAATTGCGAGATTCACGCAGACGAAGTCGTGGGTGGAAGCTATATAAAAATATATATAATTTATTATATTTGCATACAATAAATATTCTACTTTATTATATTTGTTATTTAGATAAAATCCTCTAATGTTCTGTTAAAGTTGCGAATTCAAGTTTTTTTTTTTTCAATTACGGATTGAAAGTTGAAGAAGATAAGAGAATTAACAGCGATATACAGCATCGCTATGGTTTAGAACAATTCAGTTTACATGACAAACGAATATTTAGCGGACGAATGGATAATGGGGTAGTATAATTAAATTACTATTACCAATCAAATTAACATAGCGTAATTAAGTAAAGGTTTAATTACCCACAATTAACTTAATCTTGGAGAATCGATGAAGGAAGATTGCAAAGGAGATGAGAATCGAATGCAGGGACGGACCTCCCACCGTCGGTCCAGCAAAACTGCCAAGCCTAGCGACCGCATTGCGGATGCACGTGCTACCGTGCTTCTTCTTCTTTTTTTTCTTCCATTCCTTTCTTCCTTTTCTCAATCGTTTTCTCGATCCTCTTTACTTCATTCGTATCCCGTTTTCTACGTAGCCGGCTTATCGTGGAATGCGCCATAAATAAACTGCTTTTTCACTTCTTCTTTCCCTTCTAATAAATATTAGCAACCCAATCGGGCAACATTCTATACTTTCGAACAATTTTTCTTTACTTCGCGAAGCAGATTTTTATCCAGTGTTTTATTGGGATGCTTTTTATCACAAGTTTACGCCTACGATGTCGTCATTTGCGGAAATGACATTTATGCACGTAGTGTCGAGAGGTATTTCGAGAAGAATGCAAAAACCCGTTCTTCAAAGTAGAAAAAAGTGCTTTTCATATTTATTTGCAAATAATTAAAAAATGGATACACATGGAATTCGCTGTTTTGGTGTTACAAAGTGGAAATTATTAGATGTACAAATAAGGTCTCGGCCTTTTTTTCATGAAAATAATTATTTATTTTCTTAAGGTTTTCTATAGATTTTTTTTCTAATTTTGAGGACCTATTCAGGACACTATTAAATGATTACCTGCAAAATTTCAAAAGGATTCACCGTTTCGTTTTCGAGATATTGGCAATAAAAGATTTAATGGTTTTACACGTATTCTTATGAGTATTGGAAATTTTTTTTTCAAACTCTCAAATACATTTTTTTTCAAACTCTCAAATACAGAGGAACATATGACGAAGTGATTACAAAAAAAAATCATGAATTTTGACCGCCTAGTTTCAGAGATATAGCGGTTTAAATTAAGCATGCCTTGCGACGCTAACGCCACGAAGCGACAGGAGTAGACTAGAACTAGATTACAGTAGTATGTGCATATCCGTATACGCAGAGTATCTACGTATCACTAGCTGGAATGGATAGTCTGATACAAAAGTGAGGGTTAGGTAAACATTATATTAGGCGTTTTCATCATTACTTTATAAGTTTTTACATCCCGATAAGATGTACAAACTATAAGGATATTTCGCAATCTTCCGAAGCTTTCATCGATTGAGCGGAGAATAAACTTTTCAACGTGACTGTGGCGAGACTACTACCTTAAACGTTGCAGTTGATATTTATAGTGCTCAGTCGTGATGGTCTCACCAGGTTTGAGCAGCTCAAAGTCGAGAACACGAGAATGTTGGGTTTAGAGGTCGATCTGGATGGTTCACCTGGGTTAACCCACGATTTACGTTTTTTTTTTTTGGATTGTCATACATCACCCAGTAGTCATCGCCAGTCATTATTTTGTGCAAAAAGTATTTCCTTTTGAAGTGAGACAACGCATTGTCTCGCTTTGTTGCTGTCCGAAAGCACGTGCGGAACCCAGCGGCGCTCTTCTTTAATCTTGTCGAGCTTTTTTGAACGCCTGGAAATGTCTTCTTAGGTAACCAATAATGTAGTAGCAAGCTCTGATTACGTTTGGCAAGGTTCTTCGTCCAGCAACTGCTCCGAATCCTCGCATTCAAATTTTTTTTTGTCGTCCTGCTGTCTCACCATCCTCGAGGTTAAAATTTCCACTCCGAAACCTTTGAAACCACTTCTTCACGGTACCAATGAATACGGCATCTTGCCCCAATGTCTGATAAATCACTTTCCGAGCCTCGGAAGTTTTTTGTTTTCAATTCGAACGCGAAATGCATACAGTGCCTAATATCCGCGTTATTTCAACTTATTTTGCTCACTGTGCTCACGATGTATATATTGAGGTTATGTTAAGCTTTTGGTCCGGAGAAATAGTCTAGGTGATATTACATGACACCAGACCTGGGGGGAACATTTTTTCGTTCAAATATTCAATACAGCTGTTTTTATTGTGAGGCCGAGAACTTATTTGTAGACCTAATAATAGAGCTCGTTTATTCGTAATACTCTTCAGTCAATAAAGACTATGTTAGTTCAATTACCTGGTCAGTCGAACTGAATTCTTTCTTCTGTTGATAAATCGAACTTATTTGTAACGGAACACTCCATAGGCTGAATGAAATTCTAACTCGATTCATGAATCGTTCAATGGAAAATGCTCTCTTTGTCGATTATAATACTTGATGCATGTTAAAAATAAAACATTGTTTTTCATCGAATATGGTGATTGGACTCTTCTGCAGGATGCAAATATGCTCTTCGCTTATTCCACCTCGGCAATGCCACGTGTCCGACCTATCGACCCGCTTTTACGTGACAACGCATCAAACCCGCCAATCCTAACCGTTACGACAATGCCTCTCATGCATCACGGCGGGCACGTCAAAGAGATGCTTCACACTCGATATAATCGAGATAGCTATAACACACTGTCTCATAATCAATGACGAAATTCTTCAGCTAAGCCCGATAACAATTACCTTCTGTGGTTTTTCATTCCGTACGTCTGCTTTTCATCGCAGTAACGCGAAATTGGATTCTCAAACGCATTCTGAGAATGAACATTCAAGACAAAAGATGGAAATCGATATGTATCAGGGCATCATCGATTTTGAGGGAACCACCTTAATAATATCAATTTCTTTGTCCACCTCTGAAATATGATGATGGTTACTCCATCCCGAGTTGATGGAGTAACGGAATCCTATTTGCTTGGTGACTTTTTCGTACATGAAATTAGGAAGCAAGCTGTTTTTTTTCTCATCTGTATATATTTCTAAACTGTCTTTTCTAATTTGTATATTTATACATATAAAACAGTTCCGTGATTGACTGGCTGACGTATAGACGACGCACAGCCTGAAATGCTGAAGATGGAAACATGAAATTTGGACGATATGTTCCCTAGAAGGTGTAGATGTGCACTAAGAAAGGATTTTACGAAAATCGACTCCTAAGGGGGTGAAATGGGGTGTACAAGTTTTTATGAAACATTGTATTCCTTGCGTGTATCAATTTGAAACTTGGTATGAATATTCTTCAAAACAAATAATAAAACGCATGTTTTAGGATTTTTTAAAACAACCCCTAATTAGGGGTGCAACGGGATTTCGAAATTTGTATGGGAAAATCTAATCCCCTGCTTTAATCTCAATGAAATTCGGAAGACATGTTCCTTAAAGCGCGTAGAGATGCATTAAGGCCTTAGGTCACTCTAGGATTTGCCAAACATCGATTTTTTTGTTTGTTAAAAATGTATCTTAGTACCTATAAAATTATATTCCAAAAGATTATGGGTGTGAAAATTCTCTAAGTACTCGATTTTCGAATTCTAGCGCAACCCCTCTTGATTCATGTCGTGACTGTCTACTCACGTTAAATGCGTTTATCTCAAAACTACATTTTTCAAGTCGGCCGGACTCATAACTCAAACAAATTTTAACCGATTCACTTGAAATTTTAACTGTATATTTAGAATTACATTTTCTGAGGCACTACGTAGGGTTTTTTTAAATTATATTGCATAGTTCCTTTTTTATAAACAATTTTATGACGATTTTCTCACGGAATTTTATTCTTTTTGTTTTATAAATGCGCCATTTTGACAAAAAACAATATATCAAAAAAATCTGATCATAACTTAAAAATTATAGGAGCTATTGGTCTCCGGCCGTTGACCTTTCAGAAATAAAGGCGTCATCGGAAAAATGCTGCACAGTCGCCATTTTGACATGTATTGCTGTGAAATAATAATTTTGTATAGTCAATTACGTGTATAATAAAACCCCTATTTTGTAATTCCGATTTATTTTATGGTTTCGCTGAAAAAAAATCACAAAATATGCCCTTTTTTTGGCCTCTAGAGTGGCCTAAGGGCTTAAGAAAATATTAGCTTCTCCCATGGTCAACTATATGTGGGCTGTTCGAGAGTATCGAGTGCCCAAATCTTGAATGTGCTTGCCGAAGACCATAGATCATACAAAATAACATTTTGGAATAATTGCGGACTAATTGAATTAATGCTGCGTCCAATTGCTTCCTTAAGCTCCGGAATGGTCTGTGGATCATTGGCATACACTTTTCCTTTCCGAAAACCCCAAAGAAAGAAGTCCAATGGCGTCAAATCGCACGATCTTGGTGGCCAATTAACATCGCTGCGACGCGAGATAACACGACCATGAAACTTCGTCTGTAATAACGGTATTGTTTCGTAATCATTTTCACAATTTCTATGCGTTGCTTGATCGTGAAATTTTTCATAACTAAACCTCAATACTTCTTGATGCCGGTTGTCAAATATTAGTCCTCTATGTTCGCCACAAAAAAATGGCGCCCAATTTAAAATGTCAGGTTATTTCCAAGACACCCTTTAGTATTTCTATTTGAATACAATTCGAATATATTGTCGATACCATAACCTAAGGTTATTTTGTGTGGAATAGTTTACCCACAATTATAACGATAGAGTTCCTTTCAAAAATGAATTTTTGCTTGACAGATACTATAGATTTTCGATGAATCACTTTTTCACACAGTTTTATAATAATGGAAATAAACATGAATAATAAGAAACACTCAAAATGACACGAACGTGAATAACAATGCAGGACAATCCGGGAAGCGGGATTGACTTTTTCCTATTTACAAAAACCTCCGTACATTTAAATCTTTCTTTTAAGTTTGGTACGTGTGGATGTAGGAACATTTCTGTCTTTAGAGATGTACGATTCATATTCGTATGCAGTAGAAATATCCGAGCTACGATATTCACGAGATAAACCATAGTAGCGTCCTTGGATTCTACAGCTCGAGCTTTCTTAGGGATTGAGCCCATTATTTTAAGTATTTAACGGCACGTACACGCCATGAAAGCGACTGAGAGATAACAAGAGAGATGTCAGTGAGTCCGTGGAGTATGAAATCGTATGAAAATTATACGCGAGAGACGAGAGTGGAGGCGTGACTGCGAGATGGTGCTTCGTACCCTCCTAAACCGACGTGCTAATAGTCTGCGACGATACCATGGGACATTCGATTAAAAAACCAACGATCTCTAAATTAATTAATAGCTCTATCGAACCTTTCGTTCCTTTATATCCTTACTAGCTTTCGCCCTTCATTACCAATTGCACCCCTTATTAGGGTTTATTTTAAAACATCCTAAAATATGTGTTTTATTATTTGTAATGACGAATATTTTATTTTCTATTTTTAAAATAGAATTCTTTGCTTTAAAGAAGTTTCAAGTTCATACACGTAAGGAATACAATTTTCCATACAAGCTTTTACATCCCATTTCATCCTTTTCGGGGTTGATTTTCGAAAAATCCTTTCTTAGTGCACCTCTACGCTCTAAGGACCATATCTACCTTCCATGTTTCTATCTTCAGCGGTTATCCTGTGCGTTGTCTATATGTCAGTCAGTCAATCAGTCACCATCTGTTTTTTATATATAGATTTAACATTTTTTTCTTTACTTTGCAATGAGTCACGTAATATCGACCATGGCTACGTGATAACTGGAAACATGCCATCCAAAAACAGCAGGCGCGAAGATATCATCACCATTCCTATCTAATGAATGCCATATCAAGTTCGCCCATATCAGATTACTCCAAAATGCTGGAAAAGAAGATTCCTACGATTTCCAATCGGAGAATCAAGATAAAACAAGCAATCTCCAATAAGCCTTTTGCATGGAAAAATCCCTAGAGAGATAACAGTTCCGCTGCTCGTTCAGTCTACAGTGCAAAATACCTCATGACAAATATGAAATAATCGTTGAAATTCATCACTTAATTATTTTGTACAGAGTTTCCCATTCATATCGGGAACAATGTAATACGCTCCGAGGTGGAGGTGGCGAGGTTCACCACCGTTGGTAATTAAAATCATTACCTTTGATGTGAGCAACGAGGAAAGGTCGGCGCGTGTATAGCAGTAGGTAGCTAGATACTCGCGCTCGTGAAAATCTCCTTACAAACTAGAACAAATGACCGGGTTTTCTGCACCATACGGATTTCTGGATTTACGGTACATGCATGCCCAGGTTTTCCGCTAATTGAATTTATCGTTACTCTGCGTGCCGGACCGACACTCGCGGCGACTGACATACTGTGTACAGGTTTCCAGTATACAGGGTGACCAGAAAAGTGAAGTCCGAAAGGAAAATCTCCATGCATCGTATCAATATCTATCCGAAACACCCCATGTATGTTTTCTTGTATTTTTCTCTTTTGTGTATGTACTTTCTTCTCGATTTTTTTATTTGTATTATTTTTTATGAAGCGCACTGTTGAGCAATAAATTTTAAAAAAGCTTTGAGGGGATCGGTCACTAAAGTTCAGATGAAAAAAAATACTTATATTAGTTTAAATCACTCCCAATTGTTCTTAAAAATTTCTAAGAGAAAAGTACATACACAAAAAAGAAATAAATGTAAACCTAAGCTACGGGGAGAACTCTAAACAAAAATGTTGATCCTTTTTTCTCGAAAAGTAAAAAAAAGGTCGTATTGATTTGGATATGTACTGATACGAGACATTTAGATTATACTTTTGGACTTTACTTTTCGAGCCACCCGGCATAGATGCGTGGGTATATATACTGCGTTTTCATGTGTATATATATGTATATTCCTCGAATTCTCTCGCGGTACCGCGAGATTAAAAGCCGACCGTACACCCAAGGTAATCGGCGGCAGAGGGGGCCGAGGATTCCTCTGTATAACACTCTATATCGTTGACTGCATCGAAATGCATTGCCCAGCTCTCTACCTCTCTCGTTTTTCCTCTTCCTGTGCCTCTCCATGTCTCCCTTTCTCCCACTTGCTCCCTCTCTCTCTCTCTCTCTCTCTCTGGGGATCTGACATGACCAAACGGTGAATATATATGCAACTAGACCACTTACCGCTCACTCACGAGCTTAATCGTCCGTTGACGTATTTACAACCCACAAAAAAGTGTGTATCACTCTATCTATCTATCTATATATATATATATATATATATATATACGAAAATAAAAACGTTTTATACTGTCACACGCTTCAGCTGTGTATATACATACATACTCGTATTTACAAACACACTCACACACATGTATATGAGGGTGTGGATGTTTGCGCGTGTGTACATATGGGTAAGTATGTATGCATATACGCAGTTGGAGCGTGTGACAGTATAAAACATTTTTATTTTCGTCCGTTCGCTTTTCGTTTTCACCTGTCTCTCTCGATTTGGAAACGTTGCACGCCGATCTGACTGCTGAGAGTGCATCAAAACCGGACTCGATTGCTCCGTGTTCTACCGAACCACAGACAAGATTATTGATTAGTCAGGTCAATAGCTCTTCAATAGCTCTTCGTCATAGTGCGCCTATGCACGCGGGCATAGTGTAATTGCGGAAAACGAAAAAAACACTAGAGGAGCGAAACGAGACGGTCCCTTCCTGGTTCATAGGAGACTAGAAAATCCCGTGCAAAAATTGTAGAGATCCAATGGAATTCCTATACTTCCTTCTATTTCCTGATAGAGATCTAATGGCTCATCGCATTGGATCCCTGTACTACAACGACACGCTCGTACATTGGATTCTAATAGCGATTCTGTATTGGAATCCAATGTACGAATCCATTTTGAGGCTTAGAGGATTGCCACATTATCGAACAGAATCCGATACGATTCTTGATGGATCCCTTCGTATTCTGTACATCGCATTTTCTGAACAAAATATATAGATATACAAAATTAGTTGATCTTGAAAAAGTATAAATCGCTTAAAACAGTAGGGTAATGCCGGGGCAGTTGGCCATGAGGGAGAAATGTTCAATAGAAATATTTCATAGAACCACTCACTACGTGTCGTCTGTTATTGCTTGATTCGCTTCGCGTCGTGCATAGGTGTAAGTATGCAAGCAAATATTTGGCGAAATATAATTAAAAATTCAGTAAAATCCTTTTTAATTGTTTTGTTTACTGCTAAATTTTTTCAAAGGGCTCGTGTTTTACCTTGTGATGATATTATTTTTCAAAAATAATGGTTATGTTTATATGTCTTGAATATTTCACGAGCAGTGCTTTGTTATAACCTCAAGATTTCACATGTATTGTTTCTAATTGTTTACATTTTAGATGTGGCCGTCTCTCTCGGAAGATTTGGAGAGATGACCACCTACAGTCGGGGTATGATGGCCATACTATTAGTGATATAATCGAATAATTAATTTTCTCTATATTTGTTTTAAATGCGTAACAAGTACAAGAGCAAAGCAATTGCTCTGCGAGGGAACTGGGCTGAAGAATCGTTAAAAGCAGCTATTAGTGCTGTGAAAAATGATGGATTGTCGGTTCGTGCGACAATTTAACTGAATTCGATGACATGTATTCTGGATTGTGGCTAGAAGAAAAAAAAATCTATCAAGCATCGAAACATTAAACCAAAGAGAAAACCAAGAGTATAACTAAGTATTGGCCACCTATCCTTTACTTCTATGGCCATCACATCCGGATACTCTGGAAGAGATGGCCAGTCGTATTGTTTTTAAATACTAATTTTAAGCCTAATCTCACAAGGACTAGTTTTATTTTTATAAATTATCTTAAAGTTAAATGTTCAAACTTTAATTACAAATAGAGCTAAGTAAAGAAACGTCTGTACTTTTATTTTGACGGGTCCTTGAAAAGACTACCCTATATCTTATAAATCGATTTGAATCACATCACTGCAAATCCTCTCGACTTATCGTTTTTTTTTGTTTCTTTCACTGCACTTCAACATAATATCAGCACACGCGTACACGCTCACGAGGCGTGCAGGTATTTCAACACGCCGAGTTTTTTCTCGTTACTTTTCACATAATTCCGATTCGAACGTGGTGAGAATTCTCAAAGGGCGTTCATCGAGGAACAATGCAGAATCAAATTGGATCTCAATGAGGATTCCCTATGTGCGGTGTCCCTAACAAATCCCTATAGAGAGGTAGGTGTACTTGGGCTAACAAATTCCAGTTGAGAATTTTAAATAAAAAAAACTTTCAACCGCCTTCAATCCGAAAATAGCGCGGCATCCATTTGGATTCCAATGTGGACTCCCTACGTGCGGAGTCTCCATAAAATCCCTATAGGGATGTGGTAGGATCTGGGGACTGCCCAACAAATTTCTGCATGGGATATTGTTACTTTTTTTTCCAGTATTCATTTATAATTTCCGTAATAAAATCGGCAGTGGACTAAGTTGCTCCCCCCAAGAGAAGGTGGAAGAAGTTCAAGAGTCAATGTAGTCGTACCTCTCGTATACAATTCTCGATAAGTAAATACGGCCTCATATACAATTGTCATATGTTCGAGCAGCATGAAATTTAATGTTCGCGTATATACAAGCGCACAGGCTCGCATAGTTCGAGCCTCAAGACGCATACTACCGAGCCCAACATCCTGGTACACACGAACAAGAGATAGTCGCGTTCACCATCATCATCATCAGCCTTGTACCAACGTGCACCACCATATAACCATCTCACCAGCACCACCGCCAAGCCCGTGCCACAAAACGACTCTGCGGCCCGTTTCGAAGAACACGGCTTATATTCCTTGCACAATCGGCCAAATACGGCGTACTTGAACGATGTACGATTCTGATTATACACGAAGTAACAACTCGATGTTAACTCCACGTGGGTACCTTTATTTACTACACCGTGATAATATATATATGTACTTGTAGTACATATAAATTACATACATATTTACATCATTCATTTACACACACATACGTCTCTGTATGTATATTGTTCAACGGACTTTGGATGCATGCTTCGTGTAGCTTGAAACTCGCGAGTGTTGTATCTACCGTAGACACTCCGAAATACGAGCACTTGCGATCATTGAGGGAAAAAAGAACACCTTCTTCGGCAATTCTATATGAGCCTGATGACATCGGCGAGGTATGGCAAGCGCGTCGAGAAAGGCTTTGCAGTCTCTGCGTACGAATTATATGTACATGGACACACCCACATGTATATATATATATATATATATATATATAGGATGACCCGAGAAGAGCCGTCCAAAAGGAACATCTAGATCTCTCCGAATCACCATCACTGTGATATTTTCTAGTTTGCGATATGTTAGGTATATAATTGAATGCTCGGTCCCTAGATTAAATTGATGAAAACACCTATTTGAATTGAAAAACATCCCCGGTGTATAGAGCGTTTTGAAGTATCATCTATGAGCTATCAAACATTTTAGTCTGGTTGTGGTCTGACTGAGCCAATCTCGAAAAACATAGTAAATAAAGATTTAGTTCGACAAGCAGCGACAAGTGCCGCAGAAGAAATACTTTGCCATCCTTTGGAGAGATCGCTGTATCTTATAGCACATGTGAAAAATGGTTTCAAAAGTTCCGCGAAGGAAATTTTGATCTTCAGGATGAAGAGTCAAATGGATAGACAACGAAAAAAGGTTGAGGGCGAGGAGTTGGAGAATCTACTCGATAAAAATCTCTCTCAACACAAAAGGAGCTTGCGAATACTCTCGGAGTGACTGAACTAACAATTTCGGTGCGTTTGAAAAAAACTCGGAAGGATACAAAAGGCGATCGTTGCGTGCCCGATTATTTTATCCAACCCCAGAAAACAAAAAAACGTTACTGGGGTAAAATTACAAAAAAAAAATACGTTACCCCAGAAAACAAAAGTCGACGCTGTAAAATTGCAATGTGCCTGCTGAGCATGTTCAAACAAAAAGACTTTTACATAAAACTGTGGCTGCGGATGAAATGTGGATATTGTACGACAATTTTAAGAGACGAAAGTCGTGGGTTCATTCGGGGAAGCCGTCAACGAGCACTGCAAAACCATATTTCCACGGGCAAGAAATTGTTGTTGTGTATTTATTGGGATTTGAAAGGTATAATTTATTATGAGACACTCAAACCGGGGTAAACCAGTACTGCTAATCGTTATCAGGAGCAACTAATGAAATGGAGTGATGCTATTAAGAAAAAGAGACCTGCAGACATTGAGACCCTGTAGCGGAAGTGAAACGAGGCAAATGATTTTGCTGTATATAGATAAAAATATACAGGGTGTTAGGAAGGTAGTGCGAAAGACTGAAAAGGGTGCTAGAGGACGTAATTTAGGATCGATTTGACCTAAAATAGTATTATCCAAAGTCAAAAAATGAACTTGAAGCATAGAAGTATCTGTACACATCGACGAAATTTTGATCACGACAACGCGAATAATCGCAACAGATGGGATAGTTACCACACAAATAATGTTCTCGCAGTGACAAAGTCAAAGCCAGACAAAATGTCTGAAATTTACCTATTGTCAGTGATTTCTATCGAAGCTTTTATGTTTAAAGGGGGGGGGGGAGAGCACTAAGTAGACAAGTTTGAAAAAAAAGATTGCTAGTAGCGCGTTTATTTATTTTTTATGCGTGTTGAAAGTTACAGTTTCATTTTGTGGAAATTATATTTTTGTCATTTAGATGAGGTGATGATTAACTGCTGGAAATGAAAGAGTCGACAAACTTTGTATTCGATAGAACACACGGAATCTCTAGACTCCGAATAATACAAAATTTTGTACGTTTTACGTAATAAACTCATACAAATTTCGCGATTTGAAAAAATTCCAAAAACAAAATAGCAAATACCCGAAAAAACCTAGACAAAAAAAACGAAAATCACGGTTATCTCGAAAACCATCAGATTTTGGATGATACTGTTTTAGATCAAATCGATCCTAAATTAGCTCCTCTAGGACCCTTTTCAGTTTTCGGTACTACTTCCCTAACACGCTGTATATATTTATTGTATTTGGATGTAGTATGGTGTACTTACAGCTCAAGGCTGATCCATATCGATTGACATAATTGAATCGTATTGTATGTATTGTACGTATAACAATAAGATTTATATATCGTATAGATACTATTAACACTATCCTTCTCATAGATTGTCATCGTCTCGAGGACCCTGCATTAACAAATCGGTGATCGCGAAATATATATATAATGTACAAACGTTCATAGATACACGCGTATAAACGTACACACAAACACCCACATGTGAAAATGGTTGACGTAAATCTTATCGTAAAATCGACGTTTACAATCCAAGTACCGCGAGATGACTCGATAAAAATCTCGCGATTTCTTCTCTACTGATGTCTGCTACGAATTCCATTACCGAGGATAATTGATGGAGAATCCTCGAATGGGCACTCCAACCATCTGCCTCTCCATCGGCCTTCATCTCTCCATGTATATATATTTTATATTACGATCGGTCGCCCAATGGCGACCAGGCTCGAATCTATTGATGCTCAAGATTTTTCATTGCCTTCGTTTGCCGCCGGTGACGATGAGAGAAGGGAGATGAAGAGAGGAAGAAATGCTGCTCTCCATTTAAATTGAAGCATTTAATTCGTGACGTAAATTTTCCGATCTTCCTATCCGAAAGATCACGCTCAATGGGAGGACTTGAATAGGACGGAAGGAGGAATTCTTTATTGCGGAATGAATTTACACCTTCGAGTAGAATTAAACGAGAGGGAATTAGATCTCATCGTTGGGGGGAAAAATTTGTGCATTCGAAGAATTTATTCAATTTTTTACTCGTTTTAATTGAGTTCTCGTAGGGGGAATGTGTGTCTACTGATGGCATACTAGCGCTATCGTCATTAGTGAACAAGTTTAGATTCAATTGGCAGAATTATATTTTCGTTCAGAATACAAAAGTCTGCGTCGATCGAATAACATTGAACGTTTGGGCAATTCCATAATGCGCGAATTGGCATCTATAATGAGCACGTTCAAGGTTGAGACTAATAAAATAAAAAAATAAAACAATAGCGTAGTGTATCTGATCAATGAGCATCGATTGCGAGCGGGCAATAAATATGTTGGTGATCGAAATATCCTAAAAAAAATATACAATGAAACCTCGCTTATACTTTTTGTAGTTATACGTTTCTATTATTTATACGTCGAAATACTCTGACCCTGGCAGATTCCGCCTAAAAAGAATGTAATAAAGTTTCATTTATTCATTTTTCACTTATACATTATTAATTTAGTTCCCCAGCATCGGTTTTGAGGTCCGTTTTTTCTCAGTTATACATTAATCAGTATTCTATGGCACAAAAAAAATAGTATAAAACCAATTTTACAACCCGTACTTTGATTTTTTTCCACTGTAAGACTCTCGGATCGTACTATGTATGCATGTACTTAAGGAGGTACAACTACTTCCTCGGGGTCAACAAAGAGAATAAATTTAAGTTACCCCACGGGCGTTCTGATTTATGTTAACTTATGTTGAATATTCGTATTATCAATCCCGAAGTGCCAAATATGTGGTAAATATTTTATTTATTGCATATTTACTAATAAAAACTGAAAAATTAGATTCTCAACGACTCTGCAGTCTTCACGACGATTACTAAGCAGTAGCCAGATTTTGAAACTCGGTAGCGACCGTTTTCGTTATCGTTAGCTAGCGGCAGCCAATAAGAGGCTCCCTTTCTTCTGAACATGTATGCGATTGGTTGTCGCTAGCTAGCGACAACGAAAACTGTCGCTACCGAGTTACAGAATCTTGCTACAGAGCTAGGTTATGCTCGCCAAACGAATCAGCTGTTACGCCCGACGTTGGCAAATCTATGGGTACTATTTCGTCATTATGATAATATTCAACCGGAAGTTGAAATCGTTTTATTATGTAGTGCTTGAACTACACGGTGAAGTTCGAATTTTCGATTTTTTTACAATATCTATTATGTCTAATTTATCAAATTTCAGTTTTCCAACGACTTTAGTTGGATACGTGAGCAGCAAAACCGTGATCACCGCACTTCCGGTCGACCGTCTCCATAAGACGACGTGCTTCACTAGCTCAAAGTGCTCGACTTTGCAATTTTATTACGAAAAAACTGAACGGTCAATATAGCTCAAATTTTTCCAAAGGGTGCATAACGTATTCTTCAGCATCATATAAAAATTTCAGGCCCGAAAGTTGGATTCGTCGTAACGCTCCAACCTCCTTAACTGTGATGCCATATCTCTTATACGAACATGCCCGTTATTTACTAGTCTACGTACGAACATGTCTATCATTTACTAGTCTAAAGCGTAAAGCTTTAATGTTTAAATTTAAAAAAAAAATTAAATTTAGTTGGCTCATTCCTTCATTACTACCAATTAAATTTTCAATTTGAAAACTAAACATTAGTATAGTAGACGTACTGCTACTAAAAAACATCGCGAATTTTGCACCAATCGTCATTTTCAAATGCTGAAGTGTTTCAGATACATACTCTATTTCACTTATACGTTATTCTCACTTATACGTCATACTTGCCGTACCTTTTGAAAAACGTATAACCGAAGTTTCACTGTATAATTACTTCACGGTGAATGTAATTTCAAGAAAAAAAACCGAATTTATGTGCGGTCGCAAATTCTATCTCCATCTACGGAGTGCTGCCATGAAGAGCCTTATTCCAGCCCTATTTCAGATAAATTCACGACATGTTTTCAGAACTCTTTTCAAAAAGGGATTCATCGAATAATTTGAAATGTTTATAATCGACGTCTGATCGGTAGAGAAGGAAGCTACACCTACGCGTTATGCCTGACCGTGGAAAAATGAGACAGATTCACTCAGCTCAGAAAATTATATTCGAAATAGGTTAAAAAATGATTATTTAATTGTCAATCGTACATCGAAGAGAAGAGCCAATGTCTGAGAGCTTCGAGAGAATTTTCTCATGTCCAGCAGTAAAACATACATTTTTCATCAACTCTGAAGAAATGACTAAATTGCCCTTCATCCTCAAAAACGTCGTAGCAACAAATATAGTCTATACATTTTCCGGTGGCATCCCTAATTGTAAGACAAAAAAACAGAAATATTCAAATTGCCCAGTCTTCTCCGTGCTTGCATATTAATTTTGCGAAACGCAATCATAATTATTGGAACTCTCGTTCCATACTCATATACTGCACCTAACGGTGGTGTGAATTCTGCTGGATTACCAAATTTTCTAAATTTCTCGATCAGCTTTCTCTCGTCCGCACATACGCCGCCACGAGAATGACGGAAATTTTGAATGAGCCAGTGAGAAACTAATGCTACGTGCAAATAAATATATGTGTGTGCCCTTCTGCGTTGGTATATGTGTGTATATGAAGCTACGTGTGCGTTCAAATGGCGTTGAATTTGCGAGTTTCGAGAGTATATGTTTCTCTCGCACGCGGTACCTCGTTAAAGTCATTAGGGAAATCAAGGGAATGCTCGCGGCAGTCGGCTCATTCGTTACGTGGTTGGACTTACGCACACCAAGTTTACATTTGTGCACTGCCGAACCCGAGAGTATTTTATTTGCTCTGGGGAACCCGTCGATACAATGGACTCATACACGAGCATTCGCTTCTCCACATATGTATTCTCATATACATACGAAAACCAAAACTTCACGATCGTACATATGTATTAGCATACATACGCGCGCAAAGAGATGGATATACAAATATATACATGGTGTCCAAAGTAAACTGGCAAACCCGCTCGACGCAAGAACCAAAGTCAGACTGGTTTGGGTGTAAAACCGCAAGGCTTTCAACACCGCTATATTCCGATTACTAGAGGCCCAAGTCCAATTAATCGCTGTTCTCAATTCAGGCTGTGCCTACTGTATGTTTTTTTTCCTTGCTTTTGTTCAGCACCTATATTTGCTCCACTGATCCCCACGTGCACATCGATTTTTTATTCAGTGTCCCTCTCCTTCGTAAAGAAAAAAAGAATGTTTTATTCGCAGTCTCGAGACACTGAATCACCGACGTGTATATTGTCGCTTCGATGATTTGCGGAAATAAAGTTGCGCTCTTGCGGAAGAAAAGAGCGGGGGGGGGGGGGATATATGTGCCAAGGGTCATATGTGTTCCACTTGTATGGGTGTAGCCTTCTCGGCGCGTTAAAAGTCTGCAATTAATTGTAAGAGTTTTTCTAGTGGGTCGAAGTAAATGCTACGTTTTATAAATACTAGATCGCATCGGTACGTGATGGCAGTGGTGTGCGTACGAATTGAAATATGAATCGAAAACTCGAAAGCCGTGCACTTTTTCTTGAACGTCAATGTCGAGTCTCGTACTGCGCGCGTTTGAAATAAATTTGTTGTTAGTATAAAGCAGAGAGGTGGAAACTTGGTTGAATAGAAACTGACACACGTAGTATCGGATTTTCTCAGCCGAAGCATCACAGTCATTCTATCGTTCATTCGCCAAGCTGATAAATGGAGCTGTATAAGTCATTACGGGGCCTGTAATTTTTACAAGCTTTTTTCAAATATACAGTTCTCATACTCAAGGATAAAGTGGGGTACTTCATGGTTTTGTTGGAATTTGCTGCTGCTTCCTATAGGGTACGTCCGGGGTAGTTGGCCACAGTTTATTCAAGGACCCATCAAAATAAAAGTACGGACGTTCCATTACGTATCTCTATTTGTAATTAAACTTTGAACATTTAACTTTAAGATCATTTACAAAAGTAAAAAAAATTCTTATGAGATCAACCTTGAAATTAGTATTTTTCAAAATGGCGATTGACCATCTCTCCTGGAATATCCGGGTGTGATGGCCATAGGAGTAGAGGAGAAATGGACAGTACTTAAGGGGTTACACCACCCTGAGAGGCTAGAATAAGACTCGGTATTCATGAATATTTTGTACCTAAACGAATGCATATTTTTTTATTTCTATCTTTACACCCTTTTACTACACGTTTTCAGCTTCATAAATGAATATTTAAAATATAAAAACATTGATAATTGGCAGAGATACACGCCTCCGCGCGCGTCAAATTTTTTTTCCACCTTCAATCTGCGGGAATCCTAGTGGCCTCACGGTTCATCTGAAACATAAAAGAATGAAAATATTTTGTTGAGTTATGTTTGTTTTTCACATAAAATTTCTACTTAAAAACATTGATTAAACAAAAACGGTTAACATTAGAAAAAAATCTTACGTATGAATTGGGATAATTATGTTACAAATGTGTGGTATAAATTTCAAATCAATCGGAATAGGTGTTGTTGAGTTATCTTTCCCGCAAATTCGAAAAATGTTATTTCGAGAAAAACGCTTTTAAAGTTTTCTTCAACAGTAAAAAACATTGAAAATTTGTGACATACCTTGTTGTATAGTCAATCGGTGATTCCTGCTCCATATTGGGGTCCTTCCTCAGCAAGTTGCTGGTCCTCGAGAGATAATCTTCACCTTCTCCGAGCTGTTCTAGCCTCTTATGTAGTTTCTTGCGCGCGTTTTTCAGCAAGCCATATACGGTGCTCGTCTTCGTCATCAGACATGTCATAACAATTACTTCCGATGGTTATGTTTAATACGTGTAATATTAATAAAATATTAGTATAGCCATCATTATAAATAAATACATGTAGCGATGTAAGTAGCTATATCAACTACTTTCATATCACCGAAACTTATTTTCGGTGCGATTTTCCATGTCATAGCGTTTATGCTTTGGTTACAGTTTTGATAATATCCTCCTAAACCTCCAATTGACAGTGGAATCGGACCTTCCAAGAAGAAATCTATGCTCGGCACTAGTTTCATAGAAGCGAAGGGTGAATCGATCTAAGGGAGCGCTGCACAGTGCGGTAGATAAAAATTAATATCTTTGTTAATATTGTATGTACAGACTTCGTATTCAGATTAAAATTTTCTTTAAGGTTCAAACTGTGAGAAAAAAATAAAAATAAAAAAATCGATTTTTCAAAAGTTTCAGGGTGGTGTAACTCCTTAATTCTACTCTTGATTTTCTCTTCGACTCTATGTTTTGATACTTAATTTTTTTTTCTTCTGGCCCCATTTAGAACACATATCATCGAATTCAGTTCAATGTTCGTGTATCCAAAGTTGGCACGGTATGCACTGAAGCCGGTCTTCGATGAGACGGGTTTCATAATTATTTTTTCTGCAACCAACGCAGTTATTCTCTTCTGTACTCACATCTTAATTTGATAAATCGCATAATACTGGTTCTTTGTCATCGTCACTACTCTCAGATATTCCTCTAATTGCTTTTCTTTTTCTTGCAGTACGTTTTACGATGGTATTTTTTTCTGCCTGGCTAGGTCCAATCTGGTTTTCTTTCTTTACCTTACTGGCAATTGTTTTTTGGTCGTGGATCTTACTAGAACACTTTTCGAAAGGCCACATCTTTGAGATGATGATTGAATATATGTTGGATTAGTAGCATTATCACAGTGATACAATAGTAATTGAAAGTATAGATACAATGTGACACTGTATTAGGGTTCATCTGATTGTGAACCTCGATTTAACGAGAGCGAACATTCTAAATTCTCAAGAGTGAGTCAGCGGGCTAAAAAGAAACAGCGAGGAGCTGCACACGCACGAAAACGGTTCTCGAATTTTTCGCGTTGTGCCTACGGTAGGGATAGAGATTATTACGAAGGGACATAGAGGAGGGCAACACAGACTATCCATCCGCTATCTACACCAGTCCGCCTCTCATTAGCGGAACTGGTTTATCGGCGCACTCCTCCTACTGTCTCGCAGCTTTGCTCGAGGCTCGCAGAATGAGCTTCGTATAATTTCCAGCCTCGCCGGTTCAGGAGATCCCTCGCGTTGCATTCCTGCAGTTACGTGAACCTCCAACAACGGGGATTACCCTCAGGCACTCCGAATTTTATATATACCTCCGACACGCATTTTGGCTAGTTCCACCACTTCCCAGCTTTACTAACAATCTTTAGCAGCCAGAAGTTCGCAAAAGTGAGATTCACATGAACAAGTAGATTAAGGCAGTATTCTAGTCTCGAAGCCTAAATTTCGAACGTTTTTGCGGGCTTGATAAAAAAAACAAAAAAATATTTTTTAGCATCAATTTTTAGTGTTTTTATTCATGTTTCAATAACTTACAAAAAAAATTGTGCAAAAAAATAAAAGCGGAAAAAATTATGGATCTGTGAATACGGCCATGAAACAAAAAGGGTTGAGGTGGTTGACATGATTCCAAAACTCCCATTAATCTAAAATAGAAATAAAACCAATTTTCTTGATCTATAAGGATGTCATTATGGAAGGTCCCAGCAAGAAAAAAAATTAATGGCGACTGTCTGCAAAAAAAGTTAATTTTTCGCCCCATTTTATTTAAAGTAATTTTTTAAAATAGTTTTAATAAAAATTTCGCAATGCCCGAGGTAGAGACGATAGAGGGATATATGTTGAAGGTCCATACCAAATTTGAAGTCATCGGTTAAAAAGAACTCCAGATTTTATGTCAACCAGGTTGATAAAAGATCATTACTGCTTTGTAAATTGTGCCTTCTTCGACTTCGAAATGATAATTTTCTGAAGCTCGTTCTTCCCTGCGAGCCGTTCAAGCTTCCTTAGAAACTTCTGAAGCCGGAGCGGCCTCTCAATCCGGTCATATTCAAATCACTATATGCCTTTGTAAATATTGGGAATTTCAAGAGTTCCTTTAAGAAAATGACAAAAAAAATCGATTTTTCCAATTTCCAGACTGATATACGGCGTTAAGCTGAAATTTCTTCTGACATCTGTTTTGGTTTCACCAAAATACCTTTATTACTGATAGGCCCTGGAACGCGAGGTTTCGTTTTGTTGAGCGCTTCACACGAAGAAGTTGAGAACCCACTCCGTCTATCCATGATTTATTGTCGGTACTGAGTTACACAAGCTCCAATAGCGATGATGTGCACGATATCGCCAGGACTAATCATTACTCTGGTCCCGAAGAGTGTATTATTATCGGATCTTCGGTCACGCTTTTATTCGACTCCGGCGGTATTATTCATCCCGCAGTTACTGGGCCCCTTACCTTTCCGACGTTATTTCTCCTATAAGATTTTAGAGAATCTTGTTTTCATAGAGCACGACTTTTTTTAGAAGCTTCGGACTCTTGCACTCTCGTGTACGATAAAGGCGCGACTCGATTGCTCAATTCCCTAGAGTGAAATAACCCGAGTTTCTACTGACACGAACTAAAAAGAAAATCATCATCCATCCGTGCACCTCATTTTGCGCCCGGACAAGACACTTACGATATGTACGTGTGTCTATTCGCAGAAGAAAAAAAAAGTATTTAGCCTTTTTGGCCGCGTTGCTTGCGCGTTTTACAGTCGTAGCTTGAGAGAAACAAATGTGTCCGTGTTTCTGTGACAGAACGGTAAATAAAGTGGCCCTCGTTTCTCCATGTTCGCAGGCAGAATGCAGAGCCGAGAATATCGCAGTATACCAGAAACAAGGCGATGAGAGGTCTTAATGGAGGCCGAGGAAGCCGCGGAGCCTCCCCCCTGCGGGGCTCGGATCAACGTTCGCAAAACGCTACAATTTACCCAGATGTATCGCCGATGATGCACCTGCTGCGGTCACTCTAGCCGCCCACCGTCATGGATACAATGTCCACGGGTATTCGTTACGCTTGAGATTCGTCACGATTCAACGATTCGAACAAATCGAATTTTATGATAATTTAGAAAAGTACAAGAACGAGCCACTTCGTCGTCTTTACAGTGGGAAATTCTCAGCACGCATATTCCTCGACGAGTTATGTGACAAATGAAACTTGCTGTGACATAGCGTTACTCCAAAATAACGAATTATTTATCGATAAGTAGAGAATTGACATTATCCAATCATTTGGATTCCCTGGATTTCGGACCAGAAAGAACAATAAGTAGCCGAGGATAGTATAAGTGTATAGGCGAAGATTCAGATCCCGAAAAAGTAACATTATCGCTGCACGTCAAGATGGCGGCGCCCGTAATAGAAAAGAAACGCTTTTTCTGCCGGGAATGGGCGCTGATGAAGCTCTCCCATTGCCTGGAACAGAGGCCAGCTTCGAAAACCTGTGGCGCTCTCATTGTTGGGGGCCCAGGAAGCGGCAAAACGGCACTTTGTGCGGAACTCGCATGGCCGTCTACCGGCGCTACGTCGAGGCATCAGAGATCGTTGAACAGACGATTGTTGGCGAGACACTTTTGTCAAGCTCGAAGCGAGGCTTCCTTGTCACCGGCTCAATTCGTCCGATCACTCGTGGCACAACTTTTGCAAGCCAGTGCCGATGGTATGCATTTGCCATCACCCACGTCACCGACCGCCAGCACGACTTCAGGACCTACAACGTCCAAAGAGGCCGTTGCCGAATCTTATGCCGAAAAATTGCGAACTGATCCCGAGATTCAGGCCGCCTTACAACCGGATGTCCTAGATCGCGATCCGGACGACGCGCTGAAGAAGGCCCTTCTGTTCCCACTGCTGGAGGTCGAACCACCAAAAAATTGTCTCTTCCTCCTTGTAGACTCGATCGACGAGGGACAATTTCTCAATCCACCGCAGACAGGCACGAGAGACTCGAGACGCGAGAACGATAACGTTAGTCGTACTATCGCTGAATTGTTGGCCAATCATCATCATCTGTTCCCTCAGTGGTTGCTGCTCGTATGCACAGCGAGAAGACAGAGCAAAACTATATCACGAATGTTTACGGGTTTCCGCAAGATATCGTTGGACGATCTCCGAAAGAGTCAGGTGGTTCGTGACGTTCAACAGTACATACTTGCGAGGCTGGATCAGGAGGACGCCCTGAGACAGCACATCTCGAGGGACACAGCCGAAATGCTCAATCAATTGCACATCAAGAGCAACGGGTGCTTTCTCTATCTCGAGAAGGTTTTGGACGGTGTTGCAGAGAACTTCATCGTTTTGCGCGAGATAAGGGAGATACCGGGAACTCTAAATGGCCTCTATCTCTGGCTATGTCAGAGGCTATTCAGCAGAAAACAATTTGCCAAAGTACAGCCACTATTTAACGTTATACTAGCCGCAAAATTGCCAATAACACAAGAGATACTATACAAGTGCGTGAAGACGGCCAATCATACGATAACGATGGAAGACTTCAATCGTCGTTTGCATCTTCTTCGTAGGGTCATATCGGTATCTCGTGCCGGGGCTCTTATGCTCTTTCATCATAGCTTCGCCGAATGGCTTCTCGACGTTAAACACTGTACACAGAAATACCTGTGTTCCGCAACCGAGGGACACGCTATGCTCGCTGCTTATTATACAATGTGCGGACCCGAGCTCAATCCTGACGAGATTTGCGTCCTCGGACAACATCTCCAGCGAGCCATGACGAATCCCTTGACTACCGGTTGCGGCCTCGATCCTCATACCTTGCAGGTGTTGTGGATCATTGGTTGTCGAGCACCCGTCGACGAATGTTATCTCGATAGTTCCGAGTGTATACTTTGGCCACGACAGGACACCAAATTGCTGAGACTACTCGTTGACGCCGGAGCCAAGGCTTCCGAGAAGGTTATCGAGGACGAGGTCACCAAGGATCCTATTTCTTCTAGTCAGGTAAGTCCATTAAGGCGTTACACCATCTTGGCGCTCGGAAAAATAAGTATAGAAATAAATAAAAAATTTTAACGCGACTATTTAATATATATAAAGTAATTTTTATTTTCCACAAATACCTTACAGTTCTAGAAACAAATTTTTAAAAAATTTAAAAAATGGCGTAGATATAAATCATCTAGTAGGACCCTTCTTTGAAAATCCTTGCTGATGGTGGAATTTTTTTCTCTGTCAGGCATCGTCTGAAAAATAAAGATAAAAAATTCCTTGTAAAGAAAGGTAATAGCTAAAGTGTATCATAAAGAAAAATTTAACATTTTTTTTTATAGAAATGGCAGCTTTTCGATTAAAAAAACTCATTTTTACAAAAAAATTTAATTGTAAAAATTAATAAAAAATGAATGCGGGATCCAATCAAAAAAATTCTATGCTAAAATCTAGATAATATTATAAAGAATACGTGGTATAAATTTGATCGAAATCGGTTGAGTAGATCTCGAGATATTTTGTCCACTAGTTTGAAAAGAGAGCCCTACTGGACGACCTATAACTCCGCCATTACATTTTTTTATTCGTTCTTTATTTTTTTTTATAAAACTATAATCTATGAGAAATACAAATTATTCTATATATTTAATAGTCGCGTCAGAAATAAATTTTATTTTTATACCTATTTTTCCGAGCGCCAAATTGGTGTGACCCCTTAATGCCCATGCCATTTATCAACAAATTGTTTCTGGGTTTTGGTCGTACGATGTTTTCTCTTGTTCTGCAAAAACTTTTATCCTTTCGGTGGATTCGAAAAGAAAAATCGCAGAGTTCGGCTATTAATTGTCCAAAAGAAATGAATGCAAAATATCAATCTCTATCTATGTTAATAACGCCGAGTCATAATTCCGACCTTGCCTCGACAAGACGTTCGTAGTATGACGGACAAACAGAGGAGAAAAGTGAGAACGAAACGCGGTATAGGGCATTTTCTCATAGGCGAATGAATTAAAACAATCGTGAATCTTGTCATGTAGAATAAAAGCTTCAATTAAAAATGCACTGCTAGATTGTAGATGTGCATCCTAAAGTTTGTGTCTTTTTATGAATCCTCCAAAATAGGTATCGCAAGATGTGAGCCCAATGGACGAATCACCCGGGGAGCCATTGACCGAATTGTTAGGAGAGAGCGGTGACATAAATCAGGCTGATTCTTGCGGTCGGACTGTACTCCATACTCTGGCCGCTGATGGCAATGCATCCTTGTTGGAACTGGCACTTGCTGCCTGTCCGCAGGTGAGTTCAAATGAGTCTTAAAAGGCAATCTCATAGACTATCCGAAGGTGGCACTTTTTTGTCCACCAACAGGATGCATAAAAGGTGAAAAAGTATAGCCAGCAAATGTTTGCCATTGAAGTGTGATTCGATCCTGGCGGTAAATGTTATAGGCGAAACTCGAAGCGACCGATCGTCATGGTCAAACACCCTTAAACCTGGCTGCAAGACACGGTTACGCGGCCGTTGTTAGGGTTTTATTGGCTGCGGGGGCGAGTGCCGACCATGCCGATTGCGATGGTTGGACAGCACTTAGGGCGGCTGCCTGGGGCGGACATACCCAGGTACATTCACAGCCAACTCTTCCCTCACGAAACCACGACACTGTTAAAAGTGCTTCCAAAGTTGTTAGTGTTGATTTGTTATACTTTGTTTTATTTGTCGTAACTAATACGCAATAAACATGCAACATCCTCCTTTTCCTCATTCCAACTCATGAACCGTAACAAAACTAAACGAGTCGACACGGAAAATCATCGGTATTGGATTCTTTCTCATAAGATTTCTATCGCTTTCAATTAGCTCATAACTCAATAGCTGAAAGATCATTTCCAATGATCGGTCATAATCATAATTAATTTCTGTCAGTCGTGCTCTGTTATCCGATTTCATATACGATAATATATTTCTGCTGTACTTTTACTTATGGCGTTACAGCACCTTGGCGCTCGGAAAAATAGGTATAACTTTTTTTTACGCGACTATTAAATATATAAAATAATTTCTATTTTTTTACAAATACATTATAGTTTTACGAAAAAAATTTAAAAAAAACGAATCAAACAAATTCTTGAATAGTGGAAATATTTCAGGCATGGTCTGAAAAATTTAAAAATTAAATTTCTTGTGTTCTAAACTGTATGATAGGGAAAAAATAAAATTAAAAAAATTTCGTACAAATGACAGCTGTTTGAAAAAAATCTCCAATTTTTACCAAAATGTTGAGTTTTAAAAATTAATAAAAAAAAGAATGCGGCATCCAATGAAAAAAATCCTATGTTACATTCTTTATAATATTATAAAGAATATGTGGTATAAATTTCATCAAAATCAGTCTCGAAATATTTTCTCCACCAGTTTGAAAAGAGGGTCCTACTAAACGACTTACATCTTCACCATTAGGTTTTTTATTTATTCGTTTTTTTACAATTCTTCATAAAACTATAATGTATTTATGAAAAATAAAAATTATTTTATATATTTAATAGTCACATCAAATTTTTACAAGTAGTCGCGCACCCAGTTCAAAATACAGTATCATCCTAATGTTTAAAAGCTCAATATAATTTGATCTTAACAGATTTTCATTTTCAATTAGTTATGTACATTTCGAGAATCTTAATTCTCTGGACCTCATCAGTTTGAAGGGTTTAATGCAAAAGTCTCCTGAATGGAAGCTACAGTATAGGTGTATATCAACCTGAGGCTTGAAATATCCTTGTGGATATTCAAGATTCCCACTTTCCTACCCGAGTGTGCCGTCCCGACTCACTCAATCGATTGCTACAATCCAATGTATCGTTGAGGCATGACTCAAGGATAAAGCTTTGAGCATGTGCGGAAGACCCTAAGCTCACGATGCTTGAAACAAAGTGCAATCAAGTCCTCGAACGGCAGTTTCGAAAATCCTCCGACGGTTTTATTGTTGCCCCTCACCCCTCCTCAGGTCGTTGAACAGCTTCTCGAGCACGGGGCTATGGTTGATTGCGCGGATTGGGATCAGAGAACTGCTCTGAGGGCAGCCGCTTGGGGTGGTCACGAGGATATCGTCAAGGCGTTGTTGCAACACGGGGCTGACGTCAATAGGACCGACGATGAGGGCAGAACTGCTTTGATAGCAGCGGCTTACATGGGACACAGCGAAATTGTCGAACACCTACTTGACTTTGGTGCAACGATCGATCATGCAGACAGCGATGGTCGTACTGCTCTCAGCGTTGCTGCTCTTTGCGTCCCGGCAAACCACGGCTACGCCAAGGTATTCACATGGATTGCTTTTCGCTCGTTCTTTTTTTTTCGTTTAGCTTTCGTTAACATTCGTTTTTTCTTCTCGTCGCGTGAGAAGCTATGCACGTACGCTGACGATTTCTTCAACTTGACGAGATTGTTTTTGTTTGTCAATAATAAGTTGTATCGCGTTTACACCGATCTTTCACTTTGAAAAAATTGTGGCTTGTACTATGCTGATGCAGGCTCAAGGAAAAAGGTAATTTGGCACCGCTTCGCAAAGGAACACATCGAATAATAATGTGTTATAACATATAGTATAGCTCTTCAAAGTTGTCACTTGCAAACGATTGCCTGGACAACGAAAACTTCGACGATACACGTAACCTTATCGACGTTGATCGTATCCGTTGATCAAGGATTTTACGCTCATCAGGTTGTAACGATTCTTTTGGAACGTGGCGCAGCCGTCGATCATCAGGACAAAGATGGTATGACGCCCCTTTTGGTCGCTGCGTTCGAGGGCCACAGGGACGTTTGCGAACTGTTGCTCGAGTACGAGGCCGACGTGGATCATTGCGACGCGACAGGTCGTACTCCCCTGTGGGCTGCGGCAAGCATGGGGCATGGATCGGTTGTCGCATTGCTACTTTTCTGGGGTTGCTACGTCGACAGCATAGACAACGAAGGCAGAACCGTTCTGAGTGTGGCGGCCGCACAAGGAGGCACTGACGTCGTCAAACAACTTCTCGACCGAGGTAAGAACGTTGACTCACTTTTTGCCTGACTATTGTGAGATCTGCCGCTGCATCGTGTACACTGAAGATTGCGCGAGTTCTTTTCAACATGGAGAATCGTGATGACCACGATAGCTAGGCTGGATTGAATTTCTTTACAAAACTGAATTTGGCATTTCGATATGTTACCCATGACCCGTTAACCCTGTTTCCTTAGTCTACTCGAAACATATAAATAGAAGAATCTCCTGATAGAGTGGACGAAGTGGCCCAATTAAAAAAAACTTTTAAACGTAAAAGAATATTCCCACATTGGTGCCAACAAAATTATTCCACGGCAAGGTGTCAGTGATAATGTATATTCGTTTGTTTTTTTACTTATAATAATAAATTGTATGTTGTTCATTACGTACATCCGGCGTAATGTGATCATACATTTAAAAAAAGATGAAAAACAACACAATGTCATTGAGAAATCTACACATATAAAACAGTTCCGTGGATGACTGACAGTGTTGGGCAAAATGTAATCTAACTACTGATTACTAACTATGATTACGTTTTGTAGTTAAGTAACAACGATTACTGCTTACATGAAGTAGTTATAATAGAAGTGATTGAATTTCTATTATTAACTGTTATACAAAGTGTAGTTACAATCGCGATTACATGAATACTTTTTCTAACAACTTTCGGTGAGTTGCTTTTTATACTTTTGTTTGTTACTTAATCACGATTGTGCTGTGTGTGTTAAGTTTTATTTTGAGAAATGTCGTCGCCGCAATCTCATCGGCCGGCGGAACATATACTCAACGTGCAATAACTTGCCTAGGTTTGCATTGAAGTCGATGATAGGAAGCGAATAAATTGGATATATATATATATACCGATTATGATTTATATTCTCTATTATGATTTAACGCGACCCCGCACGATGCGACATTGCCATTACATATTGGTTATCTGTTGCTAGAGAACGCTAGCGCGCCAGCCGTTTCGACACGTTGAAGTGCCGCGTTTGATTCTTGTCGCGCGGCGCAGGAGTAGTCAATCGGTAGATTCAATAGAGCGCAAGAGTAAGGTGACGCGACAATTTAATTGTATTTGTTGCTCCTTGTAATAACTATGGAGGATGAACGTTTATTTTTATTAAATACAATACGCCTCTGCCTTTTTCGGCTCCAGTGGAAAGACTATTTTCATATGCGACTATGACAAATCAACCTAAATCTCATAAGCTTTTAGATGAAGTGTTAGAAAAACGCTTGGTTCTAAAGGCCAATCTGAATTACAAACTTTAATCTTGTAATCATAATTAGCTTCGATAATTTTTTTGTGTTTACCGAATTATTTCATTATGATTAGTTTTTTGTTTACCTACAGTCATGAGCAAAACGATGTACACAAGTAGCGAAATTTAAAAGTAAATTTTATAAGTTGTTTTTGAAATCTAAAAATGTTTGTACACTTAGTATCTGTGACACGTGTGAATTCTTATTTTGTAAAATCTTTAAAATTTCAGTCCATACTTAAGTAGCAAAGCGTCCTAATTTCGCTATGTGTATGCATCTTTTTGCTCATGACTGTACAATAAAGATACATAAAAATTGAGTTTTCATTTTATTAACGCAGCGCTTAAATCAGTAAAGAAGTCACTTCAAAAAATTATGCAAATTAAAAATTATTATTTCCTGCTTTTCAAAGTCAATTGTTTTCTACTTAATTAAATTTTATCGACTAGCCGATCGCTATGACGCGAGTCACGGGTAAAAAGCAATCAGGAAATAATAACTATTTTATACAACTTTGTACATCTTTTTCTATCTAGTTTGGGAAGATACTCATTTTTATCGTGGAACAAAATATTCTTAGAACCGAAGTAATCAGTAGTTACTAACTGCTTGATTAATGTAATCAGATTAACGATTACGTAAAGTAATCTGGTTAAATGTAGTTAGGTTACATGGAATCATAACTATTTGTAGTTAACTACTTGTAACCGCATTTGTAATCAGATTACAAAAAGTAGTTGATTACGCCCACGACTGCTGACTGACTGCCTGATATATAGATAACGCACAGCCTAAACCGCTGAAGATAGAAACATGATGTTTGGAAGATATGCTTCATAGAAGGTGTAGAAGGTGTTGATTTTCAAAAATCCTTTCTTAGTTCGCACTAAGAAAGGGTTTTGACAATCACCTCCCAATGGGGTGAAATGGGGTATAAAAGTTTGTATGGAAAATTTTATTCCTTGCGTGTATCAGCTTGAAACTTGGCCTGGATATTCTTTGAAACAAATAATAAAACGCATATTTTAGGATTTTTCAAAACAACCCTTAATTAGGAGTACGACGTGGTGTTGAAGTGCTTAACCCAACCATCTAAGCTTAGAACATATGCTTCACAGGTCTGGATGAACAGCATCGAGACAATTCAGGCTGGACACCGCTGCATTATGCGGCGTTCGAGGGTCACATAGACGTTTGTGAGGCATTGCTAGAAGCTGGAGCAAAAGTGGACGAAGCGGATAACGACGGGAAGGGTGCTCTCATGCTAGCTGCCCAAGAAGGACATGTGCTGCTGGTTGAAAGGCTTTTGGAACAGCATGCAGCTCCGATTGATCAACATGCTCACGATGGAAAAACTGCTCTGAGGTAAAGACTTGTAAATAGGAATGAAGCGTTTCTCAATTAAATCCATTCGTATCCAGCTGTGAAAAAAACCTCGAGCTTTTATATGGTCTGTGCTCGCGCAGCTTTCTTCTTCATTCATAACTACTTAGCTGCAGATTGCCTGTATCAAAGCCTAGTATTAATTACTCGACTGAGCGCAAGACCAAGCCATCATCATCGAGGTTCATAATGCAAGATGATTTGGAAACAAATTAATGTTATTATTCACAAATCATTAGTTCCCAAAACAATCATCTTATCATTGAACACTTTGGATTATTATTATTTAACATCAAAAATTATAGATTCACATAGAGATAAAGAATTGTCTGGATGATTTTCTTACACGCCTTTCTTTATGTCATCTCATTGAACAGGCTAGCCGCTCTGGAGGGACACTACGATACCGTGAAAATTTTGATTTCTCACAACGCCGACGTGAACGCTAAAGATGCCGATGGCAGAAGTACACTTTACATACTGGCCTTGGAAAATCGACTGGCTATGGCGAGATTTTTGTTGGAACACGCACGTGCGGACGTGGAAAGCAGAGACTCTGAGGTATATTTGTTTTCCGTCAAGCTCAGGAGCGATAAAATTTTTTTTCAGAAAAACGTCTGTCCATTGTAACAGTGTTCATTGTTGATTATCGCTTATGTCGCTTCTTGCAAATCTACAGGGTAGGACTCCACTTCACGTTAGCGCGTGGCAAGGACACGTCGAAATGGTAGCTCTCTTACTGACGGATGGTAACGCCGGTGTAAACGCTTGTGACAATGAGAACCGAACGCCTCTTCACTCAGCGGCGTGGCAAGGCCACGCTGCTATAGTCAGATTACTTTTGGAACACGGGGCCACTCCGGATCACACGTGCAATCAGGGCGCAACAGCACTCGGTAATAATCCATCATTTGCAATGTCGAATCCTTCATTTCTATGGACAAATGTTCGCTTGTTACATATATGCGTCCTGTTTTTTTCAATATTTTTAAGATGATTTATTTAATCAATTGCACAATTTTTATCGCATAACGTCCTTCCATCTTTCTGGTAGCTGAGGGAAAACTTTTTTTGCATCTTAACGTGACATTCTCAAAGAGCTACCAAAGTTTATTTCGACGGAGAAATAAAAAATTAAATTTTGTCATAATTTCAAAAACGAATGAAATGATTTTATGACAACGTCTGATAAAATGTAAAATTCTTAACAGTAATCAATTTTACTATTTTCAGCAGACGAGCTTAATTTTTCACTTTGTTTTAAGAATTATCAGAACAGAGGACATATATCCATTCACTGGAAAGATGTTAAAATACAGCACCAGTAAATAAACATGACTAATTCTGATCTATTATTACGAAATTATTTTACAAATTTGCAAAAAAATCGAAGATTGCTTCTATCTTAAATAATAAAAGTGATACTTACCCTCAAAACTGATAAAAACTTTTGTTCTCGCCTTAAGAACACCTACTGTGCACAGCCAAAATATAAAAATTCCGTGAGGCGTCAAAATTCTTCATTAAGGGGTTACGTGGGTTTCGAAGCCAAAAAAAAGCATATTTTCTCTATTTTTTAAAATATAATATATAAATTATTTTATTCAAAATGTTGAGCACATAAAAGAGCACCATTTCAACAATATTTAAAAAATTTCATAAAAAAAATTGGCAAATTCAGCCGGTGGGTCCTGGTTTCCGGAGACCCCTAAAAAAAAAGTGTCCTCGTGGTGGTCAGGATAACTCATGATAGCTTTATCTGAAATTAAAAAACCAATTTTTTTCTATTAGTAAATAAGTATAGCTCATGATTGAACGAAGGTTAAAAAAAAATTGAAATTTGAATTTTTAGCAGAGTTGTATGCAAAATAGTTCAATTTTTGGTACAATTTACACTACATATTTATTTATAGCCTCGTAAAATTAGTTCTAATCGAAAAAAACCTTCGTTCAATCACTAGTCAATGCTATTTTAAAAAAGTGTGCAAAATTTTCATAAGATCGGTGCATTAGTTTTTGAGAAATCGTGTCCACCGATTTCAAAAATAGTGTTTTGAAAAAATGCGTATACCTGCCCCGCTCCCGGTCGGTCTTTCCCAACGGGGGGAATTCCCAAAGGCTCTCTCTCCTAGACTTTTACTCCGATTGACTTAAAACTTTAGGAGAATATTCTAGACATATTGTACTATTAGATAATAAAAGAAAAAAATGGATTTTTTGAAATGTTTAACCCCACGTAAGTCCTTAAACAAAGAAATTGGTTTCAACGACGCCTGTGATGTTTTTGTCAAATTATACTGATTCGATATTGAATCGACAATTCATATTTTTTACTTATTTTAAATATAAATCAGCTTCACTGGTCGATATACTCTCTGGAAATCGAGAATATTTGTCCGTTGCTCTTGGCAACTGGGAAGATTCATCGAAATTGATGGCAATTGCGCGTTACGATTTGCGTAGGTATAGCGGCACAGGAAGGTCACGAGCATTGCGTCAGGGCGCTATTGAATCACGGAGCCGATCCGAACCACTCGGATCATTGTGGTAGAAACGCGATAAAAGTCGCTGCCAAAAGTGGTCACGACACTGTCGTCAGATTACTCGAGGAACACACGGCAAATCAGAGAATTTTGAGGCCCGGTATGAACGGTGGTAAGTCTTATCCTGCATTCGTCAAAAGCTCGAATGTCGAGTGTCAAAAAGAAAAAAGAAACGGTACGAATAACAACTCACGAACATTGGGAGATCAGGTGGCAGTAGCAGCACGACTTCGGTAACATCGAATTCAACGGCCGAGACGAAGCCTTCTTCGGCTATTCTCAATCCGCTCTCGACTCAGTACAGTCCGGCCGAATCACCGGACTCGACGAAACGCCGAAGTTGCGTCTCTTTGGGCAACAATTCGAGCAACAGCAAATCGAGCAGCAACCTAACCGGTAGTACGAAAAGCGACCAGGGAAAATTCGGGCAGAATCCGATGGTGAATCAAGTTATCAAAGTAAGTCGTCGTTCGATTATAACGAAGTTTTTTTCCAGCTCGCAGATATTTGCATGTGACCCACAATCCGGGAGCATTTCAAAGGAAAAAATTCACCTACTAAACATTTTTTACACTGACATTCGTTAAGGGTGAAGGAAAAGTGGTCATTATTTAAAGTGGTATTCGACGCTGATACTCTTGGTCTTGACATATGTTGGAGCGGCAATTGTGCTGAACGTTTTTATATATGCTCGTATTGCGTGGAAGTAAATCTTTCAACGTGTAATTCTAACATTCGCACAAGTAAGCGCACGCGTCCTACTGTCTGGTTGACAAGAGCGTGTACGTGGAAACTCAAAAACTATTTAGAAGACATTGAAAAAAATACACACATACTACATGATGTATCATCCGCTACCTGCGCGCCTTCGAGTCCACTCTCTAACGGTTTCCAGGAAAATAATTTTGCCGTACGCGCTTTTGTCAAACAAACTACAGTGGAACCTCGTTTATACGTTTTTATCATTTCTATGTAAAATTTATCTGGCCCCGGCAGATTCCGCCTATGAAGAATGGGGGCCGGGTTGAAATTCCAAACTTTGAATGATCAGAACACTCAAAATTCCGAATTTATTAACTAGTACTCAATACTTCTGGACATTTATAATTCTAGAAATTTGTAAACAAAATTATCATATAACCGAAAATAATAGTACACTAAGAAATTAAATGACAATCATGGGACCGACTGATAAAGCGCCGACATGAAAACACAGCACATAAAACAAGTATCAACTTCCTATAATTAGAGAGTCCATAGTTCCGAAAAATTGTAGTGTTAGAAATTCGAGTTCCTGAATAGCGAAGGTTTATACATGGAAGAGTTCCAAAAATAAGAATATCGATAAGAATCATGGATAGCTAAACATCCTTACACTATATGTTCGCAATAAAACGTGAAGGATGATCAAAACTCTAAAAAAATTCTACCACGAAAGATCAAAACTCCTAAAGATAAAAACGCCGAAAGGATTTTACCCGAAAGACCAAAACTCCGAAAATCTGAACATCGTCAAAAGAAGTGGTGGTGCTGCCATTTAAACGCCTTAGGCTAACTTGCTATCTACTTTGTGTGAGTTTTCGGAATTTTGAACGTTCTGAACGTTCTTTATCGGAATCTTACACTATCTAAACTTCAGTTTTCGCAAACTGGATGATCGAAGCTATGATTTCCGAAGTCCAAAACTTTCGTGAATCTGACGAATCTCTTATTAGCTTTTATTATATTTAAACTTTCGAATATAGCTCGTTTTCTATAATAAAAATTTCGGATTTTTGTGGTATGCTTAATATTATATATTCGGAGTTTTGTATGCCGTATTACTGGTCATCGAAATAAAGCTTTGATCTTCTTCATACTATTTCTAGAAATTATCTCGCATAAGAAATCATATTTGTATCTTTTTTCTACCGCTACTCGTACCGTTCTACATCATTTACAGTCAACTGGGTAAACCTTCGCTGTCATGATCTTTACGAAACTTATACTTTCGGAACATTAAAATTAGGAATTTTAAACCGTCGGAGCATTCTAAGTTCGGAATTTCAACCCGGCCCCAAAGAATGTTATAAACTTTTATTTCTACGTTTTTCTCTCAGTTATACGTTAATCAGGGTTCTGTGACACAACAAAAAAAAACGAGTATAAAACAATTTTTACAACCCGTACCTTAATTTGATTTCACTGTAAAACTCTGAGATTGTACTAAGTATGCATGTATGTATGTGATTGCATATATTTCATTAATATAAATATGTCTGTTATTTACTAATCTAAAACGTTAAAGCTTTGATGTTACAAACTCGCATTAAAGAAAAATTCTAAACGAAAATAAACAAAAATCGAGTTGGCTCATTATTTGATTACTATCAATCAAATTTTTTATTGGAAACCAAATATTAGCATACTAGAGGTACTGCTATTAAAAAAAAAACATCGCGAATTATACACCAATCGCCATTTATACCTCATCCTTGCTGTACCTCTCGAAAAACGTACAATTGAAGTTTCATTGTATATGTTTACACAAAAATGATTAGCGCAATGACATCATTCGTCAAGGTCAAGTCCATCGAAGTCGAAGACCATTTTCGTGATAGTAACCAAAAACAATTCTATACTGATAATATGTATCTAGAATTCGATTATCCACAATTATTAAATTATGTTATCGCATCTTGAAGGCGCCATTGTCGTTTACGCAACAACTTCAACAATGTTCGAGGGGCGCCAAGAGTCGGCCCCTAAGTAAACTATTGTCTCCGTTGAAGAGCGAGCCGCAAAGCCCTATTTACGCATCACCACCGCACTCGCCGCTCAGCGACAGTCTGATACCTTATTCGCCGACCAACACGAGTCCGCCCAGCGCAAAGACTGCCGCTAGTGTCATACAGAGTCAACTCGGAGTTTCCCTGTTGACGGGCAATCAGAGCATACAGTACAAGCCGCAGAGCGGTGGCTTCAATAATCCTGCCGTCATATACGAGCCGATAGACATCAAAACGGAGATGGTCGATGGCACCAAAGACGGGCCGAAACCCTTCGAGCTCACCAACGAGATGCTCGGCTTGAAAATATCGAGCAAGGACAAGAAGAACGGCCTCGACGACAAGAGAAACTCGGCCGACACGCATTTCACGAGGGACACACACATGAGGATAATATTGGGCAACAGCGGGGCTGGAGTTGGTCGAAACGTCAAACACACCGAGCACAGTGGAAGGTCAGCATTCCCGAGAAATTTACGAATCACTGAACCAACTTGTGAAAAGTCTATTTCTAAAAATAAAAAAGCTAAAATTAGAAGAGCTTTAGAAGAGGGCCAAGGTTACATTTTGACGTTTTAATAAAATGACGCTTTCATTGTAGGAATAATGTAGGGAAGTCATGCGGACTTCCGATGAAATGACATTTCCGAGTTGAAGTGTCAATTGTAGGGATTTTATCATTGGTCCATCGTTTTATTATTTTTTTTTCGCCCTCGTTCACGCTAGATTGTTAACACTTTTGTCGAATATTCCTAGCAATATTGATCCTCAATGCGTCGCTTTTTTTTCAGCGCGAGCAACGCCAAGCCAAAACGTAACGGTCTAGTTTCTAATCCAGCTATGAGGCTCGTAGCTGGAGTGAGAAACGGTTTTGAGAATGCCACCAACAGAAACAAACCTATCACTACGAGGGTCAATGGATTCCAATGGAAAGCGGAAACTCGGAAAGAGACACCTTTGTAGGAGCAGGTATTTAAGTCCAAATGAGTTGTGAAAATAAAATTCGTAAGGCAGATACAAGGGGTAATTCCATCGATGAATTTGCCTACAGATTGTTCTCGAATATGTTCGTCAATTTTCAGTTCGGCATTGCATCGATACTTGAATTAAATCTCTAAGTTCAATACTCATAATTAAACCCGGGGAAAAAATGTTTTGGGGTTGTTGCGGAATCATTTTTGAGGGGTGGCAGAAGAAACGAAGTTCCTATGCTAATACATTTTGTGACACCACCAAAGATAACTTATTATGACAAATTATTAATCATGTGTACGAATGGATAACGCTAAAGTGTTCAATTATTCGGTAGATAATCGTAATTATTATTTACATATATGTTTATTCAAAGGAATTAGGATTATCAGAAAATTAATTTTCAATGTTTAAAAATCCTATTAAAATAAAAAACGTGCTTTGGCAACGTCGCACGATTCTCTCATAATTCGAGGCTGTTATGATGTATTTGCATATTTTCTACTTAAATACTCTGTTACTGTGAAAAAACGATCACCTATCATTTCGATGCATTTCTCTTCAATTGAATAACTCGTCCTGTCAAGTTAGCGCAAATAAAACGGTAATCTTTATTTTCAGGCAAGACCGTTCGCAGCGACTCGTGGATATCTTGAGACTCAATATTACAGGTGGAAAAGTTTACTTAGTAAGAAGCGAAAGTCAATAAGTCGTTTTTTTGTTTCCTTTAATTTTGAGCAAAATCAAACGATCCTCAAATGAAGAAGGAATTATTGAACAATACAATACTACCGACGAAATTCTGGTGATTATTATGGGAATAACGAAAATGCATAACACACGTAATACCAAATATTAAACTGCATAGAGATTGTATGTAGGCACATAGACACGTAATATTACGAATTACAAGTTTGTATAAATGTACCGTTAATAAAATTCTTTATCGATCTCACTAATCCTACACTATATCGACAAGCGAAAAACTATTGGAATCTCGGTTTTTTTTTAGTCTTTACTGAAACGTGAAACATAAGCATTGAGATTTTTGTTAGAAGACTGGATGCATACGAAGCGCATTTGTGATGTTTAAGATTGAACAATGTTATAAGCCAATGTAAAGATACTGTAAAAAAGTGCGTATATATATATATATATATATATATATACGCACATATATATGTATGTGCGAATGTACGTGTGTGTATATGTACGTATGGGGAGTGGACGAGAGCCTCGACACGAGGGAAGCCTGATTACGCAAATACTGCTAATTATACGTAAGATAATGGCCTGAAAGTGGAGAGCCTTTGTAAATACACCATTAATGTATTGAGCATGACCATATTTATTATTGAATTGTAGTAGATGAAAAGAAATAAATGAATATAAAATATTGACGCCGCTCGCAAATGGTTTATTCTTTGTGGTTAGGATAAGTAAAAATTATATTTCGTCTAACATATATGTACGTACGTGCCAATGACGGTAAAGCTTGAAGACCCGTATGTGCGGACAAAGCACAACAACAACAAAAATACTGAAAGCAATGGTACACAAATAAAGGCTACGAAAAAAATTTACCTACGACATCGGAATAGAAGTTTTCACAGGAAGTTAATGAAATTAGAAGGAACACGAAAATATACTAAACTAAAAAATAAAAAGAAAATGAAGGAATTGAACGCCTTCGAGTGTTGTGAACACGTAAAAACTTTTAACACGCTAGCGTTAGTAGTGTGCAAAGGGTATACGTTGGAAATTGGGTTCACCGTGACTTAGCGTCAGCAAAATGTGCGATAAAAAATTCGAACAAAAATGGAGTTTTGGCGAAACGGGTTATTCTAACGCTACCGCACCCCCCTGCAGCTCTGATCTTGCTGTATTAGACTTCTGGCTATTCCCCAAGCTGACGAGTCCCATCAAGGGATACAGTTTTGTGTTGATTGTGGCCAACCATCAGTGGACGACGAAGCTTTCGATAAGCTTCACTTCAGACGATTTTCAGAGGTCCTTCCAGAAGTTGGAGAAAATACGTAATAAGGGTGTTAAACTCGGCGGGGATTACTGTGAAGGGATGGGTAATTGATTTTGTCCAGGTGTGTATTAAAATTCCAAAAATAAATTTTCGTTTTTTAAGCGTCACATGTCGCATTACTCGATACGTCCTTTATATACACAGACAGAGACCTGCTCGCTTTATATATCACCATCAACAGAAAAATTATTGATTTTTATAACAAATAACAGCTTATAGTTTCTCAATATGAAGAAGAAAATAAGTTTAAAAGATTAAGGCGGGCAACCATTTTAGATGCTTCAAAAAATCATTTTTTTTTATTTCATAAATCGTTTGCAAAATATCTTAAGAATACATCCTGAAAATTTCAAAACGATATTCGGATTCCTTCTAACCGTATATATATAAATGATAAAGACTCTCCGCTCGACTCCCTAGCGCGCTTGTTTGAGTTTGTTTGAGTTTTCATAGCCCAAATTTGGGTTTTCGTAACCCAAACAAACCCAAACTCGACCGTTTGGCGATTAGCTCCAAAACATCCCCATTCTGGGTACAAAATATCGAGGTATCGAAATTTAAAAATCCAAAAAATTATCTAATTTTCAGTCTCCTAAAGTGGTTGCCCGCCTTAAGCCACTCCGCTATTATTGTTCGTGTTCCTGAGCAAGTTTTTTTTTTACACGGTAGACATGGAAACTGAATTTTCTGATCCAGTTCAGAAGTCATAATTTATTTTGTAGAATGGGTACAATTACTTTCGTTTGCGGGCGTTCGCTCGTAAATTCATAATAATTTACGTTAAGCGCGGAAGAAGGCAAGCGTGAAGATAAAGAAGTATAATATTCGATAGTGCGTTATTCTGGATATTGTGGAAACTCCTGCACAGTTTATAGACACTTCCGTCTTTCTTCCAACGTTCTTCTGTATATCGATAGATACTGTGTTTCTTTGATTCGATTTAGAGAAGACGGTAACATTAGCGAGATAGATCCCTAGAGTGGTTGCCTATCTACAAGTGGCAAATGTAGCCAAAACAGCCCCCTGACACTGGCTACTATTCCTATTGCGGTAAATGTTTCGCGTTTTATCCGGGTTTTTTCATTCCTCTATAGGACGTTTCGTAGCGCTAGTAGTCGTTTGAACGGCTTGCTTCACGGATGCGCGCTCAAAACTCGTAAACACGATTTATTTACGATATTTTTGTGAGGGTATTTTTTATTTGGAGTATCGGCAAATAAAAAAATTTCAAGTTAGTGGTTTAAGAGTGGTTCAATAGTGGTTCATAATCTCTTTTTTCAACTTTCACTAATTACGTAGACCGTGAGAACTGTGAATAGTGTTTAGGTTTAATATGCCGAAGTGCATCGTACCGTGCTGTATCTCAGAGTACACGCCAAACCCGGAAAAAGTGCACTTTTTTTTACTACTCCGAAGAATGTAGACAGTGAAAAACGGTGGAAAAGTGCTCCGAGGCGAGAGAACGGCTCCGTAAAAGCTGAAGCAGCAGTTTGCCAAAAACATTTTCGGAGCAACGAAATTCTTTGGCAACGCGAATATTTGGATCCTAATGGAAAAGTAATCGAAGTGGTAAACAAACCCAAACAAACTCACGATAAATCCCCACTCCATAATTACTGAGCATGTAAATAACTAACAATAATAATTAGCGAAATAAAAATCCTCATGTTTGTGCACTCATTGTGAGTGACGGCACTCCTAGCGGATAGATGAGGAATTGAGTTTGTGCCTCACTAACGGTGACACTTCCCACTACTCAAAAACGCCGCAAAAGTTCCCGGCGTGTTCTTTACTCAATTCTGGACACCTGAACTGTATGAGAACTTAGGCTCCTAAGTGAATAAGGAAATAAGTGAATAAGGAAATAACTCAGTCGGCCCGACGGATATCTATACCAGACATAATATCACCATATAACGATGCTACGTGTTGCTGATGGTAAGCATGCCTATGGGTAAGACAGCTCGAAAAGCGTCCTTACCATCTGTCGTATTGAAAACTACCAATAGGCCACCGGGCAGTTATGATGAGGCATCACACGTCCGGTCGGCAAAAGTACGGCAATCAAGGGCGGAAAACCCTTTAGACGCCCGACAATGAGTCATTTTTCATGATTTTTTTTAAGGTGATAAAATTATCGCATCATTTAAAAATTTTGACATTATCTTATTACAACTTTCAAGTGTTAAAAATAATCTAAACAAAACAAAATGGCGGCGTTATAAGGTATTTAGATGTATTTTGTGTGTTATCGAAAAGTACTCTATTTGTCTAATTTTTTCTATTGATCCGAAACAGAAATTCAAATTTTTTTTCGATTATTGACATGTGTAAGGGAAGGATATACTAATAAAAATATTAAACAGTAAAAAATTAAGAATTAGGTAGGCTTTTCAATCAAATTTTCATATTTTTGACCATTTTCTCGACAATTTGGAGCCCAAAAAAATAATTTATTCACGCGATAACCTTAAAACTTTAGGTATATCCTACCGATAATATTATACTGAGAAACCTTTCAAAATTTCAGTCAGGTCGATCAATAACTTTTTGAGATATAACATGAGCAGTTTTTGAAAATGCAGTATTAAGGGGTTACGTGGGTTTGAAAATTTAAAAAAATCCATTTTTTTTAAATTTTATTATCTAATAGTACAATATGTCTAGAATATTCTCCCCAAGTTTTAATTCAATCGGAGTAAAAGTCTAGGAGAGGGAACCTTTGGGAATTCCTCCCGTTGGGAAAGACCGGCCGGGAGCGACGAAGGTATACGCATTTTTCTCAAAACACTATTTTGAAGTCGGTGGACACGATTTCTTAAAAACGAATGCACCGATCTTATTGAAATTTTGCACACTTCTTCAAAATAGTGTTTGAACGAAGTTAACTAGTGATCACAAACTAGTGATTGAACGAAGGTTTTTTTTTTCGATTAAACTAATTTTACAAAGCTATACGTAGTGTAAATTGTACCAAAAATTTAACTATTTTACAAACAACGCTGCCAAAAATTCAAATTTCAATTTTTTTCAAAATCCTTCGTTCAATCACGAGCTATACTTATCTACTAACAGAAAAAATTTGGTTTTTTAATTTCAGATAAAGCTATCATGAGTTATCCTGACCACCACAAGGACACTTTTTTTTAGGGGTCTCCGGAAACCAGGTCCCACCGGCTGAATTTTCCAAATTTTTGAATGAAGTTTTTTTTTTATTTTATTGAAATGCTGCTCTTTTATGTGCTTAAAATTTTGAATAAAATAATTTATATATTATATTTTAGAAAAATAGAGAAGATATGTTTTTTTTTTGCTTCGAAACCCACGTAACCCCTTAAGACAAGTACGAAGGAGAATAGAAACAAAACTTTCCCATGCCGACTGCTTAAAAAAAACGATAATTTTTCGGCCTATTAGTATAAAAGTTTCAAATTTTTTCAAAATAGTAATAATAATAATTTCGCAATGCTCGCGGTAGGGACGATAAAAGGATATATACTGAATGCGCATATCAAATTTAAAGTCAATCGGTTGAATTGAATTCGAGATTTTGTGTCAACTACTTTGAAAAAAGTAGTTTCGTGAAAAACGCGTTCAAAGTTTCGAGTACAATTTCAGATAACCACAACTATCAAAGTGTTATAATGGCATCTTATATTTACGTTCTATTAATCGGCCATTCCTGCCTCGTAAAGTGTGCCCCTCTCAACGTCGAAATGATGATTTTCTGAAACTCGTTTTTCCCTGCGAGCAATTCTAGCTTCCTTAGAAATCTCTGACCGTCCGATTTGCGCCGGTGCGGCCTTCCAATCCGGACTAATCAAATCGCTATAATTTTGTAAATATTCGGTTTTTTTTAAATTTCATTTTGAGGACATGTTCTTGAGAGTCTATACTTTAAGGAAATGTCAAAAAAATCGATCCTTTCAAATGTCTGCACTAGAATGCCCCCTTAAAAAAACGTCATCTCCTATTCCTGTAGATGAAACAAAGCGAATTCATCCTCGGATTGATATGGAATCTCCATAAAACCCCAAAAATTCAGGTACAATTGTACATATAACTGGATCGTGGATTGGGATATATCGTGGATTGGGCTTACTTTGATTCGTGGGGTTACTTTGATAAAAACTTTGTTTTGTTTTTAAATTCGAATTACGAAGTTCCTGAAAGCGAACGAAAGGTTTTTTGTAAGGTTGGCAAGCCTAATGTCTCTTTATGCCATCACTCTGACGCAGCACGAACGGACGGGTTTACGTGACCGTGAAAATATAAAAAACGTAAGTAATGTATTTAAGAAAAAGGTGGGTATCAAAGTAACCCCACTCTCACAATCAGTATAACTTTGATCACGACTAATTTTTTTTCTCTAATTTATTTTTAAATATGTTGAATTGTAATTTGGAAGATAAAAATACTAATAAAAGTTGATGTTTCCATTTTAAACAATTTTTTTACGATATTATTCAAAGAGATATATTGATTTTCATTTCAAAATTGATCGAAGTGACCCCAATCCACGGTACGTTCTGAGGCAAAATAAAATGAGCACTAAAAAAAAAATCTCTTCAACATCAAACCTCAGTATCACGCCCCACATTGTGAATCACAATTTGATAAAAGTGAATTTGATTTTCTTTCGTACAGAAATGCTTGCCGTCCAAGATTTATCAGCTTAATCGACACAGAGGCCGCAATCCGCACAAAAAGAACATTTCTCACAAACGCTCAGCAATCAATGAAGTAGCTCGATGATGTCAGACGTGCATGTTCGAGATTATAATAAAAGCGCGCATTACTCGCTTCGGTCACTGACCACGATGTCATATCCACCGGGTGGTCCGGAAACGGCTGAATTATAGTTCGACTATAGCACAGTAAACGTCACCGAGTCGTGTATCACTGTGAAAAATATGATGACCGTGCAGAGTGACGTTGGACCGTCAATTTTGCTGAGGGAATCTGCTTTCTATGGTTCTCCTATGGTATTGAAAAAAAAGGAAGCTTCTTTTACCAAGGTATCAGAACCCAAACAAATTCTCTTGCAAAATTCCAGCACAATCGATTCAGTGTTTTTGGCATAATTTACGGCAAAACATGCGCAGGTTGTTTTATATTATAAGCAGTAGGATAATAGCACAAAGCAAAACTTAAAGATTGAGGTCGTATTTTATGCCAATCTTGAATCGAAGCTTGACAGAATTACTCGATGATTATTGACGGTCGTAAATTCCTTAAGGGAGACTACCGATCTAGAGCCCGGCAAAAAGTAAATTTCGACGATTTTTTATGGATATCCCGTTGATAAAGTGAAAGTTCCGTTCAGTGGGCTTCATTCTCCATATCTTTACACATTTTTTCTCAAGATTTTCTAATAAAATGTGGTCGGCAACATTATGTACAATTGCTAATTCTTCACTGATTTACTTAAACATTTTTTTTTTACCTTGATGGCAACATTTTATATCGAACTACGTGGGGGCTTTTTGATATGTTGAAAACTTTTTCCGACAAAATTATTTTCGGCGATTGTTTTTTTGTCAAAAACAATTTTTTTTCCAAACATACACGATTTTATGAAAAATCGATATTTTTCGATTTTCCTACCTGCTTCGAAAGCAAATCTTATTTAGAATTCAAATTATTTTGAATTTTTGTTCCAGACAAAAGTTTGAGAACTATTGCCGGCCGCAGGACGCTGTCAGACAAAGGTGAATCGCTTCATCCAGCTTTAGCACCGTTATTTTATTACAAAATTTTGTAAAGATACTCGAAATATGTAGAATAAAATACTCTAAAAGAAATTTTCATTATACCAATCGGGCATATTCATAAAAAATTGTCGTCATTCACCTTTTTTTCCAGGCTCCAGACTTGTAGTCTCTCTAAAGGGGTTACACCACTTTCGCGCTCGCAACAATAGGTGTAAAAATAAATAAAAAATGTTGCCGCTGCTATTAAATATATGAAATAATTTTTATTTTTCACAAATACACAATATTTTTATGAAGAAATTAAAACAAAAACGAATGGAAAAATTAAAAAATAGCGGAGTTATAAGTCGTCTAGTAGGACCCTGCTTTTAAAAATCGTATGAAAAATAAAAATAAAAGTGATCGTATGAAGTCATCATATGAAAAATAAAAATAAAAAATTTTCTTGTGTCAAATTTTCTTGTCTCAAAATTTTTTGTAGAAATAACACCTGTTTCAGAAAACTCTAATTTTTGCCAAATTTTCAGGTTTTTAAAAATTAATAAAAAGTTAACACGGCATTAAATAATAAAAAAATCCTATGTTAAATCCTAGATGATATTATAAAGAATATGTGGTATAAATTTCATCAAAATCGGTTGAGTAGATCTCGAGATATTATGTCCAGTAGTTTGAAAAAAGTAGTTTCGAGAAAAACGCAAAAGAGTAAAAGATACGGCGTCAGCGTCTTAAAAACAAATATTTTTTTATATTACTTTCAATCTGCGATTCCTGGACCATACATAAGGTGTGACCCCTTAAAATACATAACCACGAATCCCATTGCATCATCACGTCCTTTGTACCAATGACTATCCATTAAAGATGAATTTTCAAAACAATTTTGTAGACAATCCGATATCGATATCTAGAATAAAATTGCACATAGTTCACAATGATGTCAAAACCCATTGTTCGTACGCACATCCTTCGAACATTCGGTCTCATAAATACATATGACAAATTCGGTCGTATGGATACATTTGATAAATTACTTTCAGCAAACAGCATCTCCGCCATCGTGACGCCAGCCCGTGCTATATAAATCAGTGACGATAGAGTAAAAAAGGCGGAATTGTCATTATAGACACGCATGTGTGGAATGAGTATTATGAGGGGACGCTATGCATTTTAGTTGCATCAAGTCATACGCAACTATTGCAGTAGGTCGTTCCAAAAAACCACACGAAATGTTTCATGCATAAAGATACGCATCAACTGTGTGTGTGCGTGGGTGTGCACGGCGGCGCCTATATGTCCATCTGCATACGCACATACGTTTATCCATCTGAGTACATCCCATGTGGCATAAACTTAAACGTGTTGTGTACTTACATGTGGATGTAATTGCATGTAGACATAGGAATAAGAGAGAGAAGTAGAGAGACGGGATATGGAAAGAAGAAATTGTTAGTGATCAAGATCGTGAAAGCACAGTAAGCGTTTCAGTACGTCGATAACAGTCGAACGTAGCACGATAGTCGTCTAGCCTCGTTTCGCGTCTCAAACAATCGTGAGATTACTACTTCGATCCTAATCGAAAATCCCTTTTATTCACGGGTCAATTATTTCGAAAAGAGTTTTCATCGATACGAGAGCGAAGAATATAACGAAGAAAGACAATGATTTGAGAAACATTGGGCGAGGTAGCATGCGATCTGACGACGGGAAACGACCATGGAGAACGAGACGTCTCGTCGTCCGCATCACGAAAAAATGCATAGTACTGTACATAGTCGCAATAGCAATCGCACAATTCGATCAGCGCGGCGTCGAAGCACACCAGCCCATGGACATAAGTAAGTAGAATTACGAAAAAAAAAGAAACAGTTGAAAAATATCTTTCTTACAGTTCCAATGCTTAGAAATATCTGACCTTTTCATTTCCGAAGTTTTTACCATCCATATTCGCCCGCCTGCCGGAGGAATTATTTTACATGGATAGGAATCTTTAATCGTTTCTTTACCAACTTCAATTAAGGAGGTTGGTCAGGGTCTTTTCGGGGTAAGAGGGGAACGTATATGCTTAACCGTTCGTGGTCACACTTCCAAATTCCATTGCGGTAATCACACTTGGGTCGATTCTACCCAGTCAGTTTTCAAAAAAGTATTGTGACCAAACTATCCGTCCGAAGTGGTTCAAAAAATTACGGAACATGCTTTGAACTTTCTAGATGATGCACGAAAAATTTATTTATAAGAAATAAAATGGCGACATGTTAGAAAAAATCATAAAGTGGTGAAAACGCAAAAAAGACACTTTTTTGCTAAAAAAAAATTCATAGTTCCGTGGATTTTCAACATTTTTACCTAAAATTTGGACGTGATATTCCTTAGATATGCTACTTTTTGGAAAAATAGTAGCATAGAGCGCGTTCCAAAAAAGCTATTTATTCCGACATGTGAAGTGGGTAAATTTTATGGTATAAGGATACTTCAAACTCCAGGTAAGATGGTGAATACAGTTCCATTCGAAGCCGGGAACTATTATATATTTACGCCGAAAATTGATCGTCGGATCGATTCTACCTACGGTGACCACAAAGGGTTAAACACGACAATGAAAAGATGAAAGGGAAAAATCCAAAGTCAAAAACAGTACAATCGTCGGTTAAAGCAAGTAGAAAATGGAAAGCAGCGAAAACAAAGTAGTTGACCCGGAAAATGAATGGGCAGTCGTGGGACAACGCACTATTGATTTGAAGGTTATGTCGAAACACGTGCACTGCAGCTCCTGTCAAGAGGAATTATGGATGATAAATATTAAACATGAAGAAAAACATGGCTTGGCCTCAATATTTTCTGTACTCTGCCAAATATCCTTCAAATTGGTTTGATTAGTAATTAAAAAATTGAATTATCTTTTTTGCGAACATTTTGTATTGTTTTACTCTCCCTTGTAATCATGCGGAACAAAAATAACAATAATGATGAAAAATATTTAAATACTCTTTATGAAACCACGGTAAGAAATGTATAACGAGGAAGCAATTGTTTGTGCGTTTCTAATTGTGGCGCGTATTCAAAATGGCCGACTTGACAGCAACGTTGCCACGTGTCGTAGCTCGCTGCATTGTTTTACGCAAATCCGCTAAAATGTTCTGTTTTATTTCAAGAATATATCGATACCGAAGCAGATAAAACGCTTCACTCTTCGTCGAAATTGTTCATAAAAATGTCAAGAATTTTTTCCACCCATTGTATTCAATTCTTACAATTTTTATTATGTTGCGAGAGTCGTGTCCGAGTTATCGTATAGCTTTTGCTATTGCGCCCGTGTATAAGAGCCTAACTTAATTAATTGCTCAACAATGATGCAGCCGAATAACTTGAAATTTTGTTCAGAGTCGTAACACTTGTTCGCAAATATCCTTAATAAATTTCAGCAAATTTTTAGCATTACGCGATAGCTGAGCAACCTCCTTAACATCGTTCTTTGTTGATCACTTGATGAAAGAGGGAGATAGGAATAATGTAGTAAATATCCAGTATAGTAGCAACAATAGTAATAATAATATGACTGCAATAATTAACAACAATGATTCGGAAGTAATTCAACTGATTTTGGGTACTATGTTCGCTTCGTGATAATGAAGAACGAGAATTTCTTGATTTCATCGGGAACGATGCAATTATGAACCGGAAGTTCCTCGAGGATGCAAATTTTACGAATACAGTGTAATTGTTGTATAAACGCCAATATTACAAGAATGTTTCAACAAGGTTTTCCTGTCATTTCGAATAACGTTGAAATGTATAGTTACCTAATTAAGGCATCACTCTCCATCTATTGCACATATTTTCAAGAATTTTTTTTTCATAATAAAATTTATCTCCATTTTTTAATCTTTTTATACATAAAAATAAAAGTTGCAAAGCACAAGAAAAAATTAAAAAATAAATTTTCTTCAAAATTATTTTGGTGATCTGGCTGCCTGAAGTTATCCCTGCTTTCACGTTGTCGATACGAACTCTTAACTTTGGAGCATCGGAAAATAAAAAGTCGAGTATTTTATTATAAAGTAGAGTAGTAGTTATAACCCCTACTAAAAACTTTCACCCCCGATGAAAAGAAAACAAAATGGCGCACTTTTGAATTTTTTGACTGTTTTTTACAACTTCAAGTGTTTAAAAATGAGATGATATATTAATGAATATTTATACCGTTAGTAGGGATTGAAGAGATACATGCATAGAATAATCCCTGTAAATTTGAGCCGAATCGGTGCAATAGTTTTTCCAAAATCATGTCGACATGGTCAAAAAACGTTGTTTTGAAAAAAACGTGTTCAAAGTTTCTCTTGTAAAAACGTACATAAAACATAAAACAAAGCCTCTTAGTCTCAATCAGCGATGTCTGGTCCATACATTATTCCTTCAGCTTCTTCACAGGGTTGTCAGAGATATTGAACCACAAAACGCCAATAGAAAGGACCGAAGTCGCCAAAAGTCGCCAGTCTCATAGAACTTTTAGTCCAGCACAGATGGTCCAGCACAGATGGAGTTCGAAGCCCTCAAAAATAAAAAAAATAAAATAAAAAAATGCACGCTTTTCCATATTTGTAAGTGGTGTCGGATGATGTAATACCTTGGTCAGATGCTACCGAAATAAAAGTTATCCATTTCCTTGCATTTCAATTGATCTCAAAACCCGGAAGTAATCCGGAACACATCGATCTACATCCAAACTTTACGTAAAGGATATTGACGTTTATCATTTTCATACTTCCCCATCCTGCATTCGATTTATCACTCGCGATACTCAAAAAACCACTTTCTTAGTGTTCAATTCACACGGCCTCTTACTCAAAACATAAAAGGATACCCCTGGATTCACACAATAATAACTGAATCAATGCTGACGCTTTCACAATTATAAATTAACTACGCTCCATGTTAGAGTAAAGGCGCATGTACACAATGTTTCATGCGGTGCATTCCGTCACCCGTCGACCGACAGAGGCAATCGGGCACGATCTTCTCATGCGTCCGAATTCAAGGGACTATTCTGTAACTTTTCCGTAACTCGCAAGGTGGCAATAGTGTCATGAATTATTTTAAAAACCTGAAAACCTACAATACCAAAATCGGTGTCGATAAATAACCAAAAATCGCCAACTACAATTGGGAATCGAAAAGTCGCCAAAATATCGCCAAGTCGCCAATCTAATTTTGTCACATCCACTGGTCTTTCGAAGTCGCCCATTTGGAGTAAAGACGCCAAAACTGCCAACTCTGCTTCTTCAAAAACTTTACTTTCTTGGGATTTTTGGTTTTGGATCTCTGTTCTGCGAGCTTTGGAGGATCGACATGACGGTAGCGCGCTGAGCGCGCAGAGACGCTTCTATTGTATCACTCTTTTTAGCCCCTTATCGGTCACTCTGACCTAAATAACGTTCTCTACCATATTTCTACAGGGATATAGTCTACGAAACTGATGTTTTTAGGATATCGAACATTTCCGAAAATAGACTGATGCTGATCCCTTAGGAACTGGTGAATAATTAAATGCTTATTGCCACATCACGTACCCAATATTACGTCTTTATGATACAAAAGATAGAAACAAAAAATAACGGGCTACGATGTCCTGTTCGGATCCGACCCAATTTTAACACTGCAACGTGGTATGTACGTAACGATTGCACCGTAAAGAGATGTAAATCCGAGAAACGAACCGCGTCAATGTGATTGCTCTAGAATTTCAATGCATCTTTCAACAGCCGCACAACGAGACACTTTAAAAGAGCTTCATTGCATTTATTAAGTGGCGGGTCTATCGTACGTTGTGTGAATGTAATGTAAAAGTGCGTACTTACGTGTATGTTGTGTGTGTGTGGGTGCGTTTATGCATTTATATATATCAACCCCGAATGAGCAGTTTGTACTAACGTGAAATTGGCTCAAACGTTTATTAAAACGAAGCGGGTGATGTAAAGCGGGGTCTACGGGGTTACTAGGCTTATTGATCATCCTGTGGGACTAACACCGCGATATCATGACTGTATCGTTGCCGTACTCGTATCCTCGATCAGCCATGTAGATGGCGCATCTCAGTATGAGCACAGCAGACGGTAATAAAATAACGCACATTACAGCAGCAAATGTCATCGTGTGGCCGACGCTGATTGCATATTAGTAATTCGATCAACAATTAGTTCATGTTCTGATGCGACACTCGTGTCTTTAGTTTTCTAATAGACATTTATTATTTAAATCGGATGCATTGATTAATAGTTTTTTCTTTTAATTTCATTTGTAACTGAATACAATCATTTAAAGCATGTCTATGTGAAAGTTACTCCATATGCAATTCGTATTCGCTCGTTCTTTTAGGCAGCGATAAATAGTTCAGGAGCACTATTATCTAATAATAAAATCAATCAAATGTTGAATATAAATAAATAAGAAGGTTTCATTCAATTCGTTAGACTTGGTTTGTATTTTTAATTATGAAATGGGGCAAAAATAATTATAAGCGAGGGCACATTATTTATTAAACATAATAGTTAACGATCCCAATATTTATTCTGAAAGAAATATACGAAGATAAGAATTTTCGTATGTTATAGTTACAGAGCAATTTTACGAATGTTCGATTGTAATTTCTCCAGAGTTTCACGTTTTCACTAGCTTTTGTCCGCGACTTCGTCCGCCTGGACTTTAGAATTTGATTTAGAGAGGAGATAGACAAAGAGAGAAAAAACGTAAGAACTCAAGGAAGAAGGTAGAGTGACGTATTGCTCAGGCACGGTGGTAGATTAACTTTGAAGGTAGTAGTCTCGCCACAGTCACGTTGAAAAGTTTATTCTCCGCTCAATCGATGAAAGCTTCGAAATATTGCGAAATATCCTTATAATGTAGGTTGTACATCTGATCGGGATGTAAAAACTTGTAAAGTAATTATGAAAACGCGTAATACAATGTTTACCTAACCCTCACTTTTGTATCAGACTATCCATCCCGGCTACTAAACGTAGATACGCGGCGTATACGGATATGCACACATTACTGTAATCTAGTTCTAGTCTGTTCCAGTCGCTTCGTGCCGCTAGCGTCGCTAGCCATTTCTTAATTTAAATCGCTATATCTCCGAAACTAGACGGTCAAAATTCACGAATTTTGTTTACCCACTTCGTCATATGTTCCTCTGTAATTGAGAATTAAAAAAAAAACTGTCGAAAAGTTTCGAAGTTATTGCGTGAAATGTACAATTTTCCACTGCTCCCCAAAAGAACACGTGTAAAACAATGAAATCTTTGATTGCCAATATCTCGAAAATGGAAGGTGAATCCTTTTGAAATTTTGCAGGTAATCGTTTAATAGGGTCCTGAATGAGTCCTCAAAATTAAAAAGAAATTTATAGAAAAACGCCTTGGCGAGACTACTTAAGAAACCTTAAGTAGTCTTTAAGAAACCTACCTTAAGAAATATATCTTCCGATTTTCATTGAGATAAAAGCAGGGAATTCGATTTTCCGATAAAAACTTTAACACCCCGCTGCACCCCTGATTAGGGGTTGTTTTGAAAAATCCTAAAATATGCGTTTTATTATTTGTTTTGAAGAATATTTATACCAAGTTTCAAGTTGATACACGCAAGAAATACAATTTTCTATTCAAACTTATACATCCCATTTCACCCTCTTAAGAGTTGATTTTTGAAAAGTCATTTTTTAGTCGTCTTTTCAACCTTCACGTTTCTATCTTCAGGCGTTTCAACTGTGCGTTGTTTATATATCAACCATTCAGTCAGTTCGCCAGTCAGCCAGTTAGTCACGGAACTTTTTTATACGTATACATGGTGGATGCCTATCAAAATAAATTTCTCGAGAGTATTATTCTTTAAATTTATCTATATCTAATTATTCAAGAGATCGTCGTCCCATTTAAAGGAATCGTCGTCTCATTTAAAAATGACTCTTTCATGGCACATCATCATAATAATCCTACAGATTAATAAAAAAGGCTTTTTTTACATAGTAATTAAGATATAATAAGTTAAATGATGATTGCAATGATTCCTTAGTCGATCACTTAGTACGTCACGATTGATTTGTCATAAGTTCAAGGAATCGCCGATTTGTTGGAAAGTACGGGAATGCAACAAGAACCTATCGGAGTAACACTGAAAGCGAGTCGTTGTGGAAGCAACGGTACGACTTCGTATGGAATTGGCGAAGCTGCATTATTGACGGCAAACACGATAAATCTATTTCCTAATGGTTTTCCTCAAGACTTCTCGATCCTCATAGTAGCCAAGCCAAAACTTCGTAAGCGTTTGTAAATTAACTTCCGAATATACGTAATTGTGGATGCACAGTGCATTCGTTTTCTGATACATTATTTTAAAAAACTATTAGATTCTCCAGTGTCTACGCTATTCTCCGTGTACAGTGACAACGGTGAAGAACAATTGGTCATTTCTCTGGGAAGCGACATTACACTTTTGTACAACACTTTGTCGGACGAAATCGTCGAGCCTATATCGTTTGGTATTGATGTTGCGGACGGTAATTGGCATCGATTGGGTTTCAGCGTTAAGGGTGACGCTGTGAACCTTATCGCTGATCAAAGTATCCAAATTACACGTGAACTTCGGAGGGACACCAGAATACCGATTACTATCGACGGGATCGTCATAATGGGGCAGCAGCTCGTTGATGGAAACTTATATTTGGTTGGTACAATTTTCACAAACCTCTAATGACGTATCATTCGATCGTTCATATATTCAATCGGTTTAGAAGCAATATATTCCTGAACTTCCAGAAGAAATTTGCTTTTGTCGTAGAAATGTATTCATCAAAAACTTTCAATTAATTCAAATGGTTCATCTTTGTTTGTTTAGGGTGAAGTTGAGATGGTGAAGATCGCACCAACCCCTGATGCTGCCTATGAGATATCCACGATTTTTGCGCCCGATTGTAAATTAGAACAAGACTATAGGTTGGACTTTTTTATTGCCGTTAATAATACAATTATGAAAAACATTTCTTATTTTTGAAGTTACAAAGACGTTTAAGTCGGAATCGAACAACGTATGAAATACGCTAGAAACTTTGCTCCTTTCAGAGCTATATCTTCAACCGCAAATATATCTGGCGAAGAATCACTGGTTCAACGTTTGAGTACAAGACATGATTCGTATTCGTCTCTACAAAATTTAACCGGCAAATATGACGGTCGAGTTCAACATAATTCCTCGAGAGCCATTTCTAATGCAGATTACGACGACGAGGAGGAATTCGGCGAAACACCAACATCGGAAAGTGAAGAGGATGAGGACGAGTATTCGCCGGGTGAACCGGAAATTTTTACTGGTCCCACTCCAACAGATTCGAACGTACATTTCACCCCAACAGGCGTAATTTCATTGTTGATACTGAAAAATAGAATCACTGCGCTATCAAAAATTTATGAACCCATTTTCCTCTAATATTCAGAAATATATTCACGCGGAATCAACGTTGTTTCCTGATTATTCAACGGAGGCTCCGTATGAGCAAGAAAGCGGCAATCAAGAAACGGAATCATCAACCGATTTGCCACTGATCACGAATAGTGATGCTTCGTATTATCCGAATTATGGTTATTATAACGCTCGTGGTCCACCGGGTTCAAGAGGCTTTCCTGGTCCTCCAGGGATTCCAGGAGTTCCAGGGCAGAAGGGAGAACCAGGCCGCGATGGTCTCGGCGGTGCCGAAGGTGCTCCTGGACCACCCGGTAACGTCTTTATGATACCATTGAATCAGCAGAGCAACGAAAAAGGACCGGATTCACAAGCGGACGTGCTCAGGCAATTGCTGTCACAGCAAATGTTGGCGATGCGGGGTATAGAGGGACCTATGGGACTTACGGGTGTCCCTGGACCGGACGGCCCATCGGGTTCACGGGGCCAAAAGGGCGAACCTGGCGACATTGGTGAACCTGGACCTCCTGGTAAATCAGGTAAAACATTGCATACCTATGTACAATAAGGTATGGTATCATCACGTTGGTAAACAAGCTCCAAAATGTCAGGTCTTGCCAACTTCGGATTGTTGAACGTCGATAAATTATTATAACATAGGAATGTCTCACCATGTCTGCTAACTCTACTATTCTTTGTGCTACAATAAAGGTCCACCTGGGAATCCTGGTCGTGAAGGTAAACGTGGCAGACCCGGAAGGGATGGTGATCGGGGAGTCACGGGGCATCAGGGAGTGAAGGGTGAACAAGGGTTACCGGGTTTGCCTGGCTTACCCGGTGACAAAGGCGAAAGAGGCTCTATCGGCGCTACGGGTGATCAAGGATTGCCAGGTGCGATGTAATTTTGTTTATTTTAGATAGAGAAATTGATCATAAAATGGAATTGTCAAATATGACGTTGGTGGAAAAAATGTTTTTATACTTTTGCGTATAAAAAAGATAATACTGCAAATGGCGATCAGGGATATATTAAGGAGTTGGGCCACTCTAGAATACGAAAAAATCGGCATATTTTGGGATTTCTTTTAGCGTAATAGCATGTTTTGGAATTTTTTAAGGCACCTTTTAAGCCAAAAAATTACTTTTTTGAGATTTCGAAAACTGTAGAGTGACCTAAACCCTAAATCACCGAAAAATTTCCAAGGTCAAGTATAGCAGCACCAAATGAGTAAACTTCACGTATTTTTGGGATTCGAACGGTGGCAAATTTCCTAATCGGAACTGCTATATCACGATAGAATAGTAGTGATCTTTTGGCAAAGCTGCCATTTTTCTGCTATTGTCAAAATTGATAATCCTGACAACTTTGCCCAAGTCCATTAAGATGGCGAGTGCATTACTGGCATGCGAGTTGATTGCTTTGCAATATTCCTAAAAGAAATTTTAAGATTGAGATTAAGATTTTTTGTTAGCTTTTTCAAGTCATTTCATTAATACACAGGTCACGAAGGGTTGCAAGGCGAAGATGGTCCACCCGGTTTACCCGGTTTGCCCGGAGAAATGGTATGTAACGTATTAATCGTATCTATACGTATGTGTTGCTTTAATGGAAGAAATTTCTTCTGAAGGGACCAAGAGGATTTATTGGACCACGAGGATTCGCCGGATTGCCTGGAAATCCTGGAATTCCCGGCAGTGAAGGGCCACCGGGTCCCAAGGGCAATTCCGGCGCACCGGGACCTTCTGGACAAGCTGGACAACATGGCCCTGTCGGACCTGTTGGGCCTGCCGGCCCTCAAGGATCTCTGGGACCAACTGGTTTAGTGGTAAATAATATTTAATCGAATCAAAGTCCCACTCAAATGAACTATTTTGTTATATGTTTGAAATAATGCGCGCATTGTTCGGTGATACTTGATGAAAGAAAGGAAGACTACACTTTTAAATTACAAACACGTGAATGGTAAATAAGTATCAAACCACATTTTTCATTAATATTGTCTGGTCGAATCGTCGATCTTAATATTTCAAACAAATTCCTATATTTGATAAAAACGTGTGTGGCTTAATACGTAAGGACGTAACTGAAAAGAAAAGTTAATATATGGACATCAGGATAGATCATACGAGTTGCCAAATCTGACGTGACAAATAATAATAAAGAAATGGTTTACGATTACAACTACTACTTTCAAAAGGAAAATTATGTTTCACAACCATATTTGGAATTTAAGAAGATTTCATTAATAATGATTATAATTGCGCTTATTGTTTAAGGGGCCTCAAGGTAAGCCAGGGATACATGGACTTCCTGGGGCAGATGGTTCCCCAGGCCACCCTGGGAACCCTGGAGTTCCAGGAATAAAGGGAGATCAAGGTATGCAAGGTCCACAAGGACCGATTGGATTTCCCGGAGTTCGTGGGATGAAAGGTGATGAAGGAAAACGGGGTGCGTCTGGCGATCGTGGTGATAAGGGTGAAAGAGGCTTGGAAGGGGACAAGGGAGACATGGGTTCGAAAGGTGAAGCAGGACCACCCGGCCCTCAAGGTATACCAGGCTTCGAAGGTCTTGAGGGCCCAAAAGGTGTCGAAGGACTGCGAGGCGAGACTGGATCCGTCGGTCCGTCTGGTGAAAAAGGAAAGATTGGAGTGCCTGGATTTCCTGGATATCCAGGGAACACTGGAGATAAGGGCGATAAAGGGCAAACCGGTCGTCAAGGCTCAGTGGGTGATAAAGGTGAAAGGGTGAGGCTTTTTTTCTTAATATACCAATAAACCTGAGACTTCAAGAATAATACAATTTTCGGTTAATTCGGTCATCTTGATATTTTCATTCAATGCATTGTTGCGCCTTATCAATTTAAATTTGCCTCCTTTGGAAACGCAGTTTATACTTTATTCATTAAATCAATCATTAACATTGTTTGGCTGTACGTCCAAATAGCTGTTACCTTCGATTCAGCTGAAATTTTGTACAGATCTTCTTTTTAATAATATAATCCTATTCTTTCATATTTTTTCTTATATGTTTTCATACTTTATATCGATATAGAGTCAAAATATAGAATAGTTTCTCTCACGGCCTTCATCTTGAGTTTCAATGTCATTCTCTCCGCTTTTTTCCAGGGACATACGGGATCACCTGGAGAACGTGGCGAAGTTGGTCCACGGGTGAGAATTTCCACCGCAGAAGACTCCGAAACTCTATGAATTCCTGAAACTCATAATAATATTTATTTCCACAGGGATTTAGAGGAGCTCGTGGCAGAAGAGGATCCGAAGGGATTCCTGGGCCGAAAGGTGACACTGGTCAACCAGGAAGTCCAGGGCCACAAGGCGAACAGGGTTTGCCAGGTATAGAGGGATCACGAGGCTTCGCCGGTCCACCGGGTCAGCCTGGTCTCGATGGAAAAGACGGCATTGCTGGACCACCCGGTGAACGGGGACCTGTAGGAGAAACCGGTCCTCCTGGACCGTCTGGTGCCCCTGGAGTTATCGGTCCGTCCTATTTTAATAGGCCATATACGATTTATAAAATATCATGTAATATGTTGATAACCAAAACATTGTAGGTCTGCCTGGACCCGCTGGCGAAGCTGGTCAACAGGGAGATTCGGGTCCGCCAGGGAGTCCAGGAGTACCGGGAGAATCCGGATCCCCGGGTGACAAAGGCAGCGCGGGGCCACCCGGGACTCCTGGAGTCACTGGTAAAGATGGTTCTCCCGGCACCTCAGGTTTGCCAGGATTTCCTGGAGATAGGGGACTCAACGGTATGCCTGGATCGCCTGGATCCAAAGGGGAGATCGGCGTGCCTGGCCCCGCCGGATCAACAGGAGACAAAGGTGCGCAAGGGAAGCCTGGTAAAGATGGCTCGATAGGCCCGGAAGGTCGACCAGGACCGAAGGGTCCCCCAGGTTCAGCTGGAGCTAAAGGCGAGATGGTATGTTACCTCCTCAAGTACAATTTTTTTTAAACTTTGATGGTAGAGTCTGATAATAATCTGATAACAATCGCAGGGTGAACATGGAATTGCTGGGCCTACTGGCAGAGATGGCTCACCTGGACAGCGTGGAGTGCCAGGATCACCGGGGCCTGTAGGTGTGCCTGGCGAAGATGGCGACAAGGGTGAGCTTGGTCCTCCGGGTGAAAAAGGTTTCAAAGGATCGCGAGGCGAGATTGTGAGCTGAATATACTTAAGGAAAACAATTACGATTAAATGTTATGTCGTTCAGTACATCGCTGAATGCCGACCCATCTGATTGATTTCTTTCGTCTTGTATCGTTATGCTTGGTTTTCAGGGACCGCCAGGCCCTCCTGGACCTCAAGGTTTACGCGGTGAGCCGGGCTTGACTGGCCCTCCTGGCGAAAAGGGCCCCCCTGGTGAAATCGGTATGTGCGAAATGAGTTTTCGTTATGCTAAAAGAGATTATCGCAAATCTATTATACCTATAGTATTACTTTACTTTTGAGTATTTTTCTTAAGGGGTAACGTGGGTTTTGATGTAAAAAAAGCATATTTTCTCTATTTTTTTACATATAATATATAAATTATTTTATTCAAAATATTAAGCACATAAAAGAGCAATATTTCAACAATATTTTTTTAAAATTTCATCAAAAAATTTGGGAAACTCAGCCGGTGGGACCTGGTTTTCGGAGACCCCTCAAAAAAAAATGTCCTTGATGGTCAGGATAACTCATGATAGCTTTATCTGAAATTAAAAAACCAATTTTTTTCTGTTAGTAGATAAGTATAGCTCATGAATAAACGAAGGATTTTTTTTTATTGAAATTTGAATTTTTGGCAGAATTGTATGCAAAATAGTTCCATTTTGGTACAATTTACACTACGTATAGCCTTGTAAAATTAGTTGTAATCGAAAAAAAACCTTCGTTCAATGACTAGTCAATGCTATTTTGAAAAAGTATGCAAAATTTCAATGATATCGGGGCATTAGTTTGTGAGAAATCGTGTCCACCGACTTCAAAAATAGTATTTTGAGAAAAATGCGTATACCTGCGTTGCTCCCGGCCGGTCTTTCCCAACGGGGGGAATTCCCGAAGGCTCTCTCTCTCCTAGACTTTTACTCCGATTGACTTAAAACTTTGGGAGAATATTCTAGACATATTTTACTATTAGATGATAAAATTTAAAAAATGGATTTTTTGAAATTTTCAAACCCACGTAACCCCTCTAAGAACGAACTGTATTTTTTTTCAATTTACTGGTATTTTACCAATTCTTCATATTTATTTTCTGCAGCAAACATTATTTTATATATTTAATAGTCGCGTCAAATAAAAAAAAAAAATTATACATATTTTCCGATCGCAAAGATGGTGTTACCCCTTAATTGCTTGCACAATTCCTGCGTTACGCTAAAATACCGTAATTCTTACAGGTAGGCGAGGGACGAAGGGTGAAGACGGGCCGACTGGCGTGCCGGGTTCGGCAGGTCCGATCGGTCTTCAAGGCCTACCAGGTCCTCCAGGGATAAAAGGCGAAATCGGTGACGATGGGGCCCTGGGACCCGCAGGACCACCGGGTAGCCCAGGAGAGCAGGGCCCGAGAGGAGTTAAGGGAATCGAAGGAATTCAAGGACCTCCGGGCTTGGAGGGCCTACAAGGCACGAAAGGCGACGCCGGAAATCCAGGCCTACCCGGGATTCCAGGCATAGAAGGAAAACCTGTATGATCACTTTTTCGTATAAATTTATTATGACAGTTTATTATTAGACATGAAGGTCGATAAACTTACTCTCACTTGCAAGAAAATCTTATGAAGGTGTAAACTATTAGACTTTATGATTGAATTGAATGAAGTATAAGGATCAAATAGCAAAAAAGATTATTCGCCTTTTTCTAGGGAGAATTAGGTACTCCTGGGCCGAAAGGAGAAGAAGGTAAAACTGGGCCAGCTGGCCCATCTGGAGGACGTGGAATCCCCGGTCTTGAGGGTCCAAAAGGTAATCTCGGTCCTCCAGGATTTCCCGGTCCTCCTGGGGAGCCTGGACTTGTGGGTGGCAAGGGTGATCCGGGCAATAACAGCGACGACGGACCCCCTGGCGAAATTGGCCCTCCCGGTGAAATAGGGCCGTCCGGAAAAGAAGGAGCTCCTGGCACTCCGGGAAAACCTGTACGGAAATAATAATCATCATACTACTTCAAATCAAGAAAATAATATTCATATTCCGACAGTTATCATGAGCAAAGTATGTCAAACACTTCATTCGATTCCGGAAAAACTTGATTAAATATTTTTTTCGAAGTTATACAGATGTCACAAAACTTACGATTAATTGACATCCGAATACGACGAGAGCGAATTTCAAAAGTATATACTCTGCGAATTGAAGGGTCCAGAAGGTCCGGCAGGCTTACAAGGAAACGCGGGGCTTCCCGGTGAAAAAGGAGACTCTGGTCTTATAGGTCCTACAGGAAATCAAGGATCTCCAGGAATTCAAGGATTGCCGGGTCCCAAAGGTTCGCAGGGGCTTACAGGTCAACCTGGCTCTGCTGGAGAAAATGGTGCCCCTGGTATGCCGGGTGTAGAAGGTGCGCAAGGTGCAATTGGACCTGCAGGTCCGAAAGGTCAACGAGGCGATCGTGGTCGTAGAGGAATGAAAGGTCATCGAGGTGAAATCGGTCAAGTTGGCGTCAAGGGTGAGCAAGGCGAAAAAGGTGAAAAAGGGACGAGAGGAATGTTTGGGGCCGAAGGGCCGAAAGGAAGTCTTGGACCGGAAGGCCTTCAAGGCTTGAAGGGCAATGACGGGCCTCCGGGCTTGCCGGGAATGGAAGGGCCACCAGGACCAAAAGGTATCATGGGACACGATGGGACAAAAGGTGAAACGGGCCCGGCTGGTCCGCCAGGACCACCTGGTCCTCCGGCAGAGCAATCGATGATTCCACCCGAGTTGCTTTTCAGTCGCGAACAACTGACTCGACGTCGGCGCCGGCAGACCGAGGAAGAGTGAGTGATGTTTTGATACCGGTTCATTTTGTTTATAGCTTTCCATAACCATGAAAAACAATTCGATCAATGATTCGGGTTCATATTTGAAATTCGTATCAAATGAATTCGCAGAATTAACGAAGATGACAAAATCGATTCCGTGGATAAATCAAAGACACTGGAAAGTGATGACGAACAATTGGGCCCTCAATTCTTGGACATGTACACCTCGATATATTCGATGAGGCAAGATTTGGATAGATTGAGAAAACCAATTGGCAGTCGAGAAAATCCAGCCAGAACCTGCAAGGACCTATACTTCGGACATCCTCTGTTCGACGATGGTAAAGTAAACCTCCTACTCATTGAATTCCTCATAAATCGATGAATCCTTGTAATAACTGCCTGATTCATGGATGACAATTAGGATGGTACTGGATAGATCCCAATCTAGGAATGCCAGATGACGCGGTTTACGTTTACTGCAATATGACCGCCTCTGGCGAGACGTGTGTATTTCCGGACATTCACAGTAGTCAAATGCCGAATATTCCTTGGAAAAAAGAAAATAAGAAGAACGATTGGTACTCTAAGCTGCGAGGCGGATTTAGGGTGAGCATCAGATATTATTTACAAGGGGAGAGGTGAGCTCGATAACAATCAAAAGATGGAATCCGATTCTGACTCTACATATTTTGTCGCTAGCATATTTTGTGTACATCAGTCAACATATTAGGCGTACCGGAAAGAAATCTATTATTTTGTAGAACAACATAAAAGTCTATTTTTTCTTAATTTTTGTTACAGAATATTATGAGGTGTAATTTCTTTCATTCTTTACAACTGTATCCCACAGTTTTTTTAAAAGTCTTTTATGCCTTTTCCATAAAAACTAGCTGATTTTGAATCAAAGAACGCGGCTAAGTGATTTCTTATTTCGTTCACGTTACGAAATCGTTTTTTCCTTAAACTGTGTTCCATTGGGCTGAAGAGATGGTAATCCGAAGGGGCGATCTCCAGCGAATATGGAGGGTGTGGTAAAATATCCTAATTCAGCTTCTGAGTTTCATCTCGAGTCATTTTAGCTGTGTGAGGGCACGGGTGTTTCTTTATTAACTGGGAACAATTCATGCGGCACCCAAATACCTATTCTATTCACTTTCCCGATGAGTTTTGAGTGTTCTTGCACTGTGGATCAGGGCGTTGCAAGTCTCGCCGACAATTCCCCAACGGTTAATCGTGGATCTGATTCAATGAGGGATTTCAGAATATCATTAAAGAAATTTGAAGATCTTCCGAATTTAAGGGCATCACTTAAATCTCTGAAGGCCGATTTAAATTGTCGATACCAAAATGAACATATGTTAAGGGCTTACGTAGGTTTCGAGGCCAACGAAAAATCATATTTTCTCTATTTTTTTAAATATAATATATAAATTTTTTTATTCAAAATGTTAAGCACATAAAAGAGCAACATTTAAAAAATATTAAAAAAAAATTTCATTCAAAAATTTGGGATATTCAGCCGGTGGGACGTGGTTTCCGGAGCCCCCTCAAAAAAAGTGCCCGTGTGGTGGCCAGGATAACTCATGATAGCTTTATCTGAAATTGAAAAATCAATTTTTTTTCTGTTAGCAGATAAGTATAGCTCATGATTGAACGAAGGATTTAAAAAAAAATTGAAATTTGAATTTTTGGCAAAGTTGTATGCAAAATAGTTAAATTTTTGGTACAATTTACACTATGTATAGCCTTGTAAAATTAGTTGTAATCGAAAAAAAACGTTCGTTCAATCACTAGTCAATGCTATTTTGAAAAAGTGTGCAAAATTTCAATAAGATCGGTGCATTCGTTTTTGAGAAATCATGTCGACCGATTTCAAAAATAGTGTTTGGAGAAAAATGCATATACCTGCGTCGATCCCGGTCGGTCTTTCCCAACGGGGGGAATTCCCAAAGAAATGGATTTTTTGAAATTTTCCAACCCACGTAACCCCTGAAGTGTTACAACTTGACCATAAAATTCAGTAAATGTTTTAGTAAGCTTGGTGGCATTGAAACCCTGGTCGTAAAAAAGCAGAATGCAATGTCTGGCGTGAGCTTTGTCTGCTGTATGTCTGAACATTTAATCCTGAACATAAAATAAAGTTTATTGCGCAAAAAAAATTTAAGGAGGTACGATCATGAGGTCGAATCCAACTTTCGGGCCTGAAATTTTTATATGCTGTTGACGAATACGTTATGCACCCTTCGGACAAATTTGAGCTATATTGACCGTTCAGTTTTTTCGTTATAAAATTGCAAAGTCGAGCACTTCGAGCTAGTGAAGCACGTCGTCTTATGGAGAATGTCGATCGGAAGTGCGGTGATCACGGTTTTGCTGGTCACGTATCCAACTAAGGTCGTTGGAAAACTGAAATTTGATAAATTGGACATAATAGATATTTTATAAATATTGAAAATTTGAACTTCACCGTGTAGTTTAAGCACTAAATTATAAAACGGTTACAACTTCCGGTTAAATATTATCATAATGACGAAATAGTACCCATGGACTTGCCAACGTCGGGCGCAACAGCTGATGCGCTTGGCGAGCATAACCTAGCTCTGTAGCGAGATTCTGTAACTCAGTAGCGACAGTTTTCGGTGTCGCTGGGTCGCGACAGTCAATCGCATGCACGATCAGAAGAAAAGGAGCCTCTTATTGGCTGTTGCTAACTAACGATAACGAGAACGGTCGCTACCAAGTTACAGAATCTCGCTACTGCTTGGAAATTGTCGTGAAGACTCCAGAGTCGTTGAGCATCTAATTTTTCAGTTTTTATTCATAAATATGCAATAAATAAAATATTTACCACAAAATTTGGCACTTTGGGATCGACAATACGAATATTCAACATAAGTTGAATTTAGCCTCTTTGATGACCGTGAGGGAGTAGTCGTACCTCCTTAACAATAGAACTACGAAAGAAAAACTTACGAATATGCTGATGCCACCGTGTCCGGCCACAAACTAAGCTCAAACGCCAATATGTAAAATGGTAGATTTCTTTTCGGTAACATACTGTTCATTGACACTTATCGTGAATTAATCTCTTCTCAAATACACTTTGTTCGATATAATCTTGTAACGCAGAGTTCCGAAACTAATGATGACATAATCTACTGATTAGATAACATACGACACTATCGGCATCGTGCAACTGACTTTCTTGAGGCTGTTGAGCGAGGAAGGGTATCAAAATTTTACGTACACCTGCATAAACAGCACAGCATGGTCCAGCTTTCCCGATTACAACAACAACCAATCGATAAAGTTGCTGGGTTATAACGAGGCAGAGTTTTCCTACAATCGGGCACGTCCTCACATACTGGCCGATGGTTGTAAAAGTCGAAATAGCAAAAGCGAAACTGTGTTCGAAGTTAGAACGAGAAAACTTCAACAATTACCGCTCGTTGATTTTTATCCGGTCGATTACGGATTGCCTCATCAAGCGTTCGGCTTTTCCGCTGGTCCTTTCTGCTTAAAATGATACACGAGTTAATTCAATGGTAAGGCCGATAGAAACCCAAACAAATGTTTGGTCGCGGTAGATGAATCATTGAATGATACACTCGTTGAAATTGACGTTTAAGCAACTTTCAAGTAGTACGTGACATGCATAATAGTCGATTATCATGAACTCAAATATTCATGTAAATCTGCCTAAATAGGTGTGATGACAAAAACGTGGAGAAGTGTTATTTTTAATTAGTCTGTGCATTTTTTTTTCTTCGTTACCATCGTATAATGATCATTTATATTCATCACCGAATGTACCACAAGTGTCGCAAAAAAACTGCGTGTTTTTATATTTAAAGCGAGTGTTTTTTTGTACAGCTCACAAAGCATTTTTTTTAATAAATTTATAATATAAGCAGAATGAAAACTCCATTCTATATTATTATCCATTTCTTTTCGCTCTGGAATTTGATTTCAATGTATTTAAAAAATCCTGCTGCGATTCCAGCTAGGTGGGAACGTAATAGAATGTGAAAAAAACGTTAACAGTATGTACGGAAATATGAGTTACAGCATTTGGAATTTATCCCTTCGTGGTCACACATCCAAATTCAGTCGCGGTGGTTACACTTGAGTCGATTCGACCCAGCCAGTTTTCAAAAAAGTATTGTGAGCCAACTATCCGTCCGAACTGGTTAAAAAAATTACGTAACATGCTTTGAACTTTCTAGATGATGTACGAAAAATTTATTTATAACAAATAAAATGGCGATATGTTAAAAAAAATCCATAAAAAAGTAAAAACGCAAAAAAGACTTTTTGTCGCTCAAAAAAAAATAGTTCCGTGAATTTTCAACATTTATACCTAAAATTTGGACGTGATACTCCTTAGGCATGCTACTTTTGGGAAAAAATAGTAGCATATTGCCCGTTCGAAAAAAGGTATTTATTCCGACATGTGAAGAGAGTAAATTTTATGGTATGAGGATACTTCAAACTCCAGATAAGATGGTGAATACAGTCCCATTCGAAGCTGGAAACTATTATATATTTACGCCAAAAATTGATCGGCGGGTCGATTCTACCAAGGGTGAAGGGTTATTATTGAATTTCGAAAAAAAACCAGAAGCATTCATCAACTTGTTCATAAAATGTTTCGGATGGAACTTCAATCACGGTTGAAAATTTATCACTTCCAATATACCGGGTCGACTATTTAACGTGACCACCTCAAATATATCCGTTGCCTTTAGAGTCACGAAAAAAATGTCAGAAGGTAATTTGATTGATTTCGAAGAGCTGATACAGTGGTGAAAAATTCATTTTTGTCATGGTCATAGTTATTGCGTTTTCGAAGTCATCAATGGTTTTTCAAATGGGAACATGTTTTTTTTTTATCAAGACGTTGTAGCTGATATTCGGACGAATCCAACGACCTATGATATGACCTTGAAATGATTTTTCACCAAAATACACGTGTAAAAACGGGAAATCGTGATGGTATTGACAATAAGAATATCCGAATAATGTAATTGAATTTTTTGTGTAGAAAATTGATTGTAACAAATGTTCGAAGTGATGGCCATTAACGTCGACACATTTTTGAAGACGTCGGGTCAATGATTCTTTTGACCTTCGAATAGTTTCGGGTGTGATAGCGGCGCAGGTTATCCAACGGATACAATAATGTCAATAGTCGGAGATGTTTTTGATGTTTGTAAATACTGGTATTGTAACGTAGTAAAACTGTAGTAGAGTGAAGAATGTTTACCATCTACCAATATTAGAATCAGGAGACAAGTGTATCCATCCAAAGTAACATGTAATAACCATAGCGAAAATGGTATTGTACAGTCAAGCAGAGAAGCACAAGAGCCTGCGCCGCTATCACACCAAAAACTATTAGAAGGTCGAGAGAATCATTCATTCGACGTCTTCAAAAATGTATCGAGGTTAGTTGCCATCACTTGGAACATTTGTTACAATAAATTTTCTGCACAAAAAATTTAATTATATTATTCGGATATTCTTATTGTCAATAACATCACGATTTCCCGTTTTTACACGTGTATTTTGGTGAAAAATGATTTCAAGGTCATGATATCATAGGTCGTTGGATTCGTCTGAATATCAGCTACAACGTCTTAATAAAAAAAAAAACATGTTGCCATTTGAAAAACCATTGATGACCTTGAGAACACGAAAACTATGAACTTGACAAAAATGAATTTTTCACCACTGTATCAGCCCTTCGAAATCAATCAAATTACCTTCTGACATTTTTTTCGTCACTCTAAAGGCAACGGAGATATTTGGGGTGGTCACGTTAAATGGTCCACCCTGTATATATTTCGAATTACCCAAGCCCTCGAATCTCAATCTTTTGCGTCATTTCAACAAAAAAGATCCTTTATCATGACAAACAATGGAGAGGGAATTATTTTTTGTCTACCTTTTAGTTTTTAACTTTTAGTTAATAAATGTTCAGTGAACATTTATTTTCGTCTTATGCATTTTGCAAATATAATCGTTTCTTTTGGGTTTAGCTTTAACTGTTTGGTACTCTGGTAACAGAAAGCTATGTTTTTTTCGTTATTTCTCTATTGTAAATTCGGCCATATTTATTTTTAATAATAAAAATTTTGAATGTTTAAAAAATGTTAGAATAACGGCATTTCGAATTAATGAAATCATTATTACCCGTGCAATAGAACAGTTAACGATTAAGATAAATGTCTACTGAATCGATACCGAGGCAGTATTTTCTACTAGAAGAATTCTACCAACTGGTTCCGTGGTGTAGCGGTTATCACGTTTGCTTTACACGCAAAAGGTCGCCAGTTCGATCCCGGCCGGAACCACGTTATTTTTTTTTTTCATTGAATTTCTTTTTTTTTATTTACATCGCAACCGGTGTACAATTTATTTAATTTTTTGCTTTCTCATTTAACAGCAATAACCAGAAATATGCAGTATTCAAAAAAATATTTCAATATCGAAATGAAAAATATACGCCGCTCGATTCAATGAAAAAGAAAATTATTTATACCATTTTTAGCCCAAACTTTAACGAATACATTTTATCCAAAGGCGGCGGTATTTTTTTTTACAAAACTGTAGGGAATGTGCAAATATCTTTGACAGAATCAGTAAATTTATTATTGCTCCGAAACCTTTCGCCAAAAGAAAAAACCAAAAGAAAAAAAGGTCACAAGTCATTTAATAAATGGCCTAAAAATATTCGTGAAGTTTTAAATTTTATTGTAAAAAAATCTACAGATATTGAACAAAGTGCAACTATTTCATGGCATTGAAAATGTAATCAGACCTTTCGTGTGATAAAAAAAGGTGTAACTCTCTCACTCTCTCGCTCTCTAACTCTCTCACTCTCTCGCTCTCTTCTCACATTCTCACTCTGTCACTCTCTTCTCACACCCAACAAACTCACTGTCTCACATTCTCTCATTCTCACATTCAACAAACCCAAACAAACTCACATTCTCACCGTCTGCCATTCTCACAAACTCACACTCTCATCCATCCATCCATCCATCCCATTCCAAAACCCAAACAAACCCAAACCAACCCAAACAAAATCCAAACAAACGCAAACCCAAACCAAACCAGTCAAACAAACCCAAACCAAACCCAAACAAACCTAAACCGAAACCAAACGAAACCAACTAAACAAACCCAAACCAAACCCAAACCAAACAAACTGAAACCAAACCCAAACCCACCAACATTGTCATGTTGAAACTTACCCACCAACATTGAAACTTACAATTTGTAACCACAAATGACTCTACATGTAATGCAGCATTTTTCAACAAATCACAGGCATTTAGCATGTCGAATCTCCCCCCACCCTGTTACAACACAGCGGCAGTGGAATGGGGGCAGCGTTAATTTCGTGTGAAATCTCGCTAAATCGGACCCCTTTAAATCATTTTACCATCTTTAAAAGCAATTTCTATGCTAATAAACGTAATTACAAAAAAAATATAAAAAAATCGAATTCTCGAGTTTCAAGTTTTATGTTCAGTTGGGTAAATTTCCTTTTATTTATTCGTGTTCCCGGATTTATTAAATTTCTCAGAGCTAAAGCAGCCGCAGAGATATATTTCAACAAGCGCCTTATATCGATTTGGTCGTCTCGTGAAAGTGTGAAAAGATCTGCGAACGTTGAGAGTGCAAGAATCCGCGAGAATGGGTGAGAATTGGTTGCGTGGGCGAATCGTGAGAAAAGTGACAGTTGGCTGGCTTGTCTCGTCGTGGTCGACTATTCGCGGCTTCACTGACAATAAAACCAAGTTACGAAACGCAAGCTCCCCTCGAGGGTCTTTTATCATTCCCAAATCATCGAACATATACTCTGTTCAATTCATTTCTTTCAGCAGAACGACTATTGAATGATTTTCGTGACATTTACTGCTAAACTTATATATTATTCATTAACAGGAAAGACTGTCTTGGGATTATACAAAACGTAAAAAACATGCTCAGCTATTATGTATTCGAGAGTAAGTAGATAAAATGGTGGATGACGAAGCTCACAGGGCCAACAGCAATCTTCAGAAATTTTAGTATGTTTAACAGTTTGATATTCCTATTGTTGCTCGGTATAAAGATAATCGCTATATTTTCTTGTGGAGGCTTTTTTAATAAATAAGCCTTATCTTTATACCTTTATTAAAATGTATGTGAAACTATATGTTTATTAAAATGAAACCTTTTCTTTAGATTAGAACTATTCAATAACTCCGAAGAAAATCTCGGCCACTCGTTCATTCCGAGGTATGTCAGCATATTTTCGAGAATCTATGAAAATGCGAATCACTTTATTCATTTATAAAAAAAAGTACATGTAACATTTTTGTTCTCGTGTTCGCGTATTGGCATAACGAAAAAGTCATGAATAAAGGCATCGGGATTTGTTTGGGTTTTTTTTGAAGATTAACCAGAATGTGGCGTTTCTCGTAGAATTATTAATCAAAAGACACCTATAGAAAGACGTCACGGCAAGCTATAGAAAATAAATACAATATACGCGAATAAGATATTTTACAAATATTTTTATTATTCGCAACACGTCAACGTTTGTAATAAAAATGATTTTTCGTAGCGATCCTATGAGTCAAATACGTTGACTTTTCTTGACGATGTATGATTTTGTTTTCGCAGATAATGTACCGTTTTGACAATCCAATAAACGCTATAAAAAGGCGTTATGGTATCGACATGACGATTGGCGATATACCCGATAATCGTAAATACATTCATACATATATATATATATATATATTTATAACGAAGTGCCACGGGTATAGTTGCAGCACAAGACACATTTCTTGCGTCTGAGCGTGAAATCTTTTTCTCCTACGGGGAGTTGAGTGCCGCGCTTCTGCACTCGAGTGTTTTTCGCTCGCGAGAGGGTGGATGAAGGGGGATAAAAGGTTTCCTTGTTTAACAAAATAGCGTCGCCGAACCATTAGCCCGACCGCTTGTCGTTTCAGCCGCGATTCTCTGCTCCCGGCATATCTTCGAGGGGAATTTTCTATACGATTTCATTCGATCTACCGTTGAGATCCTTAGACCACGGATTTTTCCTCTTCTTATACCACGAGACATTGCATTAAGGCACATTCACGATACAAGGACGATCTTAGCGTTAAATATTTCGAGTAATATTCCGAAAAATTTTAAAATATTAAAATTGGCATTTTTCAATGAGTATTTATCATTCAGCATTTAGTAACAATGCTTTACTTTGAACTTTAGCCGTTACGACCCTGAGAAACGTTGTGTAAAGTATACAGGTATGGTCCTCTATCAATTTGGTCGAGCTAGACGTATAATTGTGTTTAACTTTATTAAGGTAGTAGTCTCGCCACAGTCACGTCAAAAAGTTTATTCTCCGCTCAATCGATGAAAGCTTCGAAATTTTGCGGAATATCCTTATAATGTAGGTTGTACATTTTATCGGGATGTAAAAACTTATGAAGTAATGATGAAACACCTAATATACTGTTAAAGACATTGCTCAATTTAAATCGCTATATCTCTGAAACTAGACGGTCAATATTCATGATTTTTTTTTACCCACATCGTCATATATTCCTCTGTAATGGAGAATAAAAAAAAATCCGTAGAAAAGTTTCGAAGTTATTGCATGAAATGTGAAATTTTCCACTGCTCCCCATAAGAACACGTGTTCTCAAACCATGAAATCTTTTATTGCCAATATCTCGAAAACGGAACGGTGAATCCTTTTGATATTTTGCAGGTAATAATTTAATAGTGTCCTAAATGAGTCCTCAAAATTGGAAGAAAATCTAAAGAAAAACTCCTTGGCGAGACAACTACCTTAAATAGAGCTAGGGGAATGACAATTTACAAAATCTATTAAAAATTCCTATTAATTTTGAGGAGTTCGATTTAGGTACAGCATTTAATTTTATTATATTCAAGCTGCATGAATACGATAAAATTAGGAGGTATCGAATTATAGTTAAAAATTGTATTCATGTCGATTAACGCGGTACCAATAACTCGTACATTGAGCTGCGCCGTTTCCTGTTAGTCGAAAAATATATCAAGTAAAATAAATATTCCATTGTCACGAAAATTGCTGGATTCAAATAGAGTTGATTTCAATTTTTTTGTCGATTCGGAGGTAATAAATTTGGTAACTTAAAAATTATATGTATTTCGTTGACATTACATTTTTAGCGAACTATCAGTGATTTCTCACAAAACTGAACGAATTGTTCATCAGGACGATGAATGGGTCGATTATTTTACGGAGTAGTGGCTACTTTGCGAAAAGGTATAATTCTAATTTATTGACAAAATTGACTAAAAATTGTGTATTAATCAAGAAGAAGAGGTAAATTTGTTAATAATTAATATAAATTTAGCAATAATTTGCTAAGATAATACATTCGTATTAATTGAATAAATTGTATAATTCGTATAAAAATTCCTTATAAAATTGTATAAAAATTTTAAAGGGGCCTTATCAGAGAAATCGCCAAAAAAAAGGGGGAAAAGGCAATTGTATAGATACACCAGTTATCCAACTCGAGTGCAATTGAGAGTTGTTAAATCGTCAGGACTACGCGGTTATATCGAGTTGACTTTCGCGACTTTTCAAGTTAACGCTTTTTTTCCTTCTCGTGTCACAACTTTCCTCGACTTTTTTACCGTGCCTCGAAGGCACTTTTGCCAATCGAGTAACCCTTATACGTGTCGACCGCGAGGGAGCGTGTCACATATATACGTATGTACGATCATCTATTGTAAAAGCACGCCCCAGGGGTTGTTTTCAAGCAACGCCCATCGACCAATCGTGTCTTTGGATTCGTCAAAGCTCACTGCTTCGCGCAGGGTCTTGGGCGTGGTCTAAAAACAACCCTTGGCTCGAAGATCATCGCTGAATCAAATCCCCTTACCTTGTTTCTTGCGAGGTAAAATCGGACTCGCTCCCGAGCTTCCACAACTCGGTTGCCAAAAAAAATTAGGAATCATAGATCGTACGGTAAGCCTTCGAAGGATACCAAGTTGGTCATGATCAATCGCCAACGAGCAAGATCGACCGAAGAGAACAATTTATTTAACAAGTCGTCGCGATCGAATTTGTTCCCCACCGGTGATCGCGCTTGCAAAAACAATCAGTGCGGTTTTTACGTCACGTATTAAATGAAAAAACATTCTTAGCAGCTCTTGAGCTCAATTTTTGTGGGGAAAAAACAAGTGGAACTTCTTGAAAGAACGCTATGGCTTATTAGAGCTTTAAACAATTGGTGAAAATTTGATACGCCCAGAATATCATTGCTTCATCGGTGTATTCGTCCTCGTTGGAACATTGTCGATAACCGAGTGTGTAAGTAAGGATTTTTTCTTTTTTATTAAAAATCGGCGCGGACTTTTATGGTTTTTGTTTGTTTTTTTAAGTGGGTTTTATTCCACTTTAAAAAAAAAATCGCGATGGAAATGAGAAATTAACGGTTGCTGAAAATACCTCAAGATCATGGTCACACCTATTAGGATTTTGAATTGCAAAAAGGAAAAACATTTTTTCAGATCATGTCTGTCTAATAATCAATCCAAATATTATATTTATTCGAAACCAATTTATTATCAATGTCAAAAAACAATGTAAAAAAAATCGCGATGGAAATGAGAAATGAACGGTCGCTGAAAATACCTCAAGATTATGGTCACACCTATTAGGATTTTGAATTGCAAAAAGGAAAAACATTTTTTCAGATCATGGCTGTCTAGTCAATCCAAATATTATATTTATTCGAAAACGATTGATTATCAGCACAAAATTAAGGATTACACTTTTTTTAAACAAAAAAAGGGAGTCTGCTTTGAAAAAGTAACTAAATATAAAATTCCGCTAATTAGGGATTCTTAGATTGGTGACAAGGAGACATTTTCATCTCTTCTCAAATCGAATATTTCTATAGATAAAGGCTGCGTGATAATCTACAATATATCATTCGTATTCATAATTTATAATACATCATTCGTATTCAAATATCCTATTGAAGTAATTTTTCATTTCTTATACATTTGTTCAATACTTCTTGAGATTCAATCTACTCATATGTTTTGGTTTGTTCGTGTATAGAAAAAAAATATACATCACGAAGGACAGGAAACCCTTGGAACTTGCGAGAGGCTCTTATTTGAATTAAATTGTGTATTCGTTATTTCATGTATGCAAGTATAAAGTAATGGGCCAATCAATTGAATTGTAATGTCTTCTGTTACGATTTGTAAATGTTGATTGCAATTCGTTATTATAAGATTCATAAAAAATGTATGTTTAGAAAAGGCCAACCCTAACAAATTATACGCCGATCAAAAGATATCGAATTTAGAAAAATATCAAATCTAGAAATAGCTTGGGTCATTCAATTCGAGTTCAAGTTTCCTGGCTCTGGTACATAGTGGATGTGGTTTCATATTATCATCAACTTGATGCAAATTTTCGCAAAACTCTTAGAAGTCTCACATAACAATGGCGTAAGAGGACAAGTATCGATATTTGGATATTTGTGAACATAGACATCTCGAATATTATTTATAAAATCACTGCTATTGCAGACGAGGGCATATTTTCATCAGTAGGGTGTGGACACGTGCTGGTCATCATAAAAAAAAACCCCTCGATGCGTTTAGTTACGCCGTGACTTAACGCACCTGTAAAACATGTTTTCCGGTGTCGCACCGTGTAATTACAGGTTGTTCAGGATAAAGCCCATTATTATACTATCACAGTCAGCATATGTCAAAGGCTCATTATAGGTGCATATGCTACGCGTGCCTGCCTATATCGATAATCCGGACAATATGTTACTATTCACGAAAAATGTTCGAAGTAAAGGCCACGAAAAATAACTTTTATAACCAATAATTTCGAAAAAAAGTATAGCCTAACAGACAAACGTTGAATTTGCGTAACTGAAAATGGAAGAATAGGTACGCCGTTTTAAACACATTGTAATTCTGCATACTTCATTTTTTCTGGATTATTTTCCTTTAAACGGTTCCATACAACCTCTATTTTATTAATAAAATAAAATTAATCATTATGGGTAAACGTTATACTAAAATCAAACCAGGTTCAAATCAAATCAAACGTTACACAAAAACCAGGTGGTGCAAACGTTATGATAAAATCAGGTATGATTTCTATGTGAAGTATTAGATAATTTCTTCATGGATTTCTTAAACTATGGAATGATTGTCAAAATTTTTATTAAAAGATTCATAAAAATATTTCCAACGTGTCTTTTTGGAATACCAATTCACGAAAATACCCATGTGTCAATATTAAAAAATTAGACTCGTCAAAATTAACCCTTCGTGGTCACTCTGGGTAGAATCGATCCGTCGATCAATTTTTGGCGTAAATATATAATAGTTCCCGGCTTCGAATGGGGCTGTATTCACCATCTTATCTGGAGTTTGAAGTATCCTCATACCATAAAATTTACTCTCCACATGTCGGAATAAATACCTTTTTTCGAACGGGCAATATGCTACTATTTTTTCCCAAAAGTAGCATGCCTAAGGAGTATCACGTCCAAATTTTAGGTATAAATGTTGAAAATTCAGGGAACTATGATTTTTTGAGCGAAAAAGTGTATTTTTTTCGTTTTCACCTCTTTATGATTTTTTTTTTTAACATGTCGCTATTTTATTTCTTATAAATCCATTTTTTGTACATCATCTAGAAAGTTCAAAGCATTTTCCGTAATTTTTTGAACCACTTCGGATGGATAGTTTGGTCACAATACTTTTTTTTTAACTGACTGGGTAGAATCGACCGAAGTGTGACCATCGCGATTGAATTTGGAAGTGTGACCACGAAGGTTTAAGATCCTTGACATAATGAATCAGTCTGTTCGATATTGAATAAACATTACTTTTGTTAACACAACATTAAAGTATTAATACATGTATCATTTATAACACAAATACTTTCCCATTACGACATAAAATAGAAAAAAGTATATCTTCAAACCATAAAAGGGTAAAGTACAATACTGAAATTCTTCATACTTTCCAGGCAGCTATGCTGCGAACGCAATATCGTACTTTGCCCCTTTATGGTTTAAAGATAGACTTTTGATCGAACTACTATTTGTAGCCATTGCGAAACAGTTGTTCACAGTTCTTTAAGAATTTTTCATATAACAAAAGTCCGTAGGAATGCAATAATATTATTTTTTACGAGTGCTGGTAAAAATAAACAAAACGTATTTTCATTGCAAGTCGTGTTAATACAAATTAATATAATTGCAATAAGAGTTCTCTATTATTAAACTTAGTAGCAAAAACGTATCAAAGCTTTCCATAAATAGTACAACTACCCTACGCTCTACGATTCGCTGTAAAAGTTCATCGTAATAAAGTTGTCCAAATTATAATACACATCCGATATAGACAGCAGCGTTTAAATCACTTTGATCGACGCGCAATCTCAAGAAAAAAAAACAAAAAATCGTTATTTGGCCATTTTCTTACAAAGAATGGTAAAGGAGAATAAATGCTCTTACCGGATATCAATATCAAGGGGTTATACCGTCATGTTGCTGGTCGTGAGCTATAACCCGTTCGTAGCGTGTTAACACACACATATATATATATATATATATATATATATATATATATTTACGAATATACCCAATACTATAGACATAGGGGCGATCGGAGTCACAGCCTGCATAACGAAGTCACCCGAGTCACGCAATCACTGTGACATTCGTGTGAAGCCAGCACGTGTTTGCGGGTATCCGGACAGTGGGAGGCCCACAGGGAAGTCAAATTAAAATGAACAACCAAATCATATCATTTTTTACCGCGAGGTTTTGTCGATCCATGCAGCAGTGTAATGCCAGTTATAATGACCGAGAAACCGTCGTAGATTATGATCGGAAGTAGGATAAGGATACTACATTGGTTATGAATTACAAAAAAAAAGGGAAACGAAGTAGCGTGCGATGTTTCTTTTAGGCAAGTGTCGATTAACTGTAAGTGTTAATCATCTATAAATCAAATCATTCGAGCGATCCCTTGACAAAAATAATGAAATCCTGTCGAATATACACTGCAGCCATTCCGAAGATTCTTTGGGGTTTCAAATAAAATCTTGCAGTATTTAAAAACTGACAGACATTCGTTAACTTTTTCTGAAATCTGCGCAGAATCCCAATATATGGATAAATCTCGCTACATGGTACATGGGTCAGAAAGGGCCAGATTGAAATTCCAAACTTTGAATGATCAGAACGCTCAAATTTCCGAATTCATTAGTTAGTACTCAATACTTCTGGAAATTTATAATTCCAAAATGTTGTACACAGAATTATCATATAACCTAAAATAATAGTACACTAAGGAATTAAATGACAATAATCATGGGACCGACTGATAAAGCGTCGACATGAAAACACAGCACATAAAACAAGTATCAACTTCCCATAATTAGAGAGTCCACAGTTCCGAAAAGTTGTAGTGTTAGAAATTCGAGTTCCTCAATGGCGAAGGTTTGGGACAGGGAAAAAATCCGAAAATAAGAATATCGATAAGAATCATCGATAGCTAAACATCCTTACGTTATATGTTCACAATAAAACGTGAAGGATGATCAAAACTTAGAAAAAATCCTATCGCGAAAGATCAAAACTCTGAAAGGAATTTACCCGAAAGACCAAAACTCCGAAAATCTGTACACTGTCAAAATAAGTGCTGGTGCTGCCATCTAAATGCGTTAGGCTAACTTGCCATCTGCTTTATGTGTGAGTTTTCGGAATTTTGAACGTTCTGAACGTTCATTATTGGAACCTTACACTATCTAAACTTCAGTTTTCACAAACTGAATGATCGAAGCTATGATTTCCGGAGTCCAAAACTTTCGTGAACCTCACGAATCTCTTATTAGCTTTTATTATATTTAAACGTTCTGATATCGCTCGTTTTCTATAATAAAAATTTCGGAATTTTGTGGCATGCTTAATATTACATAGTCGGAGTTTTGTATGTCGTATTACTGGTCGTTCAAATAAAGCGTTGATCTTATTCGTACTATTTCTGAAAATTATCTTGTATAAGAAATCATATTTGTATTCTTTTTCTATCGCTACTCATATCGTTCTACATAATTTACAGTCAACTGTGTAAACTTTCACTGGCATGATCTTTGGGAAACTTTTAGTTTCGGAACATTAAAATTAGGAATTTTAAACCGTCGAAGCATTGAAAGATCGAAATTTCAACCCGTCCCCGGTCAGGAGCCTGACTGAATTTCAGGAAAATATCTAAGTCTTAGTACGGGATGTGTGTTTCGTATATGCAAAATTTCATTAAAAACCGTGTTTTCAACCATATTTCATATTTCCCTCAGGGGACAATAATATTGTATAGCCATAGTTACTGCCGAAAATATAGTACTGCTTGTTGATATTTTAGCAGTTGCATAAATTATACACATATGTTAACCGCAACCACTATGTTACAAACATACGTTAATTGTTCGATGTTATATAATGTAGCAGGTTTTTATAAAATGGATATTCCCTTACACTATCAAAAATTAACTCCCTCAAGACCCTAATAACGAATAGGACTAAAATACCAGATATTAATCCTATTCGCTATTAGACTAAAACAATAGATTTGTACCATATTATATGATACGTGTCCTGCAAGAACAGAAGGTGAACTACAAGAAGTGTTGAACGGATATCGTATTATTGCAATGCAATAAACTTAGAAAGTAACAGTTTGTAAAAAACGAGTGGTTCTAAAAACAACTAAGCCATGCCTGCTCCAGCTGCAAATGATTTACGTCTTTGCTGTAATTCAACATTACCATAATTTTTTTTCGATTAGTCATTTTTCATAAGTTCTTTCAGCAAATTATACTCGACGAACGTTAATGTTAACCATATGAATTATACAAACTTAAACTTCACTTTTCTGCAGTAGCAAGGCGACATAATAGTAATACGGAGACACGATTGTATGATTTTTTACAAATTCAATTGACAGATAATTGAATCGCAATAAAGCACCCTCCCCTGCCTCTCTGCACTCAGAAAACAGTCGAAAGTAATATGTTAATTTATGTGGATACCATCTGCAAGAGGAGTCAGTGCGAATGCAAATCTACATTGATGGGTGAATGAATGGAATAGTGTGGTGTCATTGTGGGTGAGATGTTGGTTTGAGGGACGATTTCTTCGTCTCATTTGGACCTAGTCAAAGTTCGATCAGCATTTTTTATGCGAAATAACGCACGTGTTACGTGACGATGGAAAAAAATTAGCATTGAAATATCGAGGCGTTATCGGTGCGTGTCATGTCAGCCCGTATCTTTTATTCCATCTAGGCCTTCAGTGTTAGGCGTCTCCACTGTACGTCGATGCTCACCCCGTTGAAAAACCGCGACACCTTGCGCGAGACCCAAACTATCGGAAAGTCATCGAAACGACATTAGGCGTGAGGCTCTCGATGTAACGCTACATATGTCTACTAATATATACTGGATCGAGTGCGAAAAGCTTTGTCAAAGTCCCATAGTGATCGATGGGCTTTGCATTATTAAAATATTTTACGAAGACCGCGACATATAGGCTTATCATTTTATTGGAAGCTAGCCATTCTTTTCAAATTATACGTCGATGACTTTTTCGAGAATTTCTTTTTCCTAGTCGAAGCTATGTTTTGTTTGCGCTCAATAAATTATTAAAAATGATGAGTCGATCTGCACTATCGACTTTTTCTTCGGAAGAAAAAAGACTCATGCGTGGACGGTGTCATTCGGATAAAGTGTTTTCAAAAAAGCGTAACTTAATGGCGCATTATTGTTTAACTTATGTTATTTATTTTAAAGTGCAACTATTCTATTAAAATTATGCAAAAATAATTAGAAATAATAAGAAATAAAGCTGGACTGCAGCACCATTCGACAATATGGTGATGATGAGTTACGTTTGTAAAAAAAACATTATTATTAATTATCATATAAGAATTGCATTCTCAAAATGTGCTTACTTTTATATATATTACTTCATATTTAAATATTCCTTGTAATTATAATTTAATCATAATCCTATTCATAATCATATTTGCCAGATTGAATAATCACGAAGTAAATATAGTACATTGATTTGATGCTCGGTAAACCGAAATGCGAAATCAAATCAAAAGTCTAACTTATAAAAACAATACTGACTTCAGAAGATCTTTTGTCCATTTTACTGGCGCATTAAAACAAAATTTCCGCAAAGAATTGAAGAATAGAAAAGTCACATGTGACTTTTCTATGTAGAGTTCTGCAGAACGCTACCAAAATATGATTAATTTTTTTATACAGTCATCAGCGAACATAATTTATACTCTGTAATGGTATGTCATTTTTATTTATAGAAACTTGAATACCTGGTAAATTTGCAGGTTTACACCCATAGTGTTCGTCGATCAAAATAGATCCGGTGCGAAATTTAAAAAAAAGCGATTTTTATCTTTCTACATATTCGGTGAGCGATTCTCCCCCGCGATCGTACTGATTTACCCCAATTTTTCACCCTCTCACCAACTATCTCGACTTTTCGACGTAACGTATGTACGAAACATATGTTGCCGGACCCGAAAGACGCGTGGGTCACGCTCTTCGTATATGTGGACAGACATCGAAAAGCGAAGTTAAATAATTCGCCCTTATTGCCCTCCGCCGTAATTACACACCGGTACTGAACTTTTACTCATGCCGCAGTTTAAATACGGGGGTTACAGAATGTACACATACACAGCAGCACGCATATATATATATATGACCCGACAGCCCTTGTCTTTCCGAAGGGTTCAAACGTGTGTGTATGTGCCGTGCGTATTGCACCAACATATGTAAGTCGATCTCCACGCGCTAAACAATATTTCTCCTCCTGACTTTTAGCACTACGTTATATAAATTTATACACCTGTCGGGCTCTTATACACAAATAAGGACATGGAGAAAAAATCTTAAAGTATCAGTCTCCATCTATTGTACATATTTTTAAGATTTTTTTTTTTCATAATAAAATTTATCTCCATATTTAAATCTTTTTATACATAAAAATAGATGTTTCAATGTACAAGAAATTTTTTTATTTTTATTTATCTTGGTGCCTTGGCTGCCTGAAGTTACCCCTGCTTGCATCTTGCCGACACGAAATCTTAATTTTGGAGCATCTGAAAACAAAAAGTCGAGTATTTTATTATAAAGTGGAGTTGTAGTTATGACCCCTACTAAAAACTTTCACCCCCGATAAAAAGAAAACAAAATAACGCACTTTTGAATTTTTCGACTTTTTTTTTACAACTTAAATTATTAAAAAATAGGATTAAATATTAATGAATATTTATACCGTTAGTAGGGGTCAAAGAGCTACATGCATATAATAATCCCTGTAAATTTGAGCCTAATCGGTGCAATAGTTTTTCTAAAATCATATCGTTAAGGTCGAAAAATGTTGTTTTGAGAAAAAGACGTTAAAAGTTTCTCTTGTAAAAATGTACATAAAACTTAAAAAAAAGCCTCTAATCCTCAATCAGCGATCCCTGGTCCATACATTATTCCTTCAACTTCTTCAAAAGCTTCACTTTCTTGGGATTTTTGGTTTCGGATCTACAATGCCCAAATCCGTGTCGATAAATAACCAAAAATCGCCAACTGCAATTGGGAATCGAAAAGTCGCCAAAATATCGCCCAGTCGCCAATCGTAATTTTTTCACACTCACTGGTCTTTCGAAGTCGCCAATTTGGCGTAAAATCGCCAAAACTGGCAACCTTGGGATTTTTTACTTTAGATCTTTACTTTCTTGGGATTTTTTATTTTAGATCTTTGTTCTGCGAGCTTTGGACGCTCGACGAAGCGGTTGCACGGTGAGCGCGCATCTAGGATTTTCCAAAAATCGATTGTTTTTTTGTTAAAAATGTACGTTAGTACCTATAAAATTATATTCGAAAAGATTATGGATGTGAAAAATCTCTAAGTACTCGATTTTCGAATTCTAGCGCAACCCTTCTTGATCCATGTCGTGACTTTCTACTATCTTTAAACGCGTTTATCTGAAAACTACATTTTTCAAGTCGGCCGGACTCATAACTCAAACAAATTTCAACCGATTCACTTGAAATTTTAACTGTATAATTAGAATTACATCTTCTGAGGCACCACGTAGGGTTTTTTAAAATTATATTGCATAGTTCCTTTTTTATAAACAATTTCTTGACGATTTTCTCATGGCATTTTATACTTTTTGGTTTACAAATGCGCCATTTTGACAAAAAACAATGTATCAAAAAATCCTACGTACTTCTATAGATATTCTTATATATAATCGAAAAAAACTTTAGTGTCTCATTATAACTCAAAAATTATAGGAGATGTTGGTCCGTCCGTTGACCTTCCAGAAATAAAGGCGTCATCAGAAAAATGCTGCACAGTCGCCATTTTGACATGTATCGCTGTGAAAAAAAATAATTTTGTATAATCAATTACGTGTATAATAAAACTCCTATTTTATAATTCCGATTTATTTTATGGTTTCGCTGAAAAAAAATCACCAAATATGCCCTTTTTGGCCTCTAGAGTGGCCTAAGGCATTAACGCGAGTTTGCAACATCAAAGCTTTGACGTTTTAGACTAGTAAATAACACACTTGTTCGATATATAATCACAGAGATATGTAATCACAGTTGAGTACATGTATACATAGTACGATTCCAGAGTTTTACCGTGGAAAACATGAAGATACGAGTTGTAAAATTTTTTTTATACTTCTCTGTTTTTTTTTTATCTCATAAAACTATGATTAACGTTTAACTAAGAGAAAACGGACCTCGAAACGGACGCTGGGGAACAAAATTAATAACCTATAAGCGCGAAAAACGTAGAAATGATGAATGGGGCCAGAGAAATTTGACGTATAAATGATAAAAAACGTATAAGTGCAAAACTTATAAATGAGGTTTCTCTGTATACATATCATGGGAAATAAAATGGTGGTCTCATCGATGTCTCTGGTTTGCCGGACTCGTGGTTGGGAAAGGGGTGCGACATCGCAAAGGATCCCACCCCTATATCTATACGCGAAGACTTTTACGCGTCATTCTATGTACAGCACGTACATACCGTACAAGAAGTATATATCGCGGCAAGAAAGGTGAGATAGAGACAGAACGAGGGAGGAGACTGTGAGGAAGAGGGATAGAGAGAGAGAGAGAGAGAGAGAGAGAGAGAGAGTGTGTGTGTCGTGAACAAGGAGAATCGTGTGCCTCGTGTGTGTCCGAGTCGATCGAGGCTGCTGGTCCGTCGCCCTGTGTCGTCGTTGCATTATTGAGTTTGGGAAACCTACAGGTGGCCTCTGGTTCCCGGTTGTGGCAGCGCAATGCCTGTGGTCTCCTATTAGCGTGAAAAAGGACCCCTTGCGCCCACGCCAGGAACGCCCTGAGGCTCGCGACCGCGACGAGTGAGCGAGTGAGGGAGGATTGCAAGAGGGTGGAAAAAGAAGGGAAAGGAAAAGGGTCTAGCCTCGTAAAAGTCACTCTATGACAGTATATCCTGCACACGTACACAAATATATGTTTATATATAGAGTGGCGTATTATGTAATGATTCGTCCACGTTAAAGGAGACAATGATAAAAATGTAATAGGGATATTCATTTTCCTTTTCTTTGTAGCAGTTTAGAGAACCTTAAACTTACAGTCGACTTATATCGTTCTAAGCTTCATCTTGAACAAACTGGTAATATATTTGTTTGACCATTTGATGCCTTCTTCGCCATCTAGTCCAAATTTATGTCTCCGCGTCTTCGTAGTGTTGCATGTGTGTTCTTTTTATCAGACGATCTGCGAAATTCTATGGAATTTCGTTCAAGGCAGTATTCTAGTCCAGAAATATGAGAAAGTCGTTTTTTTTTTACATTTTCTTAAAGCATAGACTCTTTAGAATATGTCCTTGAGAGGAAATTTTGAAATTCCCAATATTCATATAGTTATAGCGATTTGAATACGGCCGGATTGAGAGGCCGCACCGGTTTCAGAAGCTTCTAAGGAAGCTAGAACTGCTCGCAGAGACGAACGAGTTTCAGAAAATCATCATTTCGAACTCGAGGAAGGCACACTTTACGAAACAGGAATGGCTGATTAATATAAAGTAAGTGTAAAATGCCATTATACCACTTAGATAGCTGCGGTTGTCTGAAAGTGTACTCAAAACTTTAAGGCCTTAGGCCACTCTGGGATTTTCCAAAAACCAATTTTTTTTTTGTTAAAAATGTACCTTATTACCTATAAAATTATATTCTAAAAGATTATGGGTGAGAAAAATCTTTAAGTACTCGATTTTCGAATTCTAGCGCAACGCCTCTTGATTCATGTCGTGACTTTCTAATAAATTTAAACGCGTTTATCTCAAAACTACATTTTTCAAGCCGGCCGGACTCATAACTCAAACAAATTTCAACCGATTCACTTGAACTTTTAACTGTATATTTAGAATTACATTTTCTGAGGCACTACGTAGGATTGTTTATTGTATTGCATAGTTCCTTTTTTATACTTTTTATATTTTATACTTTTTGTTTTAGAAATGCGCCATTTTGACAAAAAGCAATATATTTTTAAAAAACTCTACGTACTTCTATAGCTATTCTTATATATAATCGAAAAAACTTTAGTGTGTCATCATAGCTCGAAAATTATAGGAACTGTTGGTCCGGCCGTTGACCTTCCAGAAATAAAGGCGTCATCGGAGAAATGCTGTATAGTCGCCATTTTGACATGTATCGCTGTGAAAAAATAATTTTGTATAGTCAATTACGTGTATAATAAAACCCCTATTTTGTAACTCCGATTTATTTTATAGTTTCGCTGAAAAAAAATCACAAAACATGCTCTTTTTGGTCTCTAGAGAGGCCTAAGGCCTTAAAGGCGTTTTTCTCGAAACTACTTTTTTCTACCTGTTTGACATGAAATCTCGAGTTCTATTCAACCGATTAACTTTAAATTGGGTATGGACCTCTAGTATATATCCCTGTATCGTTCCTACATTGGGCATAACGAAATTATTATTATTACTATTTAAAAAAAAATTACTTTGAAAAATGGGGCAAAAAATTGATTTCGTTTCAGATAGTTGGCATTTAGATATGTTTTTTTCTTTTTGGTAGCTGTCGTAATGACATTCTTATCGATGAAAAAAATTGGTTTCATTTCTGTTTCACATGAATGAGAGCTTTGGAACCATGTCAACCGCCTCGACCTTTTTTTTGTAAGTTCTTGAAACATCAATAAAAGGAGAAAATAAAAAAAAGGATACTAAATATCCCTGTATCGTCCCTACCTTGGGCATAACGGAATAGTTATTATTTCTATTGAAACAAATTTTAACTTTTACAAAAATAAGTCGAAAAATTACCTTTTTTTTCAGTCTCCACGAATTTTTTTTCTCTTTGGTACCTTTCATAATGAAATTCTTATTGATCAAGAAAATTGGTTTTATTTCTGTTTCAGATGAATGGGAGCTTTGGAATCATCCCAATCGACCCAACTTTTTTTCCACGGCCGTGTTTAGAGGCCCATAATCTTTTCAATTTTTATTTTTGTTGCACAATTATTTTTTGTAAGTTCTTGAAACATCAATAAAAAGACTGTAAAAAATGGGTACTGGAAATATTATTAGTTTTTTTTCTATCAAATTCTAAAAAAAACCGCCCAAATTGAGACCTCTAGACAAGAATATTTCCTTAAGTTGTAACGAACTGATTGTAATATTGTGAGAGAATATATCGATGGCAGGATTGAGAAATAGAATAGTTCCCAGTCTTTGAAAAAAGGATGTTCATTGCCAAATGCATTTTCGTGTTGTATACGTTCTTCGAGTTGATAATCATTTTTTACTAAAAATCTGTCGAAAAGCTTCAATTATAAGTATTATGTTTTCAAGATAGTTTTGCAGTGTTTTAAATAAATCGTACACTTGCTTGAAAAATACCGGTGGAAAGTTGCAGAACAGAAGGTTATAGGATTGTCACGTGTTCAATGTTCAAGTATTCAAGCGCAATGACTTTTAGCTAAAGCTAATCGACGCTTGTATATAATTTATGCCATGTTCTTGCTGCCAAAAGGATGTATAAAGTGGAAGTGAATGTAGTACTAAGGTCATTTTTTACGTTAGGGCTTTGATATGGGTAACATTGCCAGCTAAGCCAGCTCGCGATATACGTTTTACTAGTGAATTATAGACGAGAGTAGCATAGTTCAGAAGTCTGAATCAGGAGCTTCGTACTTAAACGTATAGAACTGTGCAATCAACGTACCAGTTGAATTATACTTGGACTATGATTTTTAGAAATGGGAAGGTCGTCAATGAATTCAATGTAAATTAGTTATCGAACACTTAAATTTGTCGGGACTTCCTTGCCCTTCGTAAAATATTTCAGTAATAATATAGGCCCTGTAGGAGATCCATTCTTTTAGAATAGTGGTTAACAAGCTAGCAGGTCAATATTTTGCAGTAGGCAAATTATAGAATGAAATCCCTTTGGGCATGTCACAGTATACCTGTCACCTTTTCCACGTAAATTCAGAGATGAGTAATATGACATCCTCATAGGTAATGAAGATCTTACAATGAGCTGGCTTTGATCGTATTTTTGCAAAAGTACGAGCTCCGACTCTTCCTAATTCTGTGAAGTAAGGGCAGATATTGATTCAGTTGTTGGTCGGGAGAAAGGGAGATAGAGAAAGTTAAAAGCTTCCCATGCAGGAATCCAATGGGGCATCGCGTTGGATCCCTGTACTAAGCAAAACGTCACGCTCGTACATTGGATTCTAATCAAGACTCTCCATTAGAATTCAATTTGAATACTAAAGGATTCCCACATTATCGAAAAAAATCTAATACGAATCTCGACGGATCCCATCGCATTCTGTACGTTGAATTCTCTTAACAAAATATGTAGATATACAAAGTGAGTAGATTGTAAAAAGTATAAATCTGATGTTAAAAAAGTATATCTTATGGTAGTCGCCCTCCAAGGCGTTTTTCTATAGATTTTTTTTAATATTGAGGACTTACTCAGGACACTATTAAGGCGGGCAACCACCTTAGGAGACCGAAAATTGATTTTTTGGATTTTTTTTATTGTAATAAAAACGGAAATTTTCGCAACTTTGACAATAATTTATTCATATTTTCATACATATTTGGTAATTTTTTCAAGTTATTTCATGCGTTAATTAAGGTGTAATCCGTTGTGTTCCTTGGCGTGTCCTTATCGTCGTTGTCGATTTGCGGGAATTGTGCAGCTCGCAATTCGCATCTGAAATAGTCCAACAAATTAAGAACATGAACCTAAATTTTGAAAAAAAATCGAGAATTGAATGTTGAAACGTGTTTGAAAAAAATGATCGATTTTTAGCACTTTTTTCCCGGCATTTTGCATTAATAAATATGTTTTAAACAATCTAATCTTTCCAACTTTAGGTTCATGTTTTAATAAATTATATTATGTAAACGTGTTCCAAATTTAAAGATGATCTATCAATTAGTTTTTGAGTTATGATTCCCGCAAATTGAAAAAATGTCGTTTCGAGAAAAACAGGTTTAAAGTTTCACGAACGAAAAACTCAAAGTCAAATGTGTTTAATCAAATGATAAAGTGTCTTACTTATAAAGGGTATTGTTCATTTTACTGCATTCTGCAAATAATATCTCAACATACGTACACGTCTGCCAAGCGTGGAGATTAAGTTCCATCACGCCAAGTTTTTTTTTCTCGTTACTTTTCACATATTTTTTATTCGAACGTAGTAAGAATTCTCCAACGACATATTCCGGTTGAGAATATCAAATAAAAAAATCTCAAACGACGTCAATTGGGAAATAACTCGGAATCCACTTGGATTTCAATGTGGACTCCCTATCAAGTCCCTATAGGGATGTAGTAGGATCTAGGGACGCCCCAACAAATTTTTTGCGCGGGTACACTTGCAATCACGAGTTATGTTTGATCTCAGATATTCGCGGAGGAAAATGGAGGAGAATGGGCGAGGCGAGTCCCTCTGCAAAGTATGTGGTGACAAAGCGTCTGGAAAGCATTATGGAGTGCCAAGTTGCGACGGATGTCGTGGTTTCTTCAAGCGGTCTATCCGCAGGTACGCCAGGTAATAATGATGATCGATTATCGATTTTATGTACAACGCAAATTACACAGGTCGTGTATAATCAATGGATGGAACGATGTTGGTCGTAATAAGCTTGCTCGCGCATCGACACGGTATATATGCGTTATAAGAAAATGTGTTCTTACTGTTCTTGAAGAAATCTGGACTACGTGTGCAAAGAAAATGGGCGATGCGTTGTCGACGTTTCGCGAAGGAATCAGTGCCAAGCTTGCAGATTTACGAAATGTCTTCAAGTCAATATGAAACGAGACGGTGAGTTTTTCACAATACAAAATCAAACGAGTATTCGGAAAAGTATTGAAATATGAAGGATCAGGATAACCGAGTGATATTGAAAGCATGATCGAAGTAAAAATAGTTATGGCTTTATGAAGCGAAAAATCGGTTCTTTTCCTAGATATTTTTTAGCACAAAATTACATAAATCTAATACTTATCCTAACTAATATTGTAGTATAAATCTGACTTTCCGTCTGTCTGTTTGTTTGTTACTCAATCACGCCAAAACGGCTTGATCGATTTCAATGAAATTTAACATGTATACAGTTATCTGGGTTAAGACATAGGATACTTTTCATTCTAATATTTAATATTTTTCTAATTATAATATTATGTACTCAAATCTAATTTAATTATGAAATTCAAATTATTATATAATCAATGAATTTTTAAATGTAGATAGCTTAAGACACATAGGATACTTTTCATTCTAATTCTAATATCTAATATTTTTCTCATTTCTATGCCTGATGTTTGTTCCACTATCACGTCTAAACGGCTGAACCGATTTTGATGAAATTTGGCACACATGTAGAGAGTTATTTCGAATAACACATAGGCTATGAAAAATACATCTACTATTGTTCTAATTCTAATATTCGACTCGAATCTAATTCAATTATGAAATTATCAGTCTTATATAATTTTCATTATAGGATACAAATCAAATCTAATTAAAATAGATGATAATATCTTATCAAATCTAATATAAACATATCTAATATTTTTCTAACTATAACATTCGTGTCAAATCTAATGTAATTTTCAAATTCAAATTCTGATAGAATACAACGAATCAAATATAATTTAAATTTGATAAAATCTAACGTGTAATATTTTTCTAATTATACTACTTAAAAATCTAATGATGAAATTTTAATTCTCTTAGAATACGAACGACTAAAATATAATCAAAATAGAATAGAATCCAATATAATAGCATATACTTTACTAAATTCTGAATGACGTGTGACAGCTTAAAAAAAAATAATCCATTAAGGGGTATTTTAACAGAAATTGCGAGATTCACGCAGACGAAGTTGCGGGTAGAAGCTAGTTAATTATAGTTTTCAAATACATCTGAAAAGTCTCTGAAAAAGAGATTTTGCAGATATATTTAAAATTAATTATAATGAAATATAATTAATATAGACGTGAAAAAGACATGTCAACAGATTAGTACGAGTACAAACGTCCAATTGTTGCAAATTCAGCATACGAGATATCGAATAAAATTTCATAAAAACGATATATTTCGCAGCATGTTGATCGAATTTTAATTCATATATTATTATCCCTTTTTTTAAGCAGTAAATTTCCTATTTATCAGATCTCTCTAAAAACAAACTCCAACTTAATTATGGTAACATATTTTCAAAAAGTATGTTGATTCCCGATCTTCATGTCTGTAGCATTTCCCATTCAATCATTTCACGACCATCGCTCAATGTGACAAAGAGGAAGGAATTCGTTTAGGACCAAACAAAAAAAATCTCTGGAGTGATAAAGTTAAAAAAAATGAATATCATACTCAATACGATAGAGAATCGATTGATGAATAAATTACCTTGCGGGGATTTTCATTCATGAATACTACGACCGAAACTAAAATCCGAGTGCATTAGTTTTCGATCATAATTGTTCATGCCATACTCTCCTTATAACCCGGTGATTCGATCCTCTGCCATAGTTCTTGTCTATTAAAAATTAAAAAAAAAACATTTATATATCCGTATCCATGTATATGCACATGTAGACGTTTTTTTTTTACAGTAGATATCTCGGATATATAAGATATCTATTGTAATCGATCCACTTTTGGAAAGCACTCTGCGCAACCATGTGCAAACAGAACTTGGCTCTGGTGTATATGTCGGACCCCTGTGCGGCCGATTCCCGCAACATATATTACAATGCATGAACTCACATCGCGCTTTTTTGTGTAACCTTAGTGATAGAAATACAGAGGTGAAGAGAGAGAGAGAGAGAGAGAGAGAGAGAGAGAGAGAGAGAGAGAGAGAGAGAAAAGGACAACGAGGGAGAGAGGAAAAAAAATGAAACGCAATGCATGAAACTCGAGGAGAGTCCTTGAAGGCCCTGGGCAGGCTTGGTTTGTCCTTTGGCCATGGGTATATCATATATATATGTACGCGGTGTGTCAGTAGCAGGCCTGCGTTCACAGCTTTTGTAAACACACTGGCTGAGCAGTCTTTTTTTTTCAACCCTCCGCTTACACCCGCGTTGGCTACGAGAGCGATAATCCAAACACTTGATTGCGTCGAGATATCAATTAACACTGCCCAAGAGACGTCCATTAAGTGTGCGCAGCCCACTGCAGCATGGGATGGAAATGTACACAGTACACGTATAGATAAATACTCTACACGGGGCAGACGAAAATTCAAGGGCTCTCAATCGCAATCCCGATTTCTTCCCTTTTATGGAGCCCACTTTATTATTGCTTACGAAATAAACCATTAATAATAAAAACCGTATTTTTTTCATGAAAAAATAGCAAGTCGTTAGCATTAGCCACAACGGTTGATGCATTTTGATTTTGCATTCGGTACACCGTACAAGCATTTTTTAAAACGGTCCTCGACAAGAAGTTAGTATCTTCCATTTTTGAAAAACGCTTTTCTTGACGAGTTTTTTTTTTCTATGATTGGCCGACAACGGTTCGTTTAGATTTGAAGGTTCGCGTAATAAAGTACGAACAATCGGGGTACCGTTTCGAAGATTTGATTCTTGCTCAGCTTTCTCCTTGGCAATTCAACACTTTTAATTGTGATTTATAGCAACTACATTTTTAGAATATCCAACGGTAGTTCCGAATTCAGGAAAAATCGGTGCCGTGTTGAAAATCCGAACTTTGAATGCTCCGACCGTTTAAAATTCGTAATTTTAAAGTTTCGAAACTACAAGTTTCTTAAAAATCATGCCAGCGAAAGTCAACACAGCTGACTATAAATGATGTAGAACGGTACGAGTAGCAATAGAAAAAGGATACAAATATGATTTCTTGTACGAGATCATTTTCAGAAATAGTATGAAGAAGATGAACGCTTTATTTGAACGACCAGTAATACGATATATAAAACTCCGAATAATTAATATTAAGCATGCCACAAAATTCCGAAATTTTGTCTCTCCCCCCTCCCCCAAAAAGCCTGGTGCCGCCCCCATTAAAAAATCAATCCAAAGTAATTGAAGTCAAATAATCGATTAATTTTTTTTGAGTTTCGCCCAAGCAGTCGTAAAGAAATAATTTAATAAAATTTAAACTATTCCTTTAGGTGTCTTTTGCAAGATATCGAAAAGTGCTCTAATTGTCTGATTTTTTTCTATTGATCTGAAACAGAAATCGAAAATATTTTTCGAATATTGACATGTATAGGGGAAGGATATACCTATAAAATTTTAAAAAGCCAAAATCAAAAATGAAGTAGGCTTTTAAATCAAATTTTCATATTTTTGACCATTTTCTCGAAAATTTTTACCTGAAAACAGTAATTTATTTACGCGATAACCTTAAAACTTTAGGTCTATCCTTCCGATAATGTTATAGTAAGAAACCGCCCAAAATTTGAGCCAGATCGATCAATAACTTTTTGTTCTATAACACGAGCAGTTTTTGAAAATGCAGTTTCGAGATAATCGCGTTTAAAATTTCAATACGATAATTTGCTATACGACTATGCTATACGAATATGTGCTATTACTTCTTAAATATTTTATATTTCGATTTTTCGATTTTCCAGTATACCCTCAACATATTATACTTTCGAAATATGTGAAAAAAATCGATTTTTTGAACATTGTAAAGGGTATTCCCCCCTTAACGGATTCTGCAATACTTTTTAGAGCTTAAGATGTCAGTTACTTTTAAATTAAATAAAGTTAAATCTTTGCGTCGCTTTAAGAGCTTTTCTTTTGCGACAGGGATAAAAAAACAAGAAACTCTGTATATCGTGTGTGTTACGGGCATTAAAAACGAGTGCTGTTCTGTGCTTCGGTTGAGAAAAGATTTCGAAAGGAACTGTCATTTTCAGCTGTTCAACATGAGAGAGCGCCAAGAAGTACGTCATCCTTGGTTACCGCCACGAGAAGAGGTGCCACCGGAATTTATCCGGGAATCTCTCACGTCTACCATACCACCGCCAATCCTTATCATCCCCTCTTGTATCCGGCGCTCTTTCCATTCAAGCCTAGCGTACCGGCATTTACACCGAGTGTGGGTAAGTTTTCCGCCAATCGACGAAATTTTTAATTGACTAAAGCAGACTGTAAGATACACTGCATCATATTGATCCTACACCTTTGGCATCGTATTCATTATTTTAAACCTTGAGCACTTTTGTTGGTACTTTTCATTTTTTTATGTAAAAATTAATAATTAAAGGAGTGGATATATTTTCGTATATTTTTATCCATCGTGAAGCACATTTCTTGCCACGTCCTACCGCTGAGCCAATCTCGACAAGTAATGGCAACGAAGACGAGGTGACGAGTTCCGAGGAAGCGAGCACGGTCGTTCATCGAACCGAGCAGAAAGGTATTGTATCCCACATTGTACCCCACCCGTGGGGCACAATGACCCAATCCGCAAATTTGTTTTGATCCCATTATTTTAGGGTTTTTAATTTTTTTGCAAAAAAATTGGTAGGTTTATTGTACGCCCAAAGGTCTATAAAATCGGTTATGACCTTTTTTTCTAATCAGATTACTTTCGTAAGAGTAAAAATTCGTTAGAAAAAAAGTGACACACTGTGCCCCAAATTCCCCTATTCTGTGGAGAAATGTATGAGAAAAGTACTGAAAGACCTCGTATAGGTAATAGCTAATAATTTGGACAAAAAGCGCTAAAAATGGACAGAGTATCACAGCCAGTGACGTCTTCAACGAAATTTCTCAGTGTGTGTCCTTTTGTTTTGATGACGAGAAAAATATTATAGGAATTTGTAAAGTCATGAAAATATGTTCATTCGATCAGAGATATCTTATTACTGTTTATTTGTTAAATAATTGAAATTATGTCAACTAGATCCTGTTGGAGGACGTCTCGCCGGGCCGGCCATTGGTCAAACGTTATCGGAATATGCAGTTTCGAGTTTCTCGCTATTACCTGCGGAAAACGTTTACGAATCGGCAGCAAAGCTTCTCTTCCTGGCTGTCAAGTGGGCTAGGAGTATACCGTCGTTTCTGGAGGTTCGTGCATAAAATAAAATCAGCAATGATGCATACAGTTGTTCCTGAAATTCTGTACGCATCGAAATAGATTGACAGTGATATGATTTATTAACAATCGATATAAATTGATAGTGCAATGCAGTAAAGATTATTTGTACAAATTTTAGTTATCGTTCAGGGATCAGGCAATTCTTTTGGAAGAATCTTGGAGCGAACTATTCGTTCTGACGGCCGCTCAGTGGAATTTCCCAGTGGACGAACCAAGCCTGGTGCCTGTTACATTGCCGGCCGAGAGAAGGCAAATTCTCGTCGACGAAGCGAGAAGACTTCGTGAATTGTTGACCAGATTCGCGATACTCAGGGTCGATCATTCCGAGTACGCTTGCCTCAAAGCTATTGTACTCTTCAAAGGGGGTGAGTAATTCATAGAGACATTGGAAGATCGAGAAAAGAAATCTATAAAACTAGCTTTTGCCCGCTACTTCGTCTGCGTGGACTTTAGGATTTGATCCAGAGAGGACATAGACAAAGAGATAAAAAAAAGTAAGAACTGACGGAAGCAGGTGGAGTGTCATATTTCTTAGGCACGGTGGTAGACTGACTGACTGAGGTAAGGGGTGGTAATTAATGAAATAGTAGTATAAAAGTGCCAATCCTTCAACTCCAGTATTATAAAATGTAATTGTTGTCTATAGAACTACCATATATGGCTTTGCAATATAGTTGTATGTTTGCATTATAGTTGTTGTGTTATATATATATAAATTGTGTTATATATATATTGATTTATGGTCTTGGGTAAGCACATTCAAGTTTTGAGCGCTCAACGCTCTCGAACACTCCACATATAGTTGACCCTGAGATAAGATAACCTTTCTTAGCGCACCTCTACGCCCTTTAAGGTATTGAATATATCTTCCGAATTTAATGAAGATAAAAGCAGGGAATTCAATTTTCCCATACAAACCTCAACACCTCGTTGCATCCCTAATTAGGACTTGTTTAAAAAAAATCATAAAATATGAGTTTTATTATTTGTTTTTAAGATTTTTTATACTAAGCCTCAAGTTGCTACACACAAGAAATACAATTTTCCATACACACTTTTACACCCTATTTCGGGGCCGGGTTGAGATTCCGAACTGTGAATGCTCCGACGGTTTAACATTTCTAATTTTAATGTTCCAAAAGTACAAGTTTCGCAAAGATCATGCCAGCGAAAGTCTACACAGTTGACTGTAAACGATGTAGAACGGTACGAGTAGCGATAGAATAAGGATACAAATATGACTTCTTATACGAGATAATTTTCAGAAATAGTATGAAGAAGATCAACGCTTTATTTGATCGACCAGTAATACGATATACAAAACTCCGAATATGTAACATTAAGCATGTTACAAAATTCCGAAATTTTTATTATAGAGCTTTATCAGAAAATTCAAATATAATAAAAGCTAATAAGAGATTCGTCAGGTTCACGAAAGCTTTGGACTCCGGAAATCATAGCTTCGATCATCCAGTTTGCAAAAACTGAAGTTTAGATAGTGTAAGATTCCGCTAAAGAACGTTTAAAACGTTCAAAATTCCGAAAACTCGCACATAAAGCAGATAGCAAGTTAGCCTAATGCGTCTAGATGACAGCACCACCACTTATTTTGATGATGTTCAGATTTTCGGAGTTTTGGTCTTTCGGGTAAAATTCCTTCGGAGTTTTGATCTTTCGTGGTAAAATTTTTTCAGAGTTTTGATCATCCTTCACGTTTTATTGTGAACATATAATGTAAGGACGTTCAGCTATCGATGATTCTTATCGATATTTTTATTTTCGATACTTTTCCCTGTACAAACATTCGGCAAGAAGGAACTCAAATTTCTAAAACTACAATTTTTCGGAACTGTGAACTCTCTAATTATGGGAAATTGATACTTGTTTTATGTGCTGTGTTTTCATGTCGATGCTTTATCAGTCGGTCCCATGATTATTGGCATTTAATTCCTCAGGATACTATTATTTTCGATTACATGATAATTCTGTTTACAAAATCGTGGAATTCTAAATTTCCAGAAGTATTGAGTCCTAGCTAATAAATTCGGATTTTTGAGCGTTCTGATCATTCAAAGTTCGGAATTTCAACCCAGCCCTCCTATTGCATCCCCTTAAGAGTTGATGTTCGACAAATCCTTCCTCACTGCACCTCTACACCTCCTAAGGAACATATCTTCCAAATTTTATGTTTCTATCTACAGCGGTTTAGGCTGTGTGTTGTCTATATGTCAGTCAGTCAATCACGGAACTGATACTCTTTCGCAATAATCGGAAGCAATATTCGGATTAAAATTGTAAACAGTACGTATGTATTTTAAGAACAATAAGGAAATATTAATAAATAAATAAAAAAAACATCGAGTCGTAAATAAAAAATTCCGAATAAGATAAAATTGAAATGTTGTATGCCCGAAATCACCACAAGCAATATCGCACTCATTGAAAACCTAAAAACAAAAAAACTTATCGGCTATTTTACAGAGTCGCGGGGGTTGGTGGATGCCGGCAGAGTGTCGACAATTCAGGAACAGACTGTAGCGGTGCTCGGTGAAAGAGGTGCTGGAAGGGTGGGCCGTTTGCTTCTCTTGTTACCACCGGCGCGAGCCCTCTGTCGTGGCACTCTTCAGGAACTTTTGTTCAAGCCAACAGTCGGTGATGTCAGCGTTGAGAGATTATTGGGTGACATGGTCCGAGCCACGAGACCGACTTAATTTTTTTCCCAATCAAAGTGTCACCCCTGCGAATGAAATCCGTTTTTACGGCTTGAGATACAGTGCAATCACAAATATTTTTAAAAAAAAAACAACAAACAGAATTAAAGATATGTAAATATACGAAATATCGATCAGAAATTTGTGCTACTGTTTAAACGAAAAAATATCTAATTTATCGTGTAAACACATTTGAAAAAATTTAGAACATACAGTGGGTAAAAAAGTATTTGCACACCACGTGTTTTTCAAATTATCCTGCGAAATAAAATAAAATACTTTAGCATTTTTTTTTTCGATGAAAAATAAAATGTTCGAAAAAAAAATTCGAAAAACACGCGGTGTGCAAATACTTTTTTTTACCCACTGTATGTAAAATTGAACTATATTTATTAGACCTACGATAACCAAATTACGATTGGTGAATCTGCCTCCTGGAGAAAAAATTACGATGAAAATATCGATGCGAGTTATGGATACATTTATACTTGTTTGAAAAATACATGGGGATTTGTGTTTTTTATTTCTAAAATATGTCCGCATATTGAGCGATGTGAGAAAAACTATAGTATCGAAAAATCGGGGTCTATCGCAATGTACTTATTAATCGTAGTAGCATGAAAATTGTAAAAAAAAAAGGATATCGGACAATATCAAAATTATGTCAGATGCATCCGTCCCATATAAATAATAATGATTTAAATATGGGAATAAAAAGATCTCCGTGTGGAGATGCTTCGCAAATGGCGAGACTGGCGTTGTTTAATTGGTGATACCTCGTCCAGTAACATTATTATACCAGACATCGATTAGGGGAGATTCGGGCACAATGTGCCAGGGGCCACATGCGGTTTCTCGGAGGTTTGTAGCTCGTAAATTCCGAAATTTTATGCGTTGGACCGCAATTCATTATAGGTTTTGTCAAGTCTAAAAGAAAGTCGGTAGCAGCTCACAAAGGATTATTGAAAACTAAAAATTGATTCGAGGCTTGGAAAAAAAATATTTCGCTCGTCGGGAAAAAGTAAAATATAACACCGTCTGTAGCAACTCCGGTTTTCGGTCCTAATCGACAGTTTTATTATTTATGATGCACTCAGTGACTTGTGTTTTTCCATTCGTAGCTTAATTAATAGTTATTTTCATCAATAATCGAATATTTTACTAGTGGGGTATAATGTGTCACCGAGTGGTGGAGCAAAATGAGTTAACTCCCAATGAGGAAACAAAGAAGTGACGACGCTCTGAAGAAGCGCAATGTGTCACGGGCAACTGTCAACCACATGCGATTTCTCGGAGTTTTGTAGCTTGTAAAATCCGAATTTTTTTGTGTTGGTCCGTGATTTATATTAAGTTTCGGCTGGCCTAAAAGAAAGTCAATAGCGGCTCGCGAAGAATTATTAAAACTACAAAATTAATTTGAGCGTCGAAACAAAAATTTCGCTTGCCGGGAAAACGTCAAATATTGTGGGGCAATTGTGTGGAGAACAATGTGTCATCGAGTTGTTGAGCACAATGAGTCGACTCCCAATGTTATTGGCAAATAATACCCGTTGGGAAATGATCAGTATGTATGAAAATCTGTTATCTATGTTAGGAAAATATAAGAGTTTCAACCGGTTCGCTGTACCCTACGTTTCGGAGCACTCGACACACTGTACCCTCCTATCTGACACATCGTACCCCACCCGTGGGCCACAATGAGCCACTCTGCAAATTTTTTTCGAACCCATTATTTTTTAATCTTTTTGCAAAAAATATGGTAGCTTTATTGTACGCACAAAGGTCTATAAAATCGATTATGACCTTTTTTTCTAATCAGACTATTTTGGTAAGGGTGAAAATTCGTTAGAAAAGAAGTGACACACTGTGCCCCACCTTCCCCTAATTGGTGATACCTCGTTCAGTAACATAAGTATACCAGAAATTGATTACTTTTTAATCAGGGCCGGCTCCATGCTTAAACATCGGAACCAATATCATTATTTCGCAAGAGTCTCTAGTTTCTCTCTATAGTTCTGAGACCTTCGAGTCTCAGAAAAAAACTGAGCGTCATGGGTTATGTTCATCATATGTTCACGCGTTCAATTTTTTTTCCTTCTCCAAAAAGCCGAAATATCTTTGGAAATAAATAGACATATGATACAGGCTTAATGCAGAATCTGAACGATGATTCCAAGACGTCACATGAAAATGAATGTAGATGCAATAAACCAGCTGGATTGTTTTTTTTTTCGGTTGTCTCGAATAAAATTGTCTCTTGTCTAATCGCCGTTATACGAATCTGAAGTTACGTTTGTACGGAAGGGTTTTTTTTATCGATAAGGAGATGACGAGAAGGATATAATGATGGTCATGATGATCATTGATCCAAGGACGCACATTTGTTCTTTTTTTTATTAACTAGAATAATTTATTTTTTTCTTCATGGTAGAAAAAGGAGAATGTATCTTAACTCGTGGACTGCATTGTACTCATATATATACAACAATTACATACAATCCTCTATTGAACGTTATACATAAATTCAATACAAATTGATTTTTTCCCTTCGTCATCGTGAATGTGTTCCATTTGGTGGTATTTTATTTTTATTCATCATTATTCTTTTCTGTAATCTGAATATCTCGATAATACGTTGCACTGGTATCAGTGCACGAATCTTCGGTTCGATATATGCAATGCATATTCGTCGTTGTTGGGTGTTACATGTTTCTTATTTTTTTTTGCTTACATACGGATTTGGAGAGAGAACGGCAGATAGAAGAAAATAGACGGACCATTAGAAACGAGAAGAATCAACAAACTATTCTCTTTTCGTTTTCGTTTATCACATCGACCAAATTTTTTAAAAGCGCAATTCGCGTCGATGATCGTAACGTAACGCGTTTCCATCTGCCATTTCTCGTTAAGTTTTTGCTCACAACAATTCATCAATGATAAGAGATTTAAAGAAAATCAATACAGCAAGCAGTGCCGAAATACGCAAAACAAGCTAAACTGATAGGCAATTATTATTATTATTATTTTTCGATCTTCATAATTCCTATTCGGCAAATGCGACAAGACAAAAATGTATAGCGTGCAGTATATTGAATCTTTTTTCATTTTTATGACGTTTCTCCTTCTTTTTCAACAATCTAGCGTTTAACCATATATATATATATATATATATATATATAATTCCTACCGGTGATTTGGTGATACTAAGAATGTTTTAGACCGGTATGGGTGTTAAGGTTTTTCGCCCGGTTTCGATCTTTTTAGCATCTAAACACATACAGTTTTGTTTTGTTTTTTTCTCATTCTTTTATTCTTAAGAAAAACGTTTTTTTTTTCATTCTCTTCGAAACTTACAGTAGTAAAAGTGTTTGCTCTCTTTGCTTATCCAATAATGGCTAACCGTGGGGCGCACATTTTTCCGTTTTTTTTTTATTGTTTTTTTTTCTCTTAATAGTTTAACGCATTTACATTCCATAGACTTTAATAAGGATTACACAGTTCAATAAATTGTGTATTTTTCAAACTTTTGTCGGGGGCGTACGAAATATTCGCTTCGGTGAGGAATTGTTTTCCGTTTTTCCATTTATTTATATATAATAAATGCAAAAACTCGCATAAAGTTTTACAATGCCCTTTTCTCGAATACCCAGATTATGTCTCGCGATCGAAAGTCTCCATGATTATTTTTAATATCGATTGATTAGGGAAGGAAAACAAAAATCTCGCCTTCATGAGAAAATGAATTCTCGAGATATATATATATATATATTTTTTTTTAAATCGATATCTTGACAATGGCCAAAAGAGGTGCAGAACGGATACTCTCGATCGCGATTTTCCAGGCTCGTTACAAAACAAAAAAGGACACACGACGGTATATCGGAAATAAACGGCGCTTCGTCGGGATCTGATTTTTCTCGATCGACAATCGGCTATCGTTTCTGTTTTTGTTTTTCATCTCATTTTGTTAGTTTGTCGTGTCCGCCTTCATCACATCTCGTCAGAACAAATGTAAAACACAACGGCAACTCTACTATTCCATTTTCTATTTAACACTAATATGTACGGATGAAAAGTAACAGGTTTTTTTTTTCTTTTTCATCGGCATTATAACAAAGTCGTCGATACACACCGTGCGCAAAAACGATCGACGAAGAAAAAAATCGGTTGTTAGGATGGAGAATTATTTTATGCCGAAGCATTAGATCATTCGCATCTTATGCAGTGAATAATTACATTCTTGATTACGGATTTAATTTTTTCATCGATCGTTTCGTTTACGATAACATCGCGAACGATCTCCGAGCGATCGGTGTACGACGAAATATAACAGATTATTCGCTCTCATTACTCTCTCATTCATGCATCAATTTTCGTTCTCTCTCGCATATATGTATATAAATCGCAATTTTCACGAAAAATTTTGTGCTCATCGTTTACGCTTGTTCCTTTTTACTCCACTTCTTTTTCGTTTTTTTTTTTTTTTTTTTTGGCAGTGAGTCTAGATGGATGACGTAAAAGCACGTGGGCCCGTTGATGCACAAAAGTCGATGACACTCGTTGGTTTTTTCGTGAAAATTTTCGAAAGAAAGATCACGATGAGACACCGAAATATTCACTATACACACACACACATACACATGTATGGATATATATATAAATATATATATATGTATATACATATACAGTATATATAATATACATACATGCGTCGTCTGAATTGGGAATGAGGGGAGATCTTGTTTTTCGAATATGGAAAAACTCAATCCCCGGAGAGCACACGAACATCGTAATATATTTCACAATCGTCATTGTTATCATTAAACTCCCTTTTTGTTATCAGTGGTAGGAGGCTTTTTTTGTGATCCAGTATAAGGGTTGAATGATTAAGGAATTGTCATATATATGAATAACTGGCTTTTTCTTTTAAATCGATTTACCGTTACATGAAGTTCTTTCAACGTCGATTTAGGTTTATCTTTATTATTGTGTTATATATTCTATATCTTTTTAAGTATTATTTCCGTGCTGTTGGTGTATATTTATGTATTGTTATATTTTGGGTGTATATATGTATATATGTATACAGTGATTAATCCTGCGTTATAAAAATACCTGGAAAAACCGTATATTGAAAATCGGCAGCAATATTCGGTGCAACCGTGTGTTATGAATTACACACACATATATATATATATATATATGTGTGTGTGTGCGTGTATAGATGGGTTTGTGTGTAAATTCATCAAGCACGAGGTCCTTCGGTTCTTCCTTGTAATTGGTTTTTGTTCTTTATTTTGTCTTTAAATATGTATAGTTTAATCACTTATGCCCATGTGTATAGATTTATAATGTAATTGTATGTATATAGGCAGGTTTCAGGCTCTATTGCATTGTAATAGATTCGTAAAGATCTGGGCATCAAAGATACCCGGCCTTTTATTTTCGACTGAAACTAAAAGAAACAAAAAAAAAAAAAATAATCAATTGTAATCGAAAATTGTTTGCGAATCAATCCCTGAATTAGCGCTTAGTGCGATTATATTTTTTTCTTCAGTCAATAAATATATGTATATATGTATATTTGATTGGCTGGGGTTGTGAACGTACGTTTATAACAGTTGCGGCAGAGACAATTTGCGAGGTAGTTTGTGGAGGCGAGATCCGCCATAAATTCTTTATCATTCAAGACTCCCTGGGTACTTCCTTTTCTTGTAATTTCATTTCTATTCTTTAATACTCTTTTTTTTCTTTTGTAATCATTCGCTGTAATGCCAAAAAAATAATGGGATCCGTGATGACAAAACGGAGGCCGTTTTTAATCCGTTTCTATTGGGTAACTATTGCACTTGTGATTTATTTTTCTAATCGCATCGCGACGGATATACCTATAATATAACTATATATCGTCGGTTTAGAGAAGAAAGACTGTGTAGGCTGTATCATTAATTATATATGTATGTATACGTATATCTATAAAGATATATGCGTAAATGTTAAACAACTTTCGTTTGCTTGACAAAAAATTATACGTAACGCAAATGGACATACGTCGACACGTAACAATTTTCTAAAGTTTCTGTCGTATTCTCGTATGCCTAAGTGCATGAAGTCGTATGTGGAGAAAAACAAAATATTGAAGGACCCGAGTAGAAATTAATAGTTTCTTCTGTGGCGTATTGTGATAAATGTAGTGTGGAATCGATTTTTTTTTCTCAAATGATTATTCCAATTTTCGTTCGCGTGTCCGCGACTCGCACATTTTTGTTATCCGAGCGAGAATTTAGCTTTCTACATATCATACGGCAATTCCTCACTTTCACGTTAATTTTATGAAAACCCGAATTCTCCTTTTTACTCGTTTCTGTTACAAATCGGAGCTGTCGCTTCAGAGCAAAAGTCTCATTATTATAAATTTCAGTGATCATTTTTTTTTTCGACTGAAGGTGAATTTAGACTGTTTGTGTTTTTCGATCGAAAGTCGATTGGAATTTTTCTTCTGTAGCGAAGCTACCGACCGTACGTTTCCCGCCTTAATGCCTATGTGTTTTTTTGCTTTTTTTTCATTAATTTCTATGCAGTGTGTACTTAATGATTATCGATATATGTAGCAGTAATCTGTAAACATTACTCACTAAAAATCTTCCGTGATTTTATGTTTTGTATCCGAAAATTTAATGCGCCATTTTTAAATCGAAATTAAAGACAGACAGACAGACAGAGAGAGAGAGAGAGAGAGAGAGAGGGAGAAAAAATAAAGGGGAATACAGAGAAGGGACGAGTTATAAAGGGAGGTGGGTGGGGGTGCGAAAAGAGAAATGAAGTTGCGGAATGATAATAATCAAACATGTTTCGAAGTCTTTAAAATTATGTTATGTTTAACAAAAAAATATGCCTGTGTTGTCCAATTCCGTTGCAATAAGGTTTTTCGTTTGTTTTCAGAAACTGCTCAAGCCCTCTAAATTGCTAATATCATCACTCGCTGAATTTCTTTAAAAAAAAAAACCATAGCTTAGTTCCCGAAGGAGTAAATTACTAGATGCGCCGATATTTTCGAAATGAGCTCAAACCAAGTAGTACATAGATATATATGCATCATTGAAATCGTGAAAAAAGTAGCAAATCATCAATAATCGAAGACACAAACAAATCGTAGCAGTAGCTCGTATAGTAGGAATAGCAGCAATTAAAATAAACTAAGTAGACAAAAATAAAAATGAATCAATTATTGTGAAGATATATTAAATGCGGGTAATGAAACTGGCGAATATCGTCGGTCAATCTTGACATGATAACACTCATCCGATACCGAGTATCGAGCAAATTATTTCACGCTACGATAATGGTCTGCGGGATTCCTTTACACGTTTCAACGACGATGTTTCAAACTTTTTCAATTTTTTTTTCTCTCTTCTATCCTTTCCTCAATTATTTTTCTTCCATCGTGCATCGATCACGAGATGATCGCAAAACATAATGTTCGTATGATGTCCGACAAAAATTACCAGAGTCGTTCTGATCCCGAAGCAAAAAAATCATAATGAAGAAAAAAAAAAAAACGTAGCGTATGCGAGGCAAATGCCAAGCGCGGGGGTTGTCTCCGACGCGAATGCGAAACTTCTATATAAAATAAGAAAAAGAAAGAAAACAAAAAAAAAAGAAAATCATAAGCATCAATTATTATGTATCTATAGACGATTAAGTTTGGGTCGGCCTCGGCGTTGTTGCCAGGATTCGCCTGTTTTCATTATTTTAGCATTATCATTATTATTATTAATATTTTCTTACGTTTTCTTTAAATCATTATTATTATTTTTATTTCGTATGCATGCAACCAACATTATACAGTTTAATATTTAATGACCCGCGTCCGCCCAAGCGCTGTGCTGGGTCGTCCCGCTCGCGTTTTAAGCGTTGTTCATTATTATTATTGTTTTCGTTTTGTAATTCATTATACAATTCGATTGATCCATCGTTAATGTTTTTTTTTGTCTTATTATGTTTTCTGTCCATTATCCGTGTATGCGGAATTCGTTTCCGTGAGCCCAGAATAGTTCGATTTAAGCGCGAGATCACGTTTTATTTCATTCGTAACTGGATGCATGTATTATATACTGCAATTGCCGAGAACCGTTTTAATTTTACGATTAAGTTTGATCTTCGCAGGTTAAGATCTTGTGCGTATGATTTATACTTTAAGAATTATTTTCATTCTCTTCGCTGATTCTCTCGTACTTTCTCATACGTTTATCTCCCACGCCTCGGGCCAGCAATTTTAATTTTTTCGTATTTCGACATTAATACAATCAGCAAACAATAATAGTTCTATGAACAAGATTCACAATAACATTCAAAAGACAAACGAATCGACGAAACAATCTAATGACACTCACGGGACTATGAGAAGAGGAAGGAGGTCTATGGAAGATAGAAACAAAGAGAGACAAAGACAGAGAGAGACAGAGAGAGAGAGAAAGAGAGAGAGGGAGGAAGGGAGAGCGAGAAAGAGATTTTGTTTTTCATTCGGGAAAAATTGAGACGAACATAGCCCAAAAGTGTACAATAAAAATTGATCGGAGTGATTACTTTCTAATCGACCAATCGTACTGCCACATCGAGCCGGAAAAATGTTTTCCTTTTAAAAACGTAGTTTTATTTCCATGGGTTCCGAAAATACAATTATATCAAGACTAAAATAAATGTAAATGAAACGTAAAATAATGATTATTATGAAGATCTTATTCTACTCAAAATTTCTTTCTCATATTTTCTTTCACTGTATGTGGCCGAAGCATTTTGGTTTACGTAATTCTGTTACTCGATAATGTAGAAAATCGAGCACACTCCTGAGATTAGTGGACGAATTTTTATTATTTTTTCTTACTTGATGTTCATCGTGGCATGATATATGCGCACAAAAGTTTTTTTTTCTGTACTTTACCGTTTCGATGGGGCGCGTATAAATTGTTTGTCGTCCTTTTAGTTATTTAACCAGTGAGAATTTCAAAATCGCGTTTTCTGGGTTTTAGTATTAATCACGTTCATCGTCTTCTTTAGGTTTATCTTTTTCACTGTCGTTATTATTTTTGTTATTTTTTTCGTTTACTTGAACGCAATGAAGCCAACTTTTGCCGCCGTTAGGGGGCTATGATGGTAACAGTAATGTATGTGTACGTATGCATATATATATATATATATATATATATATATATACAGGGATGTGCCGGGATTGAATAGGGGGATGAGGTGTTGAGGTGACTTTTGTCATAATGTACATAATAAGTTAGATACCCGCGCGTTTTGCTCGTAATGCCCATCATTGGCAACAATAAGATAATAATAGATAATATATATTAAGACTTCCGGCAACGCGATCTATGCCGTCATCAGCTATCTATCTGTCACTTCCCATCGGTCCATCGAACTATCGATCTCACGCAATCCCAGTGGTATTATGTGGTTTTTTTTACCTCTTTTTTTGTTGTTGTATTCTTCGAATGATTCGTATTAATTGTTTGCAGTTTTAATAACAACAACTCCAGCACTCTTTCTCGCGTGCCAATCTGGGGAATTACGTGAGAGACACTATCCAATGACATATCGTATAGTCTTACTCCACATATTTGATATATTATCTGTTAGCGATATATCAATTGATATCGTTCACATAACAACAATGCCCAACTGTGTACAATAAGGCCCACGTTTTTGTTTTGTTTTATTTTATTTCTCGCGCGTCGATCATAATCTTCCGTTCTCAAATTGTGCCATATTTTTCTGTTTTCAAATCTATCCTATTCGTTTGAGTACGTGTAATTTTGAATTTTGCATGTATGCACGAGCAATAGCTAAACTCAGGATGTGCACGACATTTACGGATCCGTTAATCCTGTTTTGAAGATTTGCCTGACTTTTTATCTCGTACCATTGAACAAATTGTTATTTTTATTGTACGCAATGTTTTTTTTCTCCCCTTTATTAAATTTCGATTCACACTTTTGTCGCAACATGCGTGAGTTTCCTCACTGTCATCACGAATTTTCCAAACGTATCAAACACTAAAGCCCAAAAAAATGCATCAATTCTCCTGTATACGTTTTTTTTCTTAACTCTCTGTCTTATTTTCACTTGCGTTTCTTCTTGTTTTTATTATTTATTTTTTTTTTACGTTAACCACTAATTGTAAAATGCTGCGACAATCGCTCTCAACCTTTCAACAACAACAATTATGGATAATCATCGTCGCTATTAAAAGGAGGAAAAAAAATAAAAACAAAAGTAGAAAAAAAAACTGTTCACGTACACGCGCGACGATCGAATTATCGTTTCACCCCGAGTTTCATGTATTTATCACTATTATAATTACTAGTCGCTATAGATTTCATTAATAACTATCCCCCAACCACGACCGTCGTCGTTAATACAACGGAGGTAGACGGAAATCGTGTCTCCTAAGCACAATACAGTTTTTTTGTTGTTGTTTTTTTTTCTTCGTATTTCTTATACGGTTTTTATGGAGCGTTGATATTTTAATATTTAATTGGTGCGTCTGCTCGAGTATATGGTTGTAGTTATATATATGTTTGTGTATATATATATATATATAGATATATATAAATATATATACACACACATATATATATAGATATATATGTATACATGGGTATATGCATATATTTATACATACGTGTATGTGTGTGTACGTATACACACGCACACACACACATACCTATATATATATATATATTATTGATATTATATATTATATGTCGGGATTACGAAGTGAAAAATAGAATTCACTCTGGCTGCCCAAGTGCTTTCAAAAGGCATTACTAGTTTTCGTTTTTATCTACCTTTTTTCATGGATTATCATTGTTCACAATTAATTAACCAATTTTATAATCTCGTCGCTGACGATAATGATAAAAAGTTCGGAATTTTTCGTTTGTTTGTTTTTTTTTTTTTTTCACGAGTGACTCGTCGAGCCTGGTTTCAACGTGTTGTCGTGTCGCATGAGCCCAGGACACTGACCATAGTGATAATGAACGATAATCTTTCGGGCAACCTCTCGTGTTATCGAGAGGTCTTGATGCTCTGATATGCATTTTTGCATACGCGTCGGCGTACACGAACTGTGTTCACTTTGCGATTGTTCTTGCGGTTGGTAGAATTGATGTAGGAACAATGTTCCTCAATGTTCAAACGCCCGATGTGCACGGAAACGAATTTGTTATTTCGAGTGGCCTGTTTTAAATATCGCGTATTATGAATCGTAGATGAGGGACATTTCATCGTATATCATGTGAATGATATTTGTTACGTGTACGTAGCCTGTGTGTGCGATTGTACTTTTTAGTCAAAGTTCAATGAGTTAATTTTTTTTTTTTTTTTTTTTTTTTTTAATGCGAATCACGTAGCAGTTACGCGTTAGACGCTTGACTGTTGAGTCCTGTGGTCGATTATACAATGTGCTTGTTATCGAATTTATCTCGATTGTTCGCATCGGCCTCGATCTTCGCCGTATATGGATCCTCGATTTTGGATACGCGATCACTGATCGATCACCCAAACACTTTTGAGCATCGATACTTTGAATCGCTGGCGAACAAACGTTTCATTTTCTTCAAATTCTTGACGTTTTTCCTTATTCGAAACAAAAGTTCTCCCTCCGTGCGCGCAAAAAAAAATCTCGCGCAACAATTAAATACTTTTAAGATACTAACATTTAAGATTTAGCGATTACTTGATTTTTGTTTGTACATTTGTCTGTGGTATCCTTACCGTTACTAAGCAAAGTTAGTTTTTTCTTCTCATACTCCCCTTCCATCTCCTTTACCACACTCCCACGACTTAATAATTTAATAACTTTAAAATCTTTAAGTTATCATCATTATATTAATAATTTCTCTGCAATTTTCTTTTGTTTCTCCCTTACTTCTTATCGTTTCTCGCACCTCCTCTCTCTCTCTCTCTCTCTCTCTCTCTCTCTCGCTCTCTCTCTCTCTCTCTCTCTCTCTCTCTCTCTCTCTCTCTCCTCTCATTCTCATTCGTCTCTCTTAATGCATTTGATTTGTACATTCTTCTCGATGGGTGCGAGGGTTACTTTTTTTTTTCCGCGGAACGTGTAGCGCGATTTTTTCGAAAATTTTCAACATCCCTCTCGCCAAGGCCACTCCAGCAGTCACTACCTCTCTCTATAGCCTTCGCTCGCATTATGGGCTGAAATGCTATTCATCAGGTGTGAAAATGGCCGAATAAGATTACGCGAAAAATAAAATCTTGATTCCTGTAGGATTTTCATTTATCTCGTTTTCGTTTTTCATTTGTCTCGAATTCATTGTTTTTGGTTTTTTTTTTCTTCAATTCTTCACGTATCTCTTTTGTTCATCTCTTTGTCTCCCGGTCTCTCTCTTTTGTTTGTTCATCTCCTTCGGTTTGCGCGACAATGGCTGCTATTTGGTCCATGTCTCTTCGTGTGTTTGGGTTTTTCATTATCGTTTCGTTACATTTTGCCTTCTTCATCTTGTGATTATATTCTTGTTTGCTGAGCTTGAGAAATTTGAGCGAGCAACAAAGTCGAAGGGTACATATATGTATATACACATATACACACACATATATATATATATATATGTGCGTATATATATATACATATATATATATATATATATATATATAATTATATATACATTTATACACAAATGTATACTCGTACATATGTTTTTTGGATATATATACGCATTTACGTTATGAAAAAGAAGACCATTTCCATGTATTCGAAAAAGTGCGAGATTACGACCGATTTGGTGCTAAAATCGTTCAAGATGTTCCTGTTCGCTGAATTTTTCCAATCGAAATGTTCCGTTATCGTTTTCCTTCTGAGTATCATTTTTTTCTGTTTCTCGCGACGGATGAATGAAAAAAAATACAAAGGTTGGGGGGGGGGGGGGGGCTCGTTGAATCGTGAGTGGGCGGAAAAAATTTCAACGACTCAAATTTTTTCTTCCATGCGACTAATGGATGTGAAAGAGCGATTTCGTAATTTCTTTTTTTTTTTTTACTTTTTTCTCGACCGTTCGTGGCCGAAATTTTTGAACGGTCGATCGAAAGAACGAAAGTATACTGACGTTTATTCTTTTACTTGGAAAAAGGAGAGTAAAGTGGCTCTAAATAGCGTAAATGTTTTTTTTTTCGTTTTTCATTTTTCGATGGTGCAATTTTGTTGTTTTTGATTTGTATTATTCATTTCTAAATGTACTTCGAATGTGGTTGACATGCTCGTTTGCTAATGGCAAAAATTTCCTGATCGTGTGACGTTTCTTATTTTTTTTTGTTTCTTAAACTTGATCTCTCGTATTTATGAAACTAGATGTGGCAATTTATGAGTGTAACCCTTGGCACTTTCGTTTTTTTTCGTGTTTTTTTTCCAAATTGTCTTCTCCCTTTAAAATATTTACGCTCGATAAATAATCCGGAAGTGGTTGAAGCGAGTTAGAGGGGAGGGTCCAACGACACGAGAAGAACCTCGACACGGCTAATTTGCGTCGCATAAAACTCCGAGCCCAAATAGAGCACGATGTCGTGGATTCTCTCTTGCTACCGGATCATTTTTTTTCTTTATTTTTTTCTTGTTTAACGTAAAATGTCTCTTCCCAAATCGCCGCTTTGCACCACCGCCGTATCTTGAAATATATTAAATATATTATACAATTTTTATCCGACTATAAATCTCCTTTATTCCTGACGTCGCAGTGCAAAAAACTGCGCGTCTCACACCTTTCTTTCTTTCGAATTTTCCTTTTTTTTTGTAACTTTTTTTTTCTCGGTTATATCTCATCTTAAACATCTCACTCGTGAAATTACTATGCCTCGCTGTCTTCGAACTTTTTTTCTTCCATTGGGCTTCTTCACTTTTTTATCCCCTTTCCATCCGCCATCCCTTATTTATATTAAAAATTTCACCTCTCATTAATCGCACCTCTCTCGACCTCTCGACACTCCTTAATATCGTTAAAATTCATTAAGTTATTAAAACATGTAACAAAAAAAATGAGAAAAAAGAAAGATTTACGTAGATCTCCCCAACAATGTATCAAAAATAAACTTATACTCTGATTTGTTTTTTTTTTCTTCTTTTTTTTTCATCTCACCCTTAATTCATCATTTCTCCACTCAATTCGCAAGCAGCTTTCTGTCGTTTTCGAAAGGAATTGCCTTCTTTTTGTTTGATTTTTCTTTCTCTCTCTCTCTCTCCCTTTCTTTCTCTTTTGTATTCAATCTCTTTTCCCCCGAAGCTCTTTTCAACCCTCGTCTTTCATTATCCGCTCTATCGGCGACGACGACGCGTAATCATCACGCACATCACGCACACTTTCCAAATTCGATCGTTTTGTACGCAAGTTATATATTTCTCTTTTTTGTTGTTGTTTATTTCTTTTTTTTTTTCATCGTTTTTCTTCTCTCACTAAATCCTTAAACTCTCGTGGTTATCTTTGTACTGAACGTATGTTTATCGCATATAATCCATGATACGCGCAAATTACTGGAATAATAACTCACGTGCAGTCCTGGTGACTCGAGTAAAAAGAGAAAAAAAAATATTTCTTTTTTTTTCCTCAACCACTCCGACTTTGACACGGCATATCTGCGATATGACGTATCGAGGAGAGGATATTTTCGACGATATCGTTCGTGAGCCTTGCCTGCCCGGGATTTCGGGAGCTCTCGTGGAAAAAAAAAAATTATTACCTGGGTGCGAAACGTCGGCGCCCATTTTGTTTAGTATATTCGTCAGTCCGATATTTGGTTATTTTTGGTTACATCCAAAAATCAACGCTTCGACGTACGAACGTCGATCGTGTGTTCCCATAGCGATTTCATTATTTCTCCCCCCGCCCCCCCCCCCCTGATTTTTTTCCTTCTTACGCTTCTTCCTTTGTACACAAATTTTCCACGTGTCGATTAGTCGCTCAAGGGGCCGAAACGTAGTTCGGATTTTACCCATTCGAAGTACCCGCGAGACTCCAAGGCCCTAACCCTTGTTCCATTGTTTTTGTTTTATCATGCCCTCGTTTCTCTGTATTTTTTTCATTCCGCGCTATCTTTAATGAAGGTAATTCATCAAATTACTTATCAAATAATAGTTATCAGTCAACACACACGCACACTCACACACACACGCACTATTACATCCACGGTTAAAGTATTAATCCCTGAAAAAGTTGTGTGGCTCGTAAATCGATCGTCTTTTCTTTTTTTTTTTTTAATCTTCCACGGTTTTCATTTACTTTTGCTTTATATAATTTCGTTTTTTTTTAATTCTTTACTACGCTTCAACCGTCTCACAATCTGTTCCGTTCGCGTAGCACCAACAGCATTTTAATCATATTTTATTTCTTCCCCCTCGCTTACTGTCGAAACAGCAACGTCCGGATCTTTCAAGCGCTCTTGGTTTTCCCATCTTTCTCCGAGCGAGCACGCGCGGCCATGTCGTGCCGTTGCGTTCGGCCATTTCGCGAGCGCTCGTAGTCGCGCCGTACGAATCTTCGCACTGAGGATTTACCAGCGAGGCGAAAACCTCGAGTGTTTGCAGGTGACAAGAATTCATTCAGCGGGCGTACGATTGTTTTTTTTTTTAATCCACTTCACTTGTTAATACGACAAAAAAAATCGTAATCGTTTCTTTGGTATTAAACGGCGAATGGGTTAAAGAACCGTTTCGTGAAGCTCGTCTACGCTCACTCGTGTATCGTCCCTGAGAACGTTGACGGGTATTTTCTTTTGTGTTTTTTTTTCTTTTTTGTTTTCCGTTTCCCGGATCCGAAAAAAAACTTGCCACGTCTGTCCAAAACGTTGTAACGTGTTTTTTTTTCGGACTTTTTTCCTTACGAGAGGACGAAAAAGTGCATTCACTTTCGTATTAGCAAGGGGGTTTGGGGGGAATAGTAGAAACAGAGAAGAATAAACGATATTCCCATTCTCGGCAACGGTAGAAGAATTGATTGGTATTTAAGTATTAATAATAATAATAATAATAATAATAATAATAGTAGTAGTAGTATTGGTAGTAGTAATAATAATAGTATAGTAGCAGTAGTAGTAACAGGTGATAACGTAATGTGTATTCGTTACTTAACTTCTCTGTATATCATTATAACTTTAATATTAGGTAGACTTTTTAGATTAGTTGGTTTTTTTTTCATCATTTCATTCTCATTTCACTTTACTTTATCATATTTTTAATCTTTAATCGTAATGAATGAGGTAATAAGGTTGTGTGTGTTCCGTCGTTTGTTGTTGTTGCTTTTGTTGTTGTTGTTGCTGCTGTTATCGCGTTATCTTTATCCTCTCTTTTCTTTTCCTTTTTTTCTTCCTCGTCCTTTGCTCACTCGTTGTGTCGCGTTTTTCTTTCGGCCAGGTGGTTGTTTCCAATCTTTCCTCTTTTTTTTTATCGCGCAATCGCAGCTCGTCGCAATACGTCGAGCAGCGTTTCTTAGCCCCTAGTTATTTTCTTACTTTTGTATCTTCGCGCCGGATCACGCGTTCAACGCTCATTCTCAATGTCCATGAAGAAGAAGAAGAAGAAGAAGAAAACGACATAGTCGATCGTACGTCGAATTGTGAATGACGTTTTCATCATTTTTGGGATACCAACAATGACGATGATACACAACAGGCACGCGGTTAGCGATACTCGAGTGTGCCGCGTTTTCTTTTTTCCTATCCGACTTCCAGACACTGCTTCTTTCCTTCCATTTTCGCGAGTCCTTCGTTCCGTTATTATTTTTTGGGAAAAGAAGCAGAGCGGAGAGGAACCATCGTAAAAGTGCGAACTCGCGTCGATAATAAGAAATACTTTGAATAATAGTTCCGAAAGTTGTGCGAAGCTTGCGTCACGTGGCTCCTCCGACACGCGTGTCGTACCATCAACTGCGGAGTTTCCCTCGTATGTCATCGACGCGAGAATCTTTGAGTTCTTGATGTGAACGACGAAGATTCTCGTGCGAATGACCCGGCGCCTCCTCGTAATCGTCTCCTCATCGCTCCATCTTTATTATCTCTTCCGCTTCGATTATATTTCTTCTTCTTCTACTTCTTCTTCGCCGCGAAAAAAAAAAGACAGAACAAAACAAAATCTCCTTCCACGTGATTTCACACCGGCCGATGAAAACGGATTCATTCGCGAGCCGTGGTTTGGTCGATGACGTCGGGTACTTTTAATCAACGTTACTGCTGTTGCGGCGGTTGTTGTTGTTGTTGCGGCTGAGCCGGTTGTTGCGGCGACTGTTGCTGCTGAGGAGGCTGCTGACTTTGCTGCTGTTGCTGGCTCGATGGGGATGAACTTGATTGTTGCTGAGAGCCCTGACTCTGCGATTGCGTGCTCCCTTGCTGAGAAGCAGCGCTATCGTCTCTTCGCGAGCGCGAACCACCCTCCTCGCTACTTCCGCGTCCAGCGCGTGAGCCAGGACCACCGGTGGTTCCGCTACCAGGAGCACCAGACTGCATCACCGTTGCACGAATTCTACGCTGCGCCGACTGTAAATCAATCACGAAATATAATCAACATCTTTCCTTCGCAATGTTTCAACGCTTGCTCGATTTTAACGCTCTTTATTCATCCAGCATTAATGCCAATGATCTCCCTCTTCCGATGATAATTATTGGGTGGAGGGTAGGGAGGTTCGACTTTCGAAAGAAAATCTCAATTCTGAATCGGATGTTTGAGAATCGATTCTGCAAAAAACGATTTTTTTTTATTAGGTGTACAAATAAGTTCTCGGCCTGAGAATTAAAACAGCTGTATTGAATATTTGAACGAAAAAAAAAATGTTCCCTCCAGTTCTGGTGTCATATAATACCAATCTAGTAGACTATTTTTCAAGACGAACAGCTTAACATAACCTCAAAATAAGCATCTTGAGCACAGTGAGCAAAATGAGTTACAATAACGCACATATTAGGCACTGTATGCTTTTCGCGTTCGAATTGAAGTAAATACATCCGAGGCTAAGGAGATGATTTGTCAGGCATTGCGGGAAGATGCCGTATCCATCAGCGCCGTGAAGAAGTGGTTTCAAAGGTACTGGAGTGGAAATTTCTACCTCGAGGATGGCGAGAGAGCAAGAGGACCAAAAAAATTTGATGAGGATTTGGAGCAGTTGCTGGACGAAGATCCTTGCCAACCGCAATCAAAGCTCGACAAGGTTCAAAAGGAGGGTCGCTGGGTTCCGCAAGTGTTTTCGAAAAGCAACAAAACGAGACGACGATGCGACACAGCTTTGCCTTTGTTGTCTTGTTTAAAAAAGAAAGGCTTTTTGCACAAAATAGAAAGACTTTCCCGAAAAAAATGTACCATGATTTTATGTAAATGAATAATAATTTTCATAAAAGAAGGCCGATAACTTATTTGTATGCCTAATACATTATACGGTATAAAAAAAAATAACGAAAAAGCTCAAACGTACGCGGATGAACTAAACGGCACATTCTAAACAAAGAAAAGCGTACATCTTTAATCCTTTAAAGCGGAAGTCTCTTTCCTGGTGGAAAAAAAATCGCATCGCACTTCTTTCCTGGTGCGTTAGACAAAGCCTATTGCGATTTTCGATCCAACATGTTACCTGTCTTGGAAAATAATCGTTCGACGGTACAGACGTTGCTATAATAGACAAATATCTAGATAGAGAATTCTAGATAGAGAATCGATCCTGCCTATAAAAATCGATTCTGAAAAAAATCGGACGCTAGAGATTCGATAAAAAAAATCGATTTTTTCCCATCGAGGAAATCGATTCTCCTGAAGATCGATTCAGAATCGAACGTCCCTAGTGGTGGGTTCGTCGTTTGGTTTGCTTTTATAAATGTTCTTTTAGGAAATGAGGACACAACTTCCAATCAAATTATCAAGGTGTAGAAAGAATTCCGATAGCATTCAAATTGCTTGTCTTACGGACTTTAAACATTTTTTGGGAATACAACTTGAAACAATCATATTAGGTAATTTCGGTCTCGACTTTCAAAATGGTTACGTAATATTGTACATTGTAACGCAGAGTTACTACTCAAACAGTTTGTCGCGAGAAATTTCAAAGCTCTATTCAATCGTTTTCAGTCAACTATTTTTATCACGTCGCGAGACTCTGGGCAATCGAATAATTTTCTATAAATAATAATAATAGTGTAACTAATACATTATGAATTATAGCTTCATTTCGATCAATTCGAGACGTTGACTGTTAGTTCGATGATTGTTTGGTGGCGTTAGTTTTGGTATCGATAAAATAAACCGATCCAATGTGGAGCACATCAATTTATTTTACCTCCGTCACAATGAGATCGTTCAAATTAATGTAGAAAGACCTTACTGAGTAGACAAAGGAAAAAGTCTGTAAGAAAACGTTTATTTGATGGACCTTTGATTTCCAATCGCAATAATCAAGAATTCAGCATACCTGAACGGAGAAGAACGGTCCGATAATATGTACTGTAGTTTCCTCGTCAGCCGGAGGCGGAGTCGCTTGTTGCTCCGAAAGCTTGATAACACTTCCGGTTACGCGTTGAAGTTCCCGAACATTCTGACCTCCCTTACCGATTATACGGCCAACCTGAGCACTCGGCACCAAAATCTCAACCGTCAACCTCACGTCCTCGGTACCAGCGACGAAACCCTCCTCGCGCATTTTTTCGAAGATCAAATACTGAGCCTGCAATAAATCGGCAACAAAATTCTTCAGACGGGATTCGAATTACGGTTTTGTCAAGTCAATGAATGAAGCATTTGGACATTAATATCAAATGGACTTTTGGCTATTTTCCTTGAAGAAGATAACGGTGTAATAAAACAAAATTGTTATTATTTTGTCAGTGTATAGTTATATAATTATGATCATCTATACAACGGTCTGTTTATGAACATAAGAACAAATATGTAGTACATAATGTAATTGATGGTACCAAGAGCGTTGATGTTATATGCGAAAATCATTGTAATCTATCTATACATATAAAACAGTTCCGTGACTGACAGTTTTAACATATAGACAATGCATAGCCTAAACCGCTAAAGATAGAAACATGAAATTTGGAAGATATGTACCTTAAAAGGTACAGAGGTGCACTAAGAAAGGATTTTTCGAAAATCAACCATCTGTATGATGGTCTTGAAATTTGCATCGTTGGAATGAACAAACATTTTTGAAAATTATTTCACTTCCTCATTTGTTCAATTTTAATTTATAGATACCTAATAAGAATCTCCAAAAAATGTCAGTGATCTTTGTAGCCTAATGGTTCAAAAAAATAGGCCAATACGAAAAAAAGATTTTTTTTTTGTTGCATTCCAACTATGCAAACTTCTATATGACGTATTACACTGCCAAAACAAATATTGTATTTAAATAGGATCTATTTAAATCAAATTGGTTTTTTCCTTGTCTCGAGGTCTACTACGATCCTATTTGTTTCAAATATATATTTTTATTTGTTCCAGCTATTCTTGTTAAATATAAAATGTATTTAAATTGAATAAATGAAGATTAGAATGAAGCACATTCTTTCTTCGAACGTATGGGAGATATTTTTGTATCAAAAATATTTTGATCAGCATGAATAAACGTCTATTTGATTCAAGTATACATTTCTGTCAACCCAAAAAAACCCAAACGTTGGTCAATAGGTTGAATCAAATAAGAAAGTATTTGTTGCAATAAAGACAGACGATTAATTCAATCAAATAGAAAAATGTTTGACTCTACGAAAATTCGATTTAATTTAAATTAAAATAAAATTAAGTCGATACATTTGGTGGATTCAACTAAATTGTTTTTTGAACAGATGAAACTGGATCATAGATTTATTAGGAATAAATGAAGTATTTGGTTATTAGACGATATTAAATAGATCTTTATTTGAATAAACAAATATATTCGAAATAAATCATTTCAATAATGGAATGCAATAGGAAAATATTGATTTCACGAAAAATCTAGTTAATTCAAATTTAAAAAATCAAATAGACGCATCTTGTCAATATCATTATAGTTTTTCTGTCAGTGTATGATAATAACTTTTTTACACTATTGCAAACTGAAAAAAAATGGTTTGTCGCAGAAGCAAAGGAGTTGAATTACGATATCCATCATATACAATTCAACCACAATTGACCTCTGCTCTATAATATTCCTGCATGCATCAAGGTAATGCCTAAGTGATAACGTCATTACCCCAAACTAGCAGGTTAACAAGAGCATTGTTTTCGGTTCGAAGAGAGCCCCCGCTCGAGATCTTCGAAAAGTTTTTTCATCGGCGGATCGATGTCTCCGGAAAAAAATCTTTCGTATATTCCCGTGCAACGAGGTGGAATCGAACCCGGGCCTGCCGAGTTGGGAGACCAACGCTCTAGACACCCCACCACCGACGAGTCGGTGTTAACGTTCCTCTCGCAACGTATATAACACGCGATGCCAGTCGCGTGTTTCTATTACGTCATAGATAAAAAAAATTACGGTAGAAAGAAACTCACCTTCCACTGTGACTCTGGGGAACCAACTATGGTGACCTTTCTCTCGGTTTGCTGGTCTGCCGGTTTGTCCTGTTCTAGCGGTGCGATCTTAACGCTAGCACCTGAGAATCTTATTATATTCCTTATGTGAGATCCTTTGGTCCCGATAATCGCGCCGACGCTGTTATTAGGAATGTACAAAAATGTCGTCTCCTGAGTGTCCGCGGGCACGGTCGCGTGTTGCTGCGCTGGCAAATTGCCCTGATAAGCGTACGGTGCTGGACCAGAGCCGTAAAGACCCGGACCACGCGAGCTATAACCCATTCCAGCTGTCGACATCATCGCCATTGGATGAAGTCCCGGGAACATCAAACTTTGAGGCTGTAACGAATCGTTGCTTGCATTATTTTTCCGCTTTCTTTTGTCTTTTCCTCGTGTTCATCACTTTGAGCTGTTTATTCAGTTATTCGAGTATGCAATTTTTTGGTTGCCTCGAATAAGGAGAGGTGCTATCTCTATTTTAGTTGTCTACAAACTTAATAGGCTCGCTATTACTCGTAATTATTTTCGTTCAATGTTTTTTTTTATTCATTGTCCTGAAACATCATCCAGTTTATCATTATTCTGAAGCATCTCGTTTAGCATTCGAATGTTTCAAAGAAAATCAGACATCAACATAGCTAGTGAGATCCAACGAAATTTCGTTTAAACTATTAAAGGCTTTATGTCAGATCCAAGCTGGATTCAAACGGCATTTTCTTTAATCAATTTTTCATAGAGTTTCTATATCCAAGAAAGAAACGATATAAAATTAAATGGATTGGTTTGAAAACACTTTGTATAACTTTCTTCGAAAATTCGGGCATTTACTTTTCTACCAGGGCGTCAGTAAGAAAAGAAAAAAAAACGGATCCCACCGAAAGTGATATTCTGAATGAAGTAGCAAATCTTGAAAAATGAGGCGCAAAAAAATTCGATTACTCACCGCCATCGCCTGAAGATCGTTCTCATAGCTCTGACGCAATTTGCTAGAGATCATCGACTCTGCTTTGCTCATGTTATCGATTGTACCCTTGACCGTGATTATACGCTCCAGATTGAAACTATTTATGTCGTTGATGCTGCTCACGGTGATTTTTGTATCTGTATCTTGCATGATCCTCTTAATGGTGTTGCCACCCTTGCCGATTATACGACCGATCAGATTGTTATGAGCCAGTATCTTTAGCGTTATTTCACTGCAATAAACGTTACACGAATGTTATTATACTTAAAGGAAGAATAATGGTCAATTATCGTTTGTTTCGTGCAGTAGGACGGTGGAGTTTGCATCGTTAGAATCCAACGATTTTTCGTTGATCATTTTTTATTTCTTTATTTTTATAATTATTGAAAGCAGTTTTTTTGCAAAATGAGGTCCTGAATGTCTAATAAGAATGCGTAGAAACGTTTTAGTGATTTTCGTAGCCAAAACGGCAAAATGATTTAACAATCAAAAAGAATTAATTTTCGCTGCACTCCAATGATGCAAACTTCAATATCATTCGTGAATTTTATAACAGCGATGATTAATTATTTCATATTAACGATGATAATTAATTCAAATTAACAGTATTTTATTGAAAAATCCATTACTACTGAAGTCAACTGAGTTCTTGTACTCTTTATATTCACTCAATTTCCAAGATATGCTTGTATTTTCTAACTTGATAAAATGACAAAACACGGTAATCAAAGATGAAATTTAGGAAATAAAATCCGTTGAAATTAAATTACAGTTGCTCGCGGTTTCAAAAATGTATAATAATCATTGAAGTGCACCGATTTTTTTTATTTGCTCAAATTGTTTTGAGCTGCTTCAGGTTATTAAAACACTCAATCCTTTTTTAGGATTCTTTCGATCTTAGGTTTTCAAATATAATAAAAATGAAGAAATAAAAAAATAATTTTTATTGCATTACAACAGTGCCAGCTACGATCCAATAATTTATATTCATGAACTTGATTTTCGTAAAAAAATTCTCGTTTTTTCTGACTGAGAGTTATGAATAATTCAGAGTGTAATACATTATTATTAAGCGGTGCAGATATAGTGATGTAAATTGAAAAGTCAGTGAGTATTTTCTAAGGTATTCATATTATATACTGTGATTTATGGAGAATTCGAATGGCAAAAAATATAACGACATACGAATGCAATTAAAATTATTTTTCAACATTTTTTATATTCTCTGCGGTATAAAAATGTACGCTTACCCCTTGTTTGTGTTATTTGCTTCTTGCTGCATAACCTCCAATATTTTTTTGCATGCGTTCGTGCAATTATCTGGATTTCCATAAATCGTTATAGCTTTCTCGACTGAGCCGACGTTGTCCTTGCGATGTACGTCCACTCGTGCTCGTGTCATTTGCGTTATCTGACGTATTGTCGAGCCCTGTCGCCCGATTATCGCACCTACCATGTCCGACTGGACGAGTATACGAAGCGGAAAGTCCGTTTGCCGGCCTGAGCCTGGCAAGCCCGAGAAAGCAACCCCGCCGCCCCTTTGGCTTCGTGCCCTCCGTCGACTTTCCGCACTCGACATTTCAACTTTCAACGGGGTACCTTCGTACTGGTATCCATCAAGATGGTTCACAACTCTGCAAAATTCATGAAAACGAAATAATGATTAGGCCGATGTCTAACGTCATTTAATTTTACGACGGGTTTCGCAAAGAGCCCAAAATAAAAGACGAAGATTCAGGAAAAACAGAAAGTCGTTGTAGGGCAATTGTCAATGTAAAAAATACGTTTCAACTATGCCTGCATCTTTTATTTGTGTTTATTCATGTAAAATTTTTTAAAGTTACCTTCCCTGTTTGGCAAGTCATATGTATCAATCCATTCATTTTCTCAATTATATCGTTGTAAATTGATGGTTCAGTTGTCGGGAGCAATTGAAATTAAATCTTTGAATTTCAAATGAATTTATTGATAAAGGATGAATGAATTTTGAGAAATCCAAAGTTCGTTGTTGCTGCAAGCAATTTTAATCCTATCTCGCGCTGCAGCTTTTCAAAATTCTTCGGAACGTTTTTGCTATCAAATATTCTAACATCAGGCATGCAATCATACATTCTATTTGATAAATGACACAATATATATTTGATAAAGAGAAGTTGTTTGTCTAGAACGAATAAAACCCGAGAAGGCCACCAGAGGACGTCTTTCTTGCAAGCCCATTTGTGAAATTTTCACTGTTTTTTTAACTTACTGCTGTGCCTGATCCTGCGATTCATAACTGATGAGGACGGTCTGGGTGGTGAGATCGCGGGACGATACCTTCTCGACGTTTTGCACCTGTCCGTATGCCGAAAACAGGGGCTCGACGTCCTCGAATCTCGCGTGAAGTGGCAAATTGCTTACGAGAACTTTTCCTGCCGAGGCACTGCTGTAACAATTAAAAAATTATAACATTATGGACAATTGAATATTAACTACCATTCGCACATATCACATTTGATAACGAGAATGATTATTACGAGGAGTACACTTTTTATCTTTAAACGTAAATTATTCCTAATAAGGCTCCGATGGTTCCTTCTCAATTAAAAACTGGATTGATAATTGCATTCACATAAAAAAAAACTTTTTATAGCTGTATGCCAAAGACGCATTCGGACTAAACGAGCAGGAATATTATTGTTAATGTGATTATAGTTATGATCGTTGCTAAAAAAAAAATCAGCCAACTTCCCGGACATCATGGCATGTGCCTATTGGTTTATTTATGCCGGTGCTAATGCGATTTTAAATGAACGCTTCGCGATAGCCGTACGCCAAGTCACTTCGTAATTACCGGTACACGCACGCACTTTATCACATTATTTTTCCGCTCGGCACAGAGTTCATGAGTCTTGTTGATGGGAGCGAGGCGAGTAGCCAGCGGCTAGAAAATTTTGCGCTTCGTCAGTCTCCTCAATCTTCAAAGAAAACCACGAAGAAGCCGCATAGATATTCAAAAGAAAAGCAAGTATAGTACCTAGTGACTCAGTCTTGCTTTCATGTATGCTCATGCAAAGACAACGATGCTCCGACCACTTACTCGTACCGGACCTAACGAATTTATTGTTCACTTTAGAAATGACTAACAAGGTAGTGATTTACGATGTTGAAGTTCGCATCGTTGGAGTGCAACGAAAATTCTTTTAGCATTGAAAATGCTTTTAAAGATGTATATAGGGGGTCTGATTTTGCGAGATTTCACACGAAACTAAAGCTACCTCCACTCCACTACCGCTGTGTCATAGCAGGGTGGGGGGAGCTGCGACATGCTAAATGCCTGTGATTTGTTGAAAAATACTGCATTACATGTAGAGTCATTTGTGGTTACAAGTTGTAAGTTTCAAACCCACCAGCATTGTAATGTATATTACAATGCTGGTGGGTTTGGATTGGTTTTGGCTTGGTTTGGTTTGGTTTGGGTTTGATTTAGTTTGGGTTTGGTTTGGTTTAGGTTTGGTATGGTTTGTTTGGTTTAGGTTTGTTTGGGTATGTTTGGGTTTGTTTGGGATGGATGGATGGATAGTGAGAGAGTAAGAATGTGAGAATTTGAGAATGTAAGTGAGAGAGTGAGAATGTGAGAAGAGAGTGGGAGAGTTAGAGAGTTGGAAAGTGAGAGAGAGAGGGAGAGAGCAACTTATATTATTTGCATGTACCTTTTTTATCACCCTTAAAGTCTGATTACATTTTCAATGCCATGAAATAGTTGCACTTTTGAATATGTGTAGATTTTTATTTATTTTTTCTTTATTTTTTTCATCATCCAACAGAAAAAAAAGAGATTTTCAAGTTTGTGCCGTCGTAATATTCTTATTTCAAGAATTTTGTTTTAAGTTTTAAGGACATTTTCTTTTCACAAATAAAATTAATGGCATTCTTTAGAATGATAAAAATAAGCAACAAAAAAAAGCAGGTTTACAAAAGTGTTAGGATGGCTAAATAGGCAGCGCACTCAGCTTTACAATTAGAAGGCGTAGGTCTGCCCCGTAGCTACATTTCTAGTCAGGTAGTTAACCTGCATGTTAGTCCTACCGCACTCGTTATCTTGGTCGGCAATCATTCCCCATCTGTTTTACAACATATATTCATTGTTTAACTTCAAAGTCCAGTGTGTCTTTTCCATTGTCCATTTGAGTAACTGTATTTCAGGCAGACTTCAATTGCAGCGAAATTTAATTTCATAAGGTGACACAGGGGTAAGAGAATGAGCCGAAACTTTTCGGAACAAGCTTTTCAGAGTGAATGGGGCGTGAATTTGTATTTTTTTCTCTTGAAATATCAATAGTCTCTAAATGGCGCAGCTTGAAATTCTTGTTACCGACAGAGCATGGTACACATTGGCTTAATTAACGTGGAAATGATCGACATGGAAAGAAGAAGACGTAATCAGTAATATATATTTTCTTCGAGCTGTTATGCACAAATGTCGAAGGGAATTCAGATTTTTTCTTTTTTCCAACGCTGAGGTGCATTTCGATTACGAAACCACCGGGAGAGCATCAAATTTACGTCGGTTCACCAACGAACGGACAGAATCTAAAGGCGGGCCCACGATGACGCAACACGTTTGATTGTTTTTAGCAATGTATTTGACAATTTGAATGAGTTCACGGACAAAAGGTTTCTCTTGACACGCGCCTCAAATTCTTCGGTCAATGTGTTGATAAATACGTTTACAAAATCAGTAGGTACCTTTTCAAGATTTACGTATATCGAAATACCATTGTTTTTGTGTACATATGCACACGGATAATGTCTAGATCCTTAAATGCTATTGTTTTAACGATTATACGTGACTTAAACTTTACCGCGAATATACAACTTATTGTAAGTTTTCTGAATCTCAGTTCTTCCCGTAATTTCAAAGCCAGTTGAACATTGACAAGAATCTGTCAAATTCGTGAATATTGATAACGTTGAAGTTTGCATCGTTGAAGTCCAAGGATTTTTGTGTGCATTTTTTTCATTTATTCATTTTGATCCCTATCCAAAGCCTGCATTTTTGCAAATCGAGGTCCCAAATTTCTAATAACAATAATTAAAAACGTTTGTGATTTTCAAAGCCACAAATAAATTTGAACAATCAATAAGAATTAATTTTCGTTGCGTTCCAACGATGCAAACTTCAACATCATGAATATTGTTATCTCGGTTTCTACTCCAACGCATGGGCTTTATCGATAAAAAATGAGCGCTCTATTCAATCTTCATCTTCACCACTCGCATCTATGAGATTGAAGTTTGCATCGTTGGAATCTAATGAAAGTTAATGTTTGTGAATTGCATTCATTTCTATTCGCAGAATTTACCTACGTGAAAGCCTCAAGCATTTTTAAGGGGTTAGATGGGTTTGAAAATTTGTAAAAATCAATTTTTAAATTTTTATTATCTAATAGTCCAATATGTCTAGAATATTCTCCCAAAGTTTCAAGTCAATCGGAGTAACAGTCTAGGACAGAGAGAGCCTTTGGGAATTCCCCCCGTTGAGAAAGGCCGGCCGGGAGCGACGCAGCTATACGCAATTTTTTCAAAACACTATTTTTGAAGTCGGTGGACACAGTTTCTCAAAAACTAATGCACCGATCTTATTGAAATTTTGCATACTTCATCAAAATAGCATTGACTAGTGATTGAACGAATGTTTTTTTTTCGATTAAAACTAATTTTACAAGGCTATACGTAGTGTAAATTCTACTAAAAATTGAACTATTTTGCATACAACTCTGCCAAAAATTCAAATTTCAATTTTTTTTAAAATTCTTCGTTTAATCACGAGCTATACTTATCTACTAACAGAAAAAAAATTGTTTTTTAATTTCAGACAAAGCTATCATGAGTTATCCTGACCACCACGAGGACACTTTTTTTTAGGGGTCTCCGGAAACCAGGTCCCACGGGCTGAATTACCCAAATTTTTTGATGAATTTTTTTTTAAATATTGTTGAACTGTTGCTCTTTTATGTGCTTAACATTTTGAATAATATAATTTATATATTATATTTTAAAAAAATAAAGAAAATATGCTTTTTTGGCGTCGAAACCCACATAACCCCTTAAGATACTTATTTCAAAATTTACAATATGATTCGGCAAAGAACGATTTTTTATCTTAAAAAAATACGGGTATAGAAATATAAAATGTAACTTTCGTTGCATTACAACAATGCACACTTTAACCCTTTGCGATCGGCAGATTTCGCTTTTGGGAGTACCAGCAGGTCGGAGCAAATCTACGACGATTTAAAAATCGTCTCCGCTACGGGGACACCGACTTCTACGACGATTTAAAAATGTTCCCGCTACGGGGACACCGACCGCAAAGGGTTAACAGCATTCGAAGCTTCACCATATTCAACTTCATTTGAGAGTAATTATAACTCAATCTGTTAATTGCATAACAGAAAAAGGACGAAAGTCAGCGCCATTACTGGCTACATTTATTCGAATTCTTTTTCCAAAATATGCAACCGAACTCAAAGGGACAGAAAGAAGAACAACAATTTCGAAAAAAACATACGAATCAAATTGCTCGAATACAAGTATAAAATTTGCCAACCGTATAGTTAGTCAGCGGAGAAGCGCTTGGCATTTTCGCAATTCAAGATATCACATTGGCCTTGTGTTTTGCGAATGGGCGCAATAAACGTCTGAAAAAAAGCGATTCGCAAGACTGCAACGAAGGAAGGAGGGAAGTGTGCATTGAAACGACTTTGGCACGCTTAACGAGTTCGCGGGATGGTGGGTGGAGTCTTTTTATGAATGAACGGCGGTAAGAGCGTCAGAACAATTGAAAAAAGACGAGTATATTCGTGGAGTGTACCCGCATATAAGACAAAACGTGAAGGGGCATAGAGAAAAAAATGCAGGAGGAATTGCAATGTATATGTATGTGTGTGTGGGTGTGTGTATGAGAGGAACGAAAGAGCTTGGGAGGAATGGAAAAGGATGAGCGAGAACGCAAAGGAGGGTGTGGAGAATCCCGTCGCCAACTCCCGCGTACTTTCGCTTTCGCAGGTATTGATTTTTCGACCCCACAAAACCCAGTAACTGAGGGAGCTCTTTCACCGCCCTCACAACTTCATTCCTCTCGGTGGATACACCTTGAGCGCCGAGAGGAAGGTTAACGAGAGTGTAGTCGAGCACTTTTAACTGTTTTCTTCTCTCATTTCTTCATAACGGATTTTATCAAAAGTGTAAACGTATATACGGACGAAATGGTGTTGCAGTTTGCATCGTTGGAATGCAACGAAAATTCTTTTCGATTCTTTCATTTCTTTATGTTTATTATTATCTAAAATCTTTTTTTTTCCACAGCTCATGGTTATGTTTCATAGACTCTCATAGGAAAATGTTTCATAGACTCTCGAAGTCTACATGTGCAAAAAAAAACCCTGAATACGAAAAAAAAATATATATATTTTCGTTGCATTCCAACGATGCAAACTTCAATACCATCGTGCGAAATGTTAGATTAGAAAAATTGTTATTTTATTCTGTAGTGCCATACGAATAATTACAAATGGTACTGAATTGGTTGGGTTTTTTTTTCCGTGATGATTTTGGCGAATGAGACATCGAAGTTTAGTATATTGTTCAAGTATGACGTTGAACTTTGCATCGTTGGAATGGAACGAATTTTCTTTCTTCATTTTTCATTTCTTTATTATCGACATTATTCAAAGTATTTCTTTGCGAATTCAGATGATAAATCTCGAATATGAATACGTGAAATCGTTTGAGTATTTTTCACAGTCAAAATCGGCGAGAAAAATTAATTGAGCAAATAGAGAGAATTGTTCAATTTCAGTATACCACTAAAATATTGAAGTACTGCTGAATTTTTGGAAAGAAAAAAAACAATACTCACGATGTTGATGTTTGCACCGTTAGAATGCAACGATTTTTTTTTATTATTTCAAGTTTTTATTTTCACTATTGTCCAAAATCTTAATATGAAAGTTTGGACCTCTGATGAGGATCCTAAAAACCGTTCGAGCGATTTTCTGAAGGAGGTACGACTACTTCTTCGGGTACAACGATCAAACTAAATTTATGTTACCCCACGGGTGATCGGATTTATGTTAACTTATGTTGAATATTCGTATTGCCGATCCCAAAGTACCAAATTTGTGGTAAATATTTTATTTATTGCATATTTACTAATAAAAACTGAAAAATTAGATCCTCAACGACTCTGGAGCCTTCACGACGATTTCCAAGCAGTAGCGAGATTTTGAAACTCGGTAGCGACCGTTTTCGTTATCGTTAGCTAGCGATAGCCAATAAGAGGCTCCCTTTCTTCTGATCGTGCATACGATTGGCTGTGGCCAGCTGGCGACAACGAAAACGGTCGCTACCGAGTTACAGAATCTCGCTACAGAGCTAGGTTATGCTCGCCAAACGAATCAGCTGTTACGCCCTACGTTGGCAAATCTGTGGGTACTATTTCGTCATTACGATAATATTCAACCGGAAGTTGAAACCGTTTTATAATATAGTGCTTGAACTACACGGTAAAGTTCGAATTTTCGATTTTTTACAATATTTATTATGTCTAATTTATCAAATTTCAGTTTTCCAACGTCTTTGGTTCGATACGTGACAAGCAAAACCGTGATCACCGCACTTCCGGTCGACCGTCTCCATAAGACTACGTGCTTCATTAGCTCAATGTGCTCGACTTTGCAATTTTATTACGAAAAAACTGAACGGTCTATATAGCTCAATTTTTTCCAAAGGGTGCATAAAGTATCCGTCAACATCATATAAAAATTTCAGGCCCGAAAGAAGGATTCGTCATAATGATCCAACCTCCTTAACACGAATTAGACGAAAAAACAAATGGTTCCGAAATTTTCGTTGCATTCCAATGATGCGAACTTCAGTATCATCAATACTCTGAGTCGCAATGATTTTTCTGAATGCAAGAATTGTCGATTAATTCGAATTTTGAGGATGCACTTGCACGAGCGCAATCGACGACGCAAAGCTAATTTTTTTATTTTTTTCCGAATTACGAATCGTTTAGATAAGGGTTTGAACATTTACGTCGCTGTTCATCGTTGCCATATCGTACACATATATTTCGAAAAAAAAGTATAAACTACACGCGGATCGCGTTTACTGTTGCGTAGGTTGCGGCTTTTTTTTTTTTCTTTAATTCAATCTATGAACGCGATAACAAGGCGCAATGCGTAGCGCGATACCGATTGCGTACGTGTCTTGTACGTGAAAATAGAGACGCAGTTGCGAATGTATGTGATTGCAATAAGAGGTTCGTCTCGTGTAACGAAGAAAACATCGTACGGTGCCAGAAAGAGAAACGGGTCCGAGAAATCTTGCTATCGTTATCGCGAATCGTTGGGATAGGGCGATATTGTGGTCAGGGTTTTTTCCCCCGTAACGCCGAGTGCTTGAAAAAGCTGTTCGAAAATTATTTTGTCCACTCCGCAGTACCATATTATTCCGCCAGACAATATGGTATTGATGTTTGTATCGTTGGAGGGCAATGAAAAAATAATTTTTTCCCCAAAAAATTCCATTAGCAGCTCAATCTTTTTTGAGATACTCCTTTGAACGTCTGTCGTCGAAATCTGGATGAAAATATCTTATCTGATAATAAAAATAAAGAAATAAAAATGTACAAAAGAATTTTCGTTGCATTCCAATGGTGCAAACTTCAATACCATTTTAACCAAGTGGTTCATCGCTTTTTCTTTATCACATCGAGTTCCAAAAAGAATTTCATATGGAGCAATGATAATGCATTTAGTCGTAAAACAAATACAGGCAGCGGAAAATCCTACGAGCCGAAAAAATCTTCGGTTTGAAAAGAAAATATCTATTGAAAAGAAATGAACTATCTGAATTTCGAATTAATCTATTCGACACGAAATGACCCATGTACAAATCTATACGTATGTACAAATTGGATTCGAAGCGGGGGTTGGCTACGGGGGCCAAAAAATCGGGGAGAGCGAAAGGATAAGTATGAGAAATTCGATACGGAACGAGAAACCGTCCGTGTTCTAGTCACAGTCGTGGTCGTTGTCATCGCCAATGCCATTATCTTCAGCATTTCTTTGGCCCCGTTTCCGTGGCAAAAAGCCGAGTGAGATCCCCCCCCCAAAGCTCGGGAACGACTTGACTCGGAAGAGTGCAACAAGTCAGCATGTAACGAGAGTAGTTTAACGGGCGCCGAGAACATTGCACCCCGTGTACACTCGTGTGTACATATATGTATATAAAACGAGTATAGGGTGCGCGTCTCGTTCGTTCATTGAATCAGGATCCCCTTTGACTGGTTCATGATATATATATATATATATTTATACGCATATATATATATATGTATTTAGAGGAGTTTGTGCAAATGTGGTCCACCCGTTTAATTTCATTACATTCTCGTTTGAATAAGTACGCCAATGACACAATCCAATGGATCACTTCATCCATTCCATTTTTCTTTCGGTCGATAATCTTGGAGCAATTCAGGCTAAATTAGTCAGGATTAATAACGAGATTATGAAGGTTGAACCCATGGACTTTAAATACGATCGCAAGCGCATGCAAGTGTCTATGTTGCTTGAGTTTGCATCTTTGTAATGCAACGAAAATTCTTTTACATTTTCTAACGTAAATTCTTTATCATTGAAATATTTTCTATTTTTATATATTAATTTGGTAAGCCTCTAATAAGCATAACATTGATGGTTGCTTCGTTGGAATGCACTGAAAATTATTATTTTTTATTTTACAAATTTCCTTCGGTAGATTTCAGCTACGAAAATCACGCAAACATTCGTTTAGGGTTTACATTTAGCAATCGATAACCTAAATCTGCAAAATATGATTTTGAATAATAATGAAAATAAGAAACTGAAAAGAATTTTCGTATGATGTTGAATCGTTGGAATGTAACAAAAATTATGTTTTATTTTTTTATTTCCTCATTTTTTTTATCATCTAAAATCATTTCGTACCTATTTAGGCTGAAGATCTCTAATGGGGATCCTGAAAATCGTTTGAGCTGTTGTGGTGGCGTAAATTTGCAAAAAAAAAATTAGTCTACGAAACTTTCGTTGCGTTCCAACGATGCAAACTTCAACATTATATTTCCATTACATTCCAACGATTAAATACCCATTAATAAGTATAGGGTAAGTCCGGGGTAGTTGGCCATAGTTTTTTCACGGTCCAGTTAAAATACAACTACATGTACGTAGATTGTAATTATTTTTTAAATTAAACTTTGAATGTTCAACTATAGGTTAATCAACACAAATCTAATCACTTCTAACAGGATCAACCGTAAAAATAATAAAAGTTAAAAATCACAACTGGCCATCTCTCCCGGGGCGTCCGGGAGAGATGGCCTTAGTAGTACAGAATAGTTGGCCAGTACTAGATTTGCCTTTTTCACCGTGTACTTTGTGCGCTTCAGTTCCTTTTTATTTTTTTGTCCACACTTCGAACACTTTGATTTGATTTAATTTGATAGGCTTTATCAGCTGCTTAAATTGACATTTCACCATTTTTCAAAGCGTTTATTGCGGCCTTTAACGACTCTGCGCTTCAATGCCCTCGGATAGCTAATGCTTTTCTTTTGTATTTATTTGTCATCTGCATTTAAGGGGCAAGTCCACTTTGAAAATTTCAAAAAATCGATTTTTTTTAACTGTTTTCGAAAGTACATACATTCAGAAATATTGTGTCAAAATTTTATGAAAATCCGAGCTCTCTAAGTATTTTTTTTTTTTACCTGAACGCCAGGACCTCATTTCGTCTACCTGAGCGTATAGCGCGCTCGGCTGACCCATCGGCCACAAACATCCTCCTGCTCTTTCTGAGGAAGTACAGGAAGTTTTAAAACCTATTTACGAGGATCTCACGAAAACAGAACTGCTCGAAAGGTGTTTAGGTGGCCATGCGCAAAACAATAATGAAAGTTTTAACAACTGCGTATGGAATATGGCACCTAAACACGTGTTCAACGGCAAACAAATCGTAGACATTGCCTGCAAAGCTTCCGCGTGTGTCTTTAATGAAGGATTTCGTCCAGTGCTTAAAATAATGGTAATAATGAGCGCCAAACTCGGCCCGATCGCCATCGGATTCGCCGACAATCGCGATGACGAGCGTGTTCGCTCTGCAAACCGCCGCAGTTCTGAGTGCTCAAAAGAGACCAGAACCAAAAGAAAGCAAGCAAGACTTAAAGAAATCGACGATGATGAGCAATCAGAAAGGATTTTGTACGGTGCAGGAATTGCCGATTGAGCTTAGGTAAGAGTTTTTCATAGTATAAACTTCAAACGCGTTTTTCTCGAAACAACGTTTTCAAAATCTAGCTCCATCGTATCTCTAAAACTAATAAACCGATTCTCTTGAAATTTGAACCACATATTGTAAACATGATTCGCAACAAGATGACCCTCGATGGTTTTAAAATTTTTATTTTTACTCTTTTTTTTGCGAAAAACTGCGAAAAAAACGCGTTTTTTTTACTTTTTTTCGTTTTTCATCTGCCATTTTTTTATTTTTTGATAAAACTTTATATCCGAGGGTCATTTTGTAGCTGGTGTCATACTGAATCTAATGGACTTCGATTTTTTTGTTTCAGACAAGCCGTTGCCGAGTTGTGATGGAGCTACCTAGCCCACCTATTTTTGAGGCGTTACGTTAAACTATAGTTTTTGTATTTGAAATGAATAAAAATGAATTAAATTTTTTTTTAAAATGTATTTCAAGACTTTATTTATCAAGCCCAACAACTTTTATATTCATATCTTTTATAAAATCCTCAAAAAAAAATCGCGAAAATAGCCTTTTTTTCGTGGCTCCAAAGTGGACTGGCCCCTTAACACAAAAATGTTTATCTTAGTTCAAAAGATATGAAAGCATCGCTAGTAATACTATGGCCATCACACCCTGACAGAATATGGCCATCTCTCATAATTTTCCGAGAGAGATGGCTACACCAGCTACGTGACGAAATTTATGAGTCCTTGTAGTTATTTTAAGGTGACGTTTAAGCACGAGTCATAAGCCATCCCAAAAACACTTAAAAACAAATCATTTTTCAAAAACTCCACAACCACAACTTGTAACATGAACTCCTTAACAAATTTTCCCACTAGGCAATAGAAAAGAGGTGGATTTTACTTAACTGTGGTATTTTATTCGCAAATATTTTTGCATGCTCGTCTTCGTACGCACGACTTGAAGTAAACTGAGTGATAGCTAGCAACTCCTAGCGAGGGTTTGGAGAATTTTTTTGAGCTGGCCATCTCCCCCGGACTTACCCTACTAAAAAAGTGTCATAGGCGAAATTTGCCAGAAAACTGTTCGGTCAACAAAATGAAAAATTACTTTCACGACATACCAACGATACGATACGATAAACGGACCGTTCGAAAATTTGACGATATTTGAATCATTATTATTAGGTAGCGTGCAAACAATAGGGAATGAAGATACGAGACAAATCCACAAGGACTTCCGTTCTCAAGAGCAATCGTATCAATGAGCTATGTGGCTGACGTTCCGTTGATCCACGCTGAATTTGCTTGCCAGTTTTTTGGTCGCAACAATTCCTCAAAACATTTCACCATCAGCGCCGTAAAAATTTATATATCTATAGCGCTCAGATATCGAGGTAAAAAAAAAACGAGCGCAGGCATGATGGGCCAGGGCGGACGGTTCGTTGAAATGGGAATTGATGAAGCGAGAGGAAAAGAGAGTCGATGGAAGACCATGGCGTGAGCGAAAGGGAAAATATACTATCAGAGGGGGAAAAAAAGTTAAACGCACGTGTCTGTGTGCAAGTATGAAGCAAGCGAATAACAGGCGAACAGTAAGTAAGGGAAGAGTGTAGAGATAGCATAGTTGCACGGAGAGAGTTAAAGGAGTGAGAGAGATAGACTACGGAGGGAGGATGGAGGGATCTCGTGAAAGAAGGATGAGCGGGACGAGGTACAGAGTACTACGAGAAGGTAAGGGGGAGGCGGCGGTGGAAAGGAGAGGGTGTTCTTTGTTCCATGTGCTTTTGGGGATTTTCGGCGGCACCCGAGGGTGCGAAATACCCGTTGCATGGACATTGATATTCGCGGTTCCGGCACGTCTGCTTCCTCCCGCGCATTGACTCTCTCACTTTTTTGCCCGTCCTCTCGTTCCCTCTATCTATCCTCCTTTTTTCTTTCCTCTTTTATTTTTCGCCTTTTCGCACGGCCGCTCTCTCCTCTCTTTCTCGCCATTTCCCTTTTTCTCTTTTGCTTTGTTCCCTTCTTTATCTTCCCTCTCTCTCCCCCTCTCGCACTCGCTATCTCTCTCTCTCTCTCTCTTTCTCTTACACGCTTTCATTCCGTCAGCCATTCTCTTACACGTTGGTTTTTCTCCAGTTCTTTATCCGGTCTCTTCTTTTGCTCCTGTTCTCCATTTTCCCTTTTTTTTTCTCTCTTTTAGAACGATGACGCGTTTATGATAGTTGGCATCGAGCAGCAGCACACGGGGACAGTTATGAGGACGTTGAGGTTGCTTTATCGTGGAGCCTTCTACAATGTATAGGATCTCGACGAAACGCCAGTACCCATGAACACCAACAAAAGTCCGAAAAAGAATCATTGAAGTTGCAAGAAGCAACGTTTTTTTCGGACTAAATATTACGAAGATGGGAAGAACATTAATTTTTAATATTCTAGCATCCCCGCCTTTATCGTAATTACGCTAAATTCACTCGTAATTAAATTACAACTTAATTGTACATCCTGAACATGACTGGAACCCACGATTCTGGTCGTAGATAACTTTAACGATTGATTTCCGCAAAAACGCATCTTAAAACCTTCCGTTGTCACAATGGGTCATTTTGACCCGGACGAATGTCAAATGAAATGCTCACTTTTTCAAAATTAAACATTTTCAATAATTTTTGACAACTCAATATTATACTATCGAAATTTCAGTTATTCAGACACATCCAGAAGTCTTAAGAGAGTATTCCTGATTTAAAAAAAATTAAAACCGATAAAAGGTTTATTAATGGCAGATGGATGAAGCACCACGAGGATCAAATTGACCGAGTGTGTCAAAATCGTGGCCAGTTCTCGTAATTCGTAACGTCGTTCTCGTACTATAATAGCGCAAACAAATTTCTCTTCATAACAGATAGTAAACTATAGGAAAAGAGCAATAAACGATGAATATAGATTCAAAAAATATTCGATTGTTTTTTATAGCCTAAACCTGCTAAAGTTATGCAATTTGGGAATATTTATATTCATCACGTTCGAGGATATTAGTATTTCTGAATTGCCCAATTTCGGCAGATTCAGGCTATGAAAATTATTCAAATTTTTTTACGATGCTCCGTAGAGATCCGTAACCTCAATTGGCAAAAAAAACACTGTGGATAACAATACAAATGGAGAGGAAACGTACAACAGAATTTTTGTTGTACTCTAGCGATGCACTCAACACCATCACTCATATACTATGAAGTACTCTCCTGCGTGACGATTATACAATTTTGGGCGGACCTAGGTTGAAATTTAATGTTTTTTTCGTGACTTTATTTTTGAGAAAAACAGGTCAATCATTTTCTTTTCTTTCGTTTCTGTTGCTTCGTTATGCGGTTACACCACCTTGGCGCTTGGAAAAATAGGTATGGAAACGAAACTTTTTTCGACAAGACTATTAAATATATAAAATAAATTTTATTTTTCACAAATACATTATAGTTTTATGAACAAATACAAAAAAAAAATAATAAAAAACCAATTGCAATAGCGGAGATATGAGTCGTCCAGTAGGACTCTCTTTTCAAACTGGGGGCAAAATATCTCGAGATCTACTCAACCGAATTCGATGAAATTTATACCACATATTCTTTATAATATTATCTCGGATGCAGCATAGGATTTTTTCGATGGAATGCCACGTTCATTTTTTATAAAATTTAAAACTCACAATTTTTGTAAAAATCAGTATTTTTTTCAAACAACTGTCAATGGTAAAAAAAAATGTCTTTAATTTTTCCTATGCTATACTTTAGTTATTCCCTTCCTTTACACATTTTTTTTTGTTTTTTTTTTCAGACGATGCCTGATAGAGAAAATAATTCCACCACTGGTAAGGATTTTCAAGAAGGCCCTCTTAGACGACGTATATCTCCCTCATTTGTAAACATTTTCAAATGCTTTTAAAAGAATTTGGTCATGAATCTATAATGTATTTGTGAAAAATAAAAATTATTTTATATATTCGAAAGTAGCGTCAAAAAAAAATTACTTTTTATACCTATTTTTCTGGGCACTAAGATGGCACAACCCCTTAAAAGAACGAGGCCAACTAACTTCAATAAAAAAAATAACTCGAGTTTGAAATACAAATGCTCCGTGAAATTTCACAGTTTGATAACTGCAGTCCTTTTGAAAACCACAACAAATTTCAAAGTATTCTGTCGATCAAGGAAATTCGAGAGCTGCCTCAATGTCCCCGTACAATCGTGAATGTTTGTAAAAATTGTATCTTCTCACAACGCGCAAGGTGAATTTTTGTGGGTAAACGCGCGCCGGAGGAACATGTGCAACTATAAGGGAGCGTGAGAGAAGTCCGATAGAATATGAAAGTGAAAGGAATCGCGATAAAGAGATAGAAAGAGACCGAGAGAGAGAGAGAGAGTGAAAAGAGTAAGAGGGAAAAGATGAGCCAGGACCTTGGCACAGCCCTGAGGGTGGAAGCGTCGACGACGTCGGCCCACGCCTGGGCTCTGCCCCCGCCGAAATCGATTTTGAAAAGGGAAAGTGGGCAGCCTGGGTGCCAGCTCGTACTATACCTCATATACTATATATATATGTGTGTGTGTATATATATATATATATATATCTCCCGAGTGTTTATTCTTACTACATATATTCATTATACTGAGAAACCGGGTGGATCGAATGAAGGCGCCGGTGCTGGCGTTTCCCCGCGCTTGTTTAGCCCACGCTCGAGCCGCAGGAGTCGTTGCATCCCTTCGTACACCACCCTGGTCAAGGCCGAGCTTTCGGGGGTCTTCCTTTATACATGCACGCGGGCGCATGTGTGGGTGGGTGTCTATACACTTCTGCACACGTATACCTACACATCGAAGATTGAGCCGGTTGCAAAAGCGTCGAGACGCGTGGATAAGATCCAATGTATACACGGAACTGTATACTTAAAGCACCCTGACGACTCAGCCCTTTCGAACCCAATCGCATATAAAAACGCGCCGACATTGTTCGCAGGTTGGAAAAGTTCTTTAAACAAAAAAAATACATTTTTACTATATGGTCTTTTACAGGACCTTTGTTTTGTTGAAGATCTTTTGCGCAACTCCAACTGACTTGCAATTTTTTATTTTCTATTGGCTAAACGCAGAGTATAGGGTAGGAGTAATGAAATCGAACGCAGCGCCGCTGGTGGAGAAAAATTGCAACAAGCTAGCCTATTTATCTGTCAAATCTGTATGAGCGTAGTACGAGATTTTTGCAATCAAATTACAAATACTGCTTTATTAAAAATGGACCACGAGAGTTGCTGTGTAATAAGATACAAACAATTGTCCCTTAGATTGAGTTTGAGGCTGGAGATTAATATTGTGAGTTATACTCGCGAAAAGGATCTTTGAAATTATACTCATTTCGGTTCGAAAACAAAATTTAATTTATTATTAGTGGTACAGCAATAATATTGGTACAGCAATATAATAAGAAGTAATTATATAGCTTCATTTTTCTTGTCTTATAACAAAATTACAAATAAACATAAATTTGAAGCAAATTTTACTTTCTTTCTTCGTTTTAATTAAAAGGCAACACTTCTTGCAGTCGTTGGCCAGACAAATTGATTCAATGCAAACAAATTAAATGCAATTGAGAGGCAATATTAATTTTCATAATTTATCTTAATATTGTGACCAGAATAACAGATGATGTTGATGTTTGCATCGTTGGAACGCAACGACCGCAAATGGCAATAAAAAACTTTTCGATAACAATACAAGTTAAAAAATAAAAAATGAACAAAAAAATCGTTGCGTTCCAACAATGCAAATTTCAACATCATAATAAGAGAGCCTTTGACAGAGCCGACAAAAATACGAACACTACGCAATGATAGTGTTGCACGCGGAGCCAATATAGGGCTGCGGATTCATTTTTGGTTCTTATTTTCAGCCGACTTTGGTGCCGACCTGGTTAGATAATGGTCATACGTTTTCTGTAGGGCAATACTATCAGGAATTAACAACGGAATAAGTCGATGATAAAATTAAAACGATTCGAACAAAGTATATATATATATATATATATATATGTTTCTTTTCATTGCATTCTGTTAATTGAAATAGTAACGCGGGAAGGTTCAATTAAAAAACTAAATGTAGAAGAAAATGGAAAGAAGAATTAAATTCAACTCGGTGTCTCAACTTTGCACTCTGGATTTTCTACCTCTATCGTAGGCATCAAATGAACGTTTTCCTTTCTCAAATTTACAAGTAATCAAGCAACGAGCTGTTCGTTTTAATCACCAATTTGCGTTTTGTAAATAAATTAATTGAATTATTATCATACTTGCACTTTTCCAATCGAACATCGTGATAAAATTAAATGAAATTATTACAAATCTGTAATCAACTTTCATTAACAAGTTCGTCATTCTCAGATAAATGATTAGTCATGTGCGTCCGGAAAATTGAATATCCGTGAGGTTTCATTGCAAGGCACACTAGACTATCATCCTGGTCGTTAATGATTCAGAGCACGTTGTTTAATTACTCATTTAACGCGGGGGCATCAGGCAGCTATTATACCACTTTATAATTACCGTGTGAGGTTCAAGCCCGATAAATGCGTGGCGAAAGAGTGACAGCGAGCAGCGAGAAGAGTGAACGTGAAGAAGAGGATGTGCTGGAGCGTGTTTAGGTTCGCGTGTGTGTGTGGGTGTGTGCATCAGAACCCTTTCGAAAGGGACACCCCAGTAACTAATATTTTCTAATTCGGCTCGATAAACTCTCGATTCATAAAAGAAAGCACGACCTTGATTGAAATCAATAAAAAAAATAACATATGCAATATAAGTTGATGTAAATAATAACATGCAATATGAAAAAGGTTATTGTACAAGGTGGCAAAAGAGATGACGTTGAAGTTTGCATCATTGGAATGCAACGCAAATGTTTTTTTTAATAACTCAATTTCTTTTGTCAATTTAGGCGGTGCAAAGTCTTTAAGCGTTTCTAGGTATGCTTGTTAGAAATTTACGATCTCAATTTGCGACAAAAAGCTTTGGATAAAGATAAAAATAAAGAAATAAAAAATGAAAGACAAAAATTACCGTTGCATTCCAACGATGCAAACTTCGACGTCATCAAAAGAGAGAGTATTGACTGCAATGCATTAGCATGCAGGCCACTGTATTTTTTCTCCCCTACGCTTCAATATTATGCAGCCTCTTATCTACGACTCGAGATAAAGCCACCGCTCACGTCCTTTTGAGTTCAGGGCTCCCGCCGCGCCGCACCCGGAAGCCATCAGGAAAACTGTCTCGATATCAGCTCGGTGAGAAAAACCGTGGCAAAGCAAATCGTGACTGGCCTCTCGGCTATCTCAACACACGTATACACAATGAGAGATAAAACCATCCGCACTGGCTAAACTTCAGCAATGGTGTACGATTAGAAACTGACGGATAATAAGATTAAAGAAAAAATAGATTTATTCTACAAGTTATGGGTCGGAAAGAATTCACGTACAAAAATTGATACGAGACAGTTTCTAAAATCCCTCTAACGTTGAAAATCCAAAGTTCACGTTACGTTGAAAAATAATACACCTGAATTGATGTTACGTTTTTATTAGAAAAATGTAACGATGTTGATATTTGCATTACTGCAATGCAATTAGAATGAATTTATTTACTTTTCCCAATTTTTTGCGCGCATTTAAACTCTGGAAATGGCTAAAACGTTTTTCAGGATCCTCGTTAAAGATATAAATCCTGAGCCTGCACATCATGATTTAGTTGACAATAAGAAAAAAGTGAGAAATAAAGAAATATGATTGTTCCATTCCGATGATAAAAACTACAAAATTGTAAAAATTAATGAATCGACTGAATGAGCGGATATTTTTTGAGATCAGCGAATTTTGTTCAAAATGTTGAAATTTTATGAATTATTTGTGAGAGACACGAACGACCACAATGTCTTGTCCAAACGCTATCCTCTTGCTTCGGTTCTACTGATTTATCCTCACGTCTTTGTTTTTCTAATTATACATCAACAAATTATAGTTTTAATAGGCTTCGATAAAATACCAAGGTGAAAAAAAAGAAACGAATACTTTGCAGATTCGTCGTGGGAGGGATCTATCGGTCATTGCACATTTTATCACGTCGAGCACGTCTCCCTTTCTGTCGGTCGACGCCACGCGTGTCTGAAGACGGGTTTTCCACACAGCAGTACCTCGTAAATCGCAAAGTTCTCGCTAAAGGCAATGACGAGGAGACGAATACGAATATAGACGTACACTCTCAAATACGAACAGACTGACGCGACTATCTCCTGGCGAGAGATTCTAAACTCAATTATATTTAATGTTTTTATCAGAGTAATCGATAAAATTGAAAATTAAAAAATAAAGATTGATTTGCTGTTGAAAAAGCGAAGAAAAATATGATATTAAAATTTGGGTGGACGCACCAGCTCATAAATCTCATAAGAATATGCCGAATTTCTCTTGATTCGTGCCCGGAATGCTGTATGGATTTTTTTTTCTATCATCAATGTTTTCGGATGTTTTCTCGAAAAAAAGCTGGACCAAAATGACTTCGAATTTTCGCAGTCGACGACTGATATGTTTTAATATTTGCGTCGTTGGAATGTAACAAAAATTCTTCATTTTTATTGTTATCCAAAATCATTGTCGATAAATTTAGATTGCAGATCTCTAATGAGGAATTTAAGAAAGTTTGCTCAGCTTTGTTCTGCCAAAAAAGAATTGGCAATTAGAAAAAAAAATATTTTCAATGCATTCCAACGATGCAAACTTCACTATCATGCGTCCCATTGTTATGAGAAGGCATTACACTTATCCAGTATTGGTAATTTTTAAAAACTAATCATGGTTGAGCCAATTGCAATTTAAAGTGAAGTAGCTCTTGGCCAACTAGAAGCACGCGTTTTTTCACTTGACGATTGCATTCCCTGTGAAAATAGTTGAGAAAAATTCCGAAAGTTAACGTCTAGGTAACTCCTAACAATTTTGACACAATGCTCGTCTTAATGTGCTGTTGGAACTGAAAACCGGGAATATACAAACAATGGCTTGGACGCAAACAGATTTTATTGATGGAACACGTGCAAAAGTAATACAATAACATTTTGGCGAATTTTCGTACCTATAAGACTCGGAAAAGTGTCTGATGCTTCTTCTCCTCAGTTTCCCTTTCATTCTTTTCTTCCTCCCACACGCACAGATCGTGTGGGCGCTGGCTGCAAGTGACTCAGCGTCGGCAATTACACATACACACACGTGGCTGGAGCTCTTGCAACGAACTTGCCGAGTGATACGAGCGTTGAATATCACCTTATTCCTCGTACAAATAAAATAGAGCAAAGGGAAAAACAAATCCTGCAGAACGTTTCCTTCATAGACGATTTGTGAAAAAAGCTTCAGAAGTAAGTTCGAATACTCAATGTTACGACGAAAAAAATAAGCAGAGCGTGAAGATTTTATTCACGCGGGACATTCAATCGAGACAAAAAAAATTCTACAGCTGACAAAATTTACATGATTTATTCTTTATTTTGACGTAATAAATTTACTGCAATTCGTGCCCGTTGAATAAAAAATTATGAATTAATCATTCATTGAATTCAATGAAATTATGAATTAATTTAAATAAAGGCAAACCAATTCGCCGAAATAAAGAACAAATCGTAATAAGCTTTGTTCTGTCGCAATTCATTTTACATGCTTTTTGAAATCCCCAAATCGACTAAGTATAAAAAAAAAATCGGTGCAACCGAAGGTTTGAGATAAGACAAATTTTTGTAAGTCGATTGAAAGAAAATTAAGGCCTTATATACGCGAAAAATTTCAAAATTTTTCATTGTTTTTTATTTTTGATTCCATTAGCCTGAACGGTTAGGAATATTTTAAGCTTTACAGAACTGAAAAATTTCAAAGGTAAGTCCCCCATAAGGTAAGATTGCATTTATAATAGATACCGCGCGGCGCGCCCGACCGCCAACTTCAAAGCCGTTTTTTCACGATTCACTTTTTTGATCCTTGTGAAAGTTCTAACTCTTGAACGAAGGTTCAGATCGCTTTGAAATTTTTACAACATATTCTTAGTATCATCACCTATCGTGTGAACCACAGAAACAAAAATTTCAATGACACAAAAAAATATAAAAAATAAAATACCGACAGAAAATTGAGTAAAAAAATTTTAAGTTTCGAATTTTTATTATAATAATTTTTTTTATAATATTGTTGGTTCACACTGAAGATACATTCATTATGCAATTATAAATATGTTCATTTTTTTTTCAGACACCCACATCGATGCCGAGAACTTTCACAATCAACGCGCGCGCAAAAAAAATACATTGCTTTATTATGTTATATCTCCGCCATTTGTTAATATTTCTGATTTTTTTTTACATATACTTAACCATGTGCATAAATGATCTGTAAAAAAAAATGTTGTCAATAAATGCGTCATTTTTTTTTAACCGCGTCTAGAAAAGTACCTTCGAAAATCGGCGAAATCGAGTATATAAGGCCTTAAGAGAGAAAGAGACAGAGATTATAGTACATGCAGAAAGTCCATAGCCGGAGGTCTTTTGACAAGATCAGCGCACTCTCCAGCATTGAGAAAATTCACTCAGAATGCAGTGAAAAAATCTCTGAAGGACAATATACTTTGAACATTTTCCATAGTCAATATCTACCGAACGATAGCCTTTTTCTTGAATATCCCGAGCTGCGAAATATGTTCATAATAAATTCGATAAAACGATTGGTTGAAAATCCGTAATTATGTCATCAACCCAACCGAAACCCAAACAAGCTGCAATTGATGTCAATTCTGAACATCCTTTAGGTAGTAGAAAGTATCTTTTTTCCATTAGTATTTTGACGAATGCACCGAAATAAAGAATTCCATTTTGAATTTCCATGAGGAGAATAGAATGTTACAATAGGACATGTCTACATACTGACGAGCAAGGCGAGATGCACTTACAGGAAAAAACTGCAATAAACAGGAGGTATGAGGTCACTGTTTGAAAAACACTATTTTTATTCTATGTTGAATAAGATGAAGATGGTTGGAACTCAGCGGAAGTTCTCTGCGATTTTTTTATTTCTTCATTTTTCTTATCATCAAAAATCTTATCCTGCCAATTTGAGCAGCAGATTTCAAATAAAAATCCTAGAAAACGTTTAAATAGTTTTCGCAGCCTATATTTGTCAAAAACAAAACCTTAAGTTACTAAACGTTCGTTCCGTTCCAACAATGCAAACATCATTATCATCAATTTTTCTAATTTATACGCTGCGTACAAGTATTCATATTTTAGTGCGAATAAAAAGAAAATAAATTATGACTATTTTTTATTTTATAACCTTCAAAATATTCACTGCTGGCACTCAAGGGAATAAAATAAGTCCCGAAATTTCGCGTTAATAATCAACAGAACTTAATTTCGTGATTCAAAATGGGCATTATCATATTTTGTGACCGATTTAAAGCAGGATTTTGACGAACGTCAATTGAATTAGCTAAACGTCGATACTGTCCCCATGACAATTTCTTGAACACGTTTGGTATCGAATATAATGTAATGAAGCTGCTCTCGTTGACGTGGTACATGGAGACGCGGGTAGCATGTAGTGTTAGATGAACGCACCACTCTCGTGTGCTATTATTGGCCTTAGCGTCAAAACACCCGCGATTTATCCGTTCTTAAATTACGCGAGTATGCAGTCTCTTTCTCTCGGCTGTAGGACCAGCGCTTCGTTTTTTTTCCATCTCTCACTGCTCACCAATCGGAGTGTGCACCGTGAAAACGTTGGTCCAGTTTTTATTACGAAAAATGTACTTAAAAGTTCACTTGAATTTTCTACTAGAAATTCTCAGTCTAATAAAGGTCAATTGAGATGAAATTAATGGAAAAATCTATTCAAGTTTAATCATGAGTCGAACTTATTCATATTGATCATTTTGGAATCATGATTCTCGTCACATCAAAAATACATGCATCAAATTGATTTACAGGGATTAGCCAATTTATATCATATCCGATTAAAGTTCAATGTGTTCGAACACAAATTTTCCCTCAATTTGAGGAAATGCATTTGGAGGAAGGGTTTCCTACAAGAATTGATAAGAAAATGGGGCCGGATTGAAATTTCGAACTTTGAATGCTCCGACGGTTTAAAATTCCTAATTTTAATGTTCTGAAACTACAAGTTTCATAAAGATCATGCCAGCGAAAGTCTACACAGTTGACTGTAAATGATGTAGAACGGTACGAGTAGCGATAGAAAAAGGATAAAAATATGATTTCTTATGCGAGATTATTTTCAGAAATAGTATGAAGATCAACGCTTTATTTAAACGACCAGTAATATGACATACTAAACTCCGAATATGTAATATTGAGCATGCCACAAAATTCCGAATTTTTTAATATAGAAAACGAGCTATATCAGAAAGTTTAAATATAATAAAAGATAATAAGAGATTCGTCAGTTTCACGAAAGTTTTGGACTTCGGAAATCATAGCTTCGATCATCCAGTTTGCGAAAACTGAAGTTTAGATGGTGTAAGATTCTGATAAAGAACGTTCACAACGTTCAAAATTCCGAAAACTCACACATAAAGCTAAAGCAAGTTAGCCTAACGCGTTTAGATGGCAGCCCCACTACTTTCATAGCCGATTATTTTGACGGTACTCAGATTTTTGGAGTTTTAATCTTTCGGGTAAAATTTTAGTATTCTTTCGGAGTTTTGATCTTTTGTGGTAGAAATTTTTTAGAGTTTTGATAATCGTTCACGTTTTATTGTGAACATATAATGTAAGGATGTTTAGCTATCGATGATTCTTATCGATATTCTTATTTTCGGAACTTTTCCCTGTACAAACCTTTGCCATTCAAGAACTCGAATTTCTAACATTACACTTTTTCGGAACTGTGGACTCTAATTATGGGAAGTTGATACTTGTATTATGTACTGTGTTTTCAGATCCACGCTTAATCAGTCGGTCCCATGATTATTGCCATTTAATTCCTTACTGTACTATTATTTTTGGTTATATGATAATTCTGTTTATAAAATTTTGGAATTGTACATTTTCAGAAGTATTGAGCACTGGCTAATAAATTCGGAATTTTGAGCCTTCTGATCATTCAAAGTTCGGAATTTCAACCCGGCCCCAAAAGAACAATAAGCGTGAAAATCCGAAGTCAAGAAGTAATATTAGAAATGAGGATACGAGGCGAATGCATTCCAATGCTTGGATTTTTTTGAAAAACCCAAGCGGTAAGTATGAATGAAACATTAGCATCGCCCTCACTGGTACGCACAAGTTGAGGCGTTATCGTTTTATAAATATACACAAATGCATATATATAGATATATATAACGTGAACTGGATAAACAGAGTAGAAACTAGCTTGTGTCTCCGAGTGGTCGCGGCGGTTTTGTGCGGGCATCGTTTCGCAGCTCGCTAAGGCGATAACTCCGTGGGAAGTCGTAATCGTCTGGCTATTCTCGCACTTTATGTGTACTCACCGCATGGATTATTGGCCTCGAACAGTACCAAAGAGCGTCATAGTAGGAAGCGTCATAGTAGAAAAAGGGTCACTACCGTAAGTTCGTTCTAAGAATTCCGTTGAATGATTTTTATTCAGTAATCTTTTTCATTAAGGATATTCAATATTCATTTACCATTATTAACACGCAAACAATAGACCGGCACCCCGGAATATTGAATTAATTTGTTTGAAGAAATTCTTTTTTTTTTCTTAACAATGCGTCTTTGGAAACAATGAGAAAAGTCGTATTGAGCAAAACGAATTAGAAATAAGTTGTCTCGTCTACTTAGACAAATGTTTCGCTAAATCGGAAAAGGTTTTTTTTTCAACTATCTTTATTGTTTCGGGCGCACAAGGGCCTAAGATAATAAAAATACACGAGCATAAACATGCAGGAGAGGAAACGATAATTGCATATGGAATGAAAAGTATCATTTTCGGATACATGTCTTCATGATATCGAAGTTTGCATCGTTGGAACGCAACGATAGCTTCGCAGCCCAATTTCATTCTTGGACAAATTCACGCCTCCACAAGCACTCGATTGTTTTTCAACATCCTAATTAGAGATCTTTAGCCTCAATATGTTAAAACAGATTTTGGCTGGTAACAAATAAATGTGCAAATAAAAAAAACTAAAACAGAATTTTTCGTTGCACTCCAACGATGGAAACTTCAACATCATCATGTCTTTCATCGTTAATTGTCAGAGTTTGAGTCTCGTGGTTGTTGGCCGTACGTAAAATTGGCGCAGCACGGACTAAAAGTGTATATCATTATACAAGCCTCGCGTACTCACCAACCCTTACTCTCCTATATGAGCGTATAAATATATACATATACACATACACACATATATAAATATATCGATGAACGACGTACGGATATGAGCGTCTGCAACATCCGCGGGCGTCGCGGTGACCGTAGCTATAGTGCGGGTTCAGGAAACTCGGTAAGCAACGTCTCGTCGATTCTCATTGAGTGTCATTGGCTCATGCCCACTCACACTCATTCATTTGTCCACTTCCTTCTTGCCGTCTGTTAGAACGTTTTTTTTTCTCGTTCTCTTTGCTCGCACTCAATCTCGAAATAGTCTTCGATATTTAGTTTTTCAGCACGTTTCGAGAAACACCGAGAGACGTCACAACGGCCAAGAAACACGAACAACACTTTCGCGTAAACACCCAAGAATTTCCGGGTTCGACTTGATTTTTTTGTAAATTTCCCTCGGTCCGTGAAGACATAGCGAGGAGGGATTGACAGGACGAGACCGAGAAATGTTTGCAACTACGAGAATGAATCGTGAAGACAAAAATCGTCTCTCTTCTCGACGAAGTACTTCATCTCACGAACAAATGCAACGTGCAATTGTATACGGAGAAAAAAAAAGATTATATCCGGATATCTAAAGACCAAAATGATGCGGCATTAATTACATGAGTATATATATATATATTTGTATATATTAAAGATCGGGACGTCGCGGATACCGGAGAGCACTTCGAGTCTTCGCGAGTGACTAGCGGCGACTGTGCTGCTGTTGGATGTTCCTCCACTCAACGCTTTAGAGCTCTCTCTCTCTCTCTCTCTCTCTCTCTCTCTCTCTCTCTCTCTCTGTCTCGCTTCCCTGCGAGTGTATCAAGCGTTCGTTTTTCACCACCACAAATACACGACGTGTAAAAATGCACCGAGGCCCTTGCAAGTGTGAACTGTGTATGGCTGACTTTCTTTCTGCACGTACACATACACACGTGTGCATGCAGTAAGTGGTTAGGAGCAGAGCTGCGAAACCACGTGGCTGCGCTGCTATGTGACGCGTTCGAGTGTATTAATGTCGAGTCTGCATCTACATGGTAATTGAATACATTTTATATAAAACACTTTCAACAGATTATTTATTAAAAAAATCAAGTGATTCTCTTCAATGGTTTTTTCATCACACGTCACGAATAATGTGCATTTATGTATATATATACAAAGTGAAACGAAAAAATGCAATTTTAACGACCGCAAAATAGTCTTCCAAAGAAAGAAAAATAACCCTTTGCTAGGATTGTCAGCTGCAAGCGATGCAATATCGTCATTCGAACTTGAAGTTCGCATGGAATGCAATGGAAAAAAAATTTATTTCCAATTGCCCAATTTGTTTTTGATGGCTGCACGCTACCGGAAATCACTCAAACGCTTTTTAACCCTTCGTGGTGACACATCCAAATTCAATCGCGGCGGTCACACTTGGATCGATTCTACCCAGTCAGTTTTCAATAAAGTATTGTGACCAAACTATCTGCCCGAAGTGATTGAAAAAATTATGGAACATGCTTTGAACTTTCTAGATGATGTACAAAAAATTTATTTATAAGAAATTAAATATCCACATGTTAAAAAAATTCATAAAGAAATGAAAACGCAAAAAATACACTTTTCCGCTAAAAAAAATCATAGTTCCGTGAATTTTCAACATCTTTATCTAAAATTTGGACGTAATACTCCTTAGATATGCTACTTTTGGGCAAAAAATATAGTGCGCATTCCAAAAAAGGTATTCCGACTTGATACTTGAAACTCCAGGTAAGATGGTGAATACAGTCCCATTCGAAGCCAGGAACTATTATATATTTACGCCAAAAATTGATCGACGGGTCGATTCTACCCAAAGTGACCACGAAGGGTTAAGAATCTCCATTGGGGATTTACAATGCAAATGTGCAAAAAAAATGTTAGAAGCAAAAATAAAAGTAGAAGGCAAAATTTAAAAAAAAAACATCTTTGCATTCCAACGAAAATTCTCTGTTCTTTATTTCTTCATTCTCAATATTGTCTCACAAATTTTATTGCAGATTTAGGTGACACATGCCTGATACAAAGTAAATATGTTTCAGTGATTTTCGTAGCCTAAATGTGCCAAACGAAACGGGGCATTACGAAAATAAACAACGGGAATCGTTGCATACCAACGATGAGACGTTGAAGTTTGCATCGTTGAAACGCAACGATATTTTTTCTCATTTTTAATTTTTTTATCATTACCAGAAGCCTTTTTTTTGCAAATTGGGGTCGTAAATTTCTAATAAGAATACTTAGAAACGTTCGAGCGATTTTCACAGCCGCATCGGGCAAAAAAAGAATGAGTACTTAAGAAGAATTAATTTGCGTTGCATTCCAACGATGCAAACTTCAAAACCATGAACTTTGATACACTGTGAGACCGGATTACGCTTTTACAAAAGATAAACATTCGAGAGTAAATGTTGTTAGAGCTTAATTTATCGCAAATATTCGCGAGACCGCACTGGAAAAAATTCGATAGGCGCGAAAATGCCGATATCAGGGAAATTCAATATCGAAGTCGTCAAAGCTTTCGCGACGTTGTAGAAAAGTACATCAAAGTTACAAGAGAACTCATGCTTGTTAAACGATGTAGCACGAGGTAGATTTATAGTCCGAAACTTCAAGCGATTATATCTTTATATATTTATGTATATATATAATACAATATATACACATATGTGAATATGCGTCATGTATTTGTGAATCTATGTATTAAGGTGCACATGTATGCGTGTGAAATATGCCCGTGAGGTAGACACGAGCCTCGCGACAGCTTAACGTTCCGTATCGTACTGAATGTGAATACAAAAGTCGGAGTGCATTGCAAAAGCGCGAGCGAGTTCACTTCCCGCGGCAGCACGATCGCAGAGGTGTGTATCCAAGCACCGCGGCACCAACGCCGTGCAAGCAAAACGCCAACGAACACAAGGGCGCGATGAGCGCAAACTCCAGTCGATAATTATAGGAGTTACGACTTTTTTTTACAACGGTGGACAATATACAAGTGACATTCGTATAGCCGTGCATATGCTCGTTGTGTAGTTTCTTGGCTTGGAGCTCCCTCGTATAGTCACTACAGTGCGATCGTCGTCCGAGTCGAGCTTCGCGTATCAAAGTGCTAACGACATGCGTTTGTTATTACCGCGTATAGTGTACTTAAAGTTGCCGGGGACTAACGCCACGAAAGAGTGCACGATATCGCTGGAGCGAATATTTTTTTTTATCATTGGCGAATCAATTCGCCAGTGGGCTTTCGATTGTATTGAAGTTTGCATCGCTGGAACGCAACGAAAGTAATTTTTTTTTTCAATCGCCAATTTTTTTTTCCGATCAAAACTATCGTAAATTATTTTTAAGATCCTTATTAGGAATCTACAATTTAAATCTACAAAAAAAAAACGATTTTTGATAACAACGTGATGGGCGAAAAAAACTTTGCTATTTTTTCGTATGTATTGATTTTTTGATGATTCTGCGAATGAGAATTTTTCCGCATTTTCATTGTTATGCAGGATATCTCAATAAGTCTCTTAAAAAATTGTTGAGGAATGTTTGTATACACAAAGTGCAAAACAGATTGGGGCAATTCAGAAGGATTAATTTCAAATGCATTAATCTTATGTAAATCAGTATTGAGAACAATTTTTTTCGCGGTTTTTTTGGCGCTCAAAAATTCATGGAATATTGTGGATCGTTTGCTGTAGTTTTAACATCTGGCACATAGAAAAGAACCTCACACAACTCTCAATAATTGAACGTAATCCATAAGCATAGCGTATGTTAGAATCGTTTAAAATGACAATTATTCTAACGTAAAAATGAGCTTTTTTTGGTAAGTTAATTTCAATAAAATCGAATTAATTCGGACAACGATTGCACGAGTGGACTAATTATTTATGATTGGCATCAACGAGTATTGGATGATAAGCTTTACACTTCTACACATGGATCTAATGTATGAACCTACTTGTTTACGGATCTGGGGTGACTTATGAGCTGCGAGTATTACTGACAAACGTCCATTAACCAAGGTGGCTTCTACATCATCTTTTACTAGGTCTTAATTTTCAATCGAACAATAATCTTACACTCGTGCAATTTCATTTAGCATTTCCCATTTCGCGGTTCGAACAAAGTTCTTAATAATGCACAATGTCAAACAAAAAGCAAGGTCAGTAGTCATTCAGGCAAAATCAGTTCCTGGTTGACCAACATGTTCATTCGGGCTTGAGAGTTTTTAACTTATGGTGTTGACGTTTGCATCGTTGGAATGCAACGAAAGTTATTATACACATTTTATTTTCCGTATTTTTTAAAATTATTATAGCAGATCTTTTCTGAAAAATAAAAATTTATTTACAATTTAAAATAAAAAAATGTATCCATTAAAAATGGACAAGGAATTTTTTAGGGAAAAATCTGCCAAAAGAAATTAAAGGAAATCAGGTATATTCATTTTCATTCGGTTCCAACGATACAAACTTCAACTTCATATCAACTTCCATTGACAGTTCTAGAATGTTCGTATTTAATTGAAAAAGAGTCATCGTGTAAGGAAGTAGAATTTTTCATAAATTCTTCCGATGGAGAATCAATTTTGTCAAACCGTATTTTTTTTTCTTTAAAAGTGTAGGATTTTCGTTCGGCTTCGGGTCGTAGTATATATCATAGACGAGTAGAAACATCACATGGAGAGAAATAGTGAGAAAAAGGAAGAAGAGAACGTCGGCGACGCAAAACCCGACGCAGGAAGTACTTTCATTGTGCTCAGCCGTCCGCTTCGCTCTCCCCAAAGCTGGAGCCGCGGTAGTAGAGTCGTTCAAGCCTTGTACACACCCCGCGCGCGCCCTCTCGCGGACTCCCAAACTTTTTTTCAAGCCTCCCTCAGCGTTCTCGGCCGATTTTTTTTTTTTCTAATTAATCAATACTCGAACCAGCTCTTGTAGTTTTTAGCGGTCCGCATTCATCGTACACATATACTTCAGCACACGAGAATAACCGCGATATAGTAATAAAAAACAAACGAGGTTTTCGAAGGGACAGCGCAAGATAGCAATTAGAAACGAAGAAAAATCATTTCCCATTGCGAAAAGGGTGTGGGAGTTCTTTCTCGTGATCCAAACAATTTTAACGATTAGCGAAGTGAAATATCCTGATGTGAAAAAGACATGAAGCTCTGCAGTCAATTAAACGTCAAAAGACACGTATCAGAAGAAATTGATTATTTAACTTTCAAACATACATTTTTCAATGATGAACTATTTAATTCTTTTTTAATTTTTTTTCTCTCACGTATAGAGACCAATTGGTTCATGCGTTCAAGATTAAATTAGCACGGAGAAAATGCAACATCTTTAGGGAAAATATTCTGGGAAACTTTGATTTATCAGAGAAAAAAGTATATCGAGATTGAATCGAATAAATGACGTCCAAATTATGACCAAATTACTGAAGTTACTCCTATTCAAATACTTTTTCACATTCTAATAAATGTATGTATCTCAAGAGTCACTTGTGTAAACTCTAAATTAAAAATTCATGTTTCTCATTGTACGATATTTTCACTGTATTGAAGGAAGTTTTCACATTCTGAAAAGAGCTCCGATCGCACTATCTCGCGTTTTGCAACGTTATCGTTTGGTGACAATACGTTATCGGAAATTTTTCAAATTGTTACTTACCAGATCAAAGTAGGTTCAGCTTTACCGGAAGTGGTGGAAAATATTTGCTTGGGTGGGTGCAGTGTGTGTGCGTGTGTGTGTTTAATATCCATGGACGTTCAACAGATGAAATTGAAAGGAAAATAGGCACTTTTCGAGGGTATCACGAGTGCAAGGAAGTCGAAGATTCTTTCGTGTTATCAGCTGTCTGTGTAACAGCTGTGCAAGCAGTTGCCACATGATGACAATGAAAGCCATCTATACTACACGTGCACGCAGCATACATACACAAATATGTATATGTGTGTATGTACGAATGTAGGTAGATACGATCGGTGACAGATAGAGTGTACATAGTGTAACGTTATCGGATCTGAGAATTTTCCGAACAATCGATCAGTGGAATGAGCGAACCGATTCGCTTTAGCTCCAATAAAATTCTCTTCCATAAAAATAGCCTCCAGCAACCGCGTGTCTTCATTCCATACGGATAATATCGTTCGAGTATTATAAATTAGAATATTCCAAAGCTCTTGGGCCACAGCCCATTCCCCGCATATTTGAAAAAAATTATCCTCATTCTCAAATTTTTCAAAGTGACAATTAATCATTTTCTTGAAAGGTAGGAAGCTTTCAACCTTTCTTTATTTTGCCCTCTTTGTCAAATACGTTTCTCTTGTTAGCCTCATTTTGTTCCCAATGTGATATGAACGCACATACGCCACGACACATTCGAATTTTTTGCTTCTGAGTTTCCATCGACTCCCGTCTTTCGTTTTCATCGCTACGCTCAAGTTTTATGCTTTCTTGCGAAGAAAAAGGAGCGTTGTAGCCTGGACAATAGGAGGTACATGGTAAAAGATAAGCAGGAAAAGGGGCGGACAGCCAGCGAGAAAAAGAAAGCAAGAGAGACAGAGAGAGAGAGAGAGAGAGAGAGAGAGAGAGAGAGAGAGAGAGAGAGAGAGAGCGAGGGCAGGGAGATAAAATATAATCTCAGGGGGATTAGAGCAGGAAGATCCTTAAAATGCGCCGCGCGCGCGTTTGCCCGAAAATAAAAAAAGAAGAAGAAAAGAAAAAAGAACCCGTTCCAGGGCACCATATACGAAGAGAACCGCGAACCCGCTGCTTCTGGAGCCCAATTAGCAATTTAAGGCAATAAGCGGGGGCGCGCGCGCGCGCCTGTACCCTCGTGTCTCTTTCTCTCTTTCTTCCTGTCTCTCCTTCGAGCCAGTTTTTCTCTCCCCCGCTCGTCTCCGTGACTTCGATAATTCCTTACGATATACAATATCAATACATACGTACCCATACAAATACTCGTACACCTGCATCTACGAGGATCATTTGAAAAGTTTCCGGCATTGTCAACAAAAAGTGACAGTAGACAAAAAAATTTCTTTCGCCAACCGATAGATGACCTCCATTTATGTAAACCGTAAATATTTCAAGTCATTCTGATCATTACTTTGTCTATGGCACTCTTCCAGAGTTTGCCAGCTGACATTGTTAGTCAAGAATGGAGAAAACCGAGTATCGCGCAGTGATAAAGTTCCTTCATTTGAAAGGAAAAAGAAAACGACACCGGAAATAAAAGATGAGCTAGACTCTACGGTGAAGCCTCATCTTCATTTACAGCGGTCATATATTGGGTGGCCGAGTACAAACGTGCACGTACGAGTATTTTAGACAACGGACGACACGGTCGATTTGGTGCATCGAACTGTGATGGACGATCGTCGATTGACTTTTAAGGATATTGCTGATGCTTGTGGGATATCGTCTGAACAGGTGGTCAAGATTTTAATGTGAGAAAATTAACCGCGCGTTGGTTGCCGCGCTTTTTAACGATCGACCAAAAGTGCGTACGGGCGGACACGTCGCGCGAGTTTCTTAGACTGTATAAAAAAAAAATCCGGCGGAATTTTTGGCAACGAACGATAACCGTCGATACGCCTGCGACCGAACAACAGTCAATGCAGAGGATTGCGGTGGTGGAACCAGCTCCGAAGAAGGGAAAGGTCGTTCCCCCTGCAGGAAAAGTGATGGCGACAGTTTTATTGGGATAGCCATGAAATAATTCTTATCGATTACCTTGCAAAGGGTGAACCAATCATCGGACAGTACTACGCTGCATTGCTGGATAAATGGAAGGCCACAATTAAGAAAAAAAACGTCCGCATTTGGACTGTTCCACCAGGATAACGCTCGAGTTCACACATGCATGGTCGCGATGTTAAAATTGAACGAATTGACGTTTGAATTGATTCCGCACTTACCCTATTCGTCAGATCTAGCTCCCAGTGATTTGTTCTGTTTCTCAATTTGAAAAACACATCTGGGGGAAAAAAGTAGCGGTCAAATGCCGAGGTCAAAGACGCTGTAATCCAGTATTTTTGGGGTTTAGACAATCAATTATTTTCTGACGATTTGAAAGGTTGGGAAAAGCGTAGAATCAAATGTATCTGGTTGAAGGGCGAATACGTCGAGAAATAAATTTTGTGTTACTTGGAAATGTGTGTTTTTCTTAAAAAAAAAACGGAAACTTTTCAAATTACCCTCGTATAGGGGAGAGTTGTATGAGTTAATCCCATGGGGTAAGATGATCATTTTCAATTGCAACAAAACTAATAAAGTTATCTAGTCGTATTCTTTGGTAAAACATAGCGCCCGGCATCCCCCCCGCGTTAGTCAATTCATGATGCCGGTGTGAGCGACGCACTTTTTTGGACGGAAAAAAATTAGAATTGTGAGCTGTTGATCTAAGGTGAGGATGACTTTAAGCTTAGGTAACTTTTATTGTATACTGTCAGTTACAATAATTGTTGTGTTTGTGGCTTTATAATATGCTCAATTTGGTTTTTTAGTTGGCGTGGTAACAGTGGAATACTTATAGGTTATGTTACCGAGCACTAAATAAAAACGTTGAGTTTGGGGCAAGATGATTCCCTTCTAAGTGTACAAGATGTATATGTTGCAAACAAATAACGTACCTACTTTATTTTTGTTAAAGGTGATGCAGCGTAATTACAAAAGTTGGTATTGTTAGCTTATTTTTAAATAAATAATTTAAATGAATTAAATTTAAATAAATCAATATATTAATAATAAACAATTCATAATTTATAAATGAATAATACATTATTTAATTAAATTAAATTGAAATAAAATTCATGATAAATTGAAATAAAAGTAAGTTGGTCTATTTTTTAGATTGTACGCTGAAGAATTTTTTTTCAACATTTGATGTTGGTTATGAACGTTTGATGTCTCAATTATATAAAAAGATTGTCTATCTATATTCAAACTACATTATTAATGTATACTTGATATCACAAATAATAATTGATATGCCTAAGTAATTTAAGACTGCCCGTAGAAGACTGGCTCAATTCTATTTGAGTGAGATAAAACTTATAATATTTATTTATGCAAATTTTTATTTATATTTACCTAATTTCTCCAAAATAAAAAAAATCCCAAATTAGGGGCATTATGATCCGGGGGATCATCTTGAACAGCGGGGTATCCAAGATGATCCTTATGTAAGGTTTCAAAAAAAGGAAATCTTTTTATTGAAGCCCTAATAAATTGAATATTTTGCATATGCCAATCGTGAGATAGATAAATATGTCAGTAGGAAACGCTTTCAGATCTTAATTATGTTGAAGATCTTTGAAATTACGAGCATTCTACCTTAGGGGGATTATCTCGTACACCTTCCCTTATGTATAGATAAAGAGTATACGTACCTCACCTACATACTGGCAATTATTACGTTGAAATTTGCATCATTCCAACGCAACGATATTTTATATATATATATATATATATATATTTTTTTTTTAAATACTACCCGAAGCCTTTTTCATTGGAAATTGAGGTCGTGAATTTCTAATAAGAATCCATAAAAACGTTCAAGAGATTTTCACAGCACAAATCAGCCAAAAAAGTTTAGGTAATTGAAAGGATTTAATTTCTGTTGCGTTCCAACGATGCAAAGTTCAACGTCATTGGCAATGGTGGTTAAAATAATTTTTTATCCTTTCGACAATGAGCCCAAAAATAGTACATCGCCGTTTTATACAAAAAGTAACGTCTGATACATTTGACCATTGTCAAATAATAATAATAATAATAACAATTAAGCCGAGGCAATAAATTGTGTTACAGATGACGTAAGTTGAGCTCACTCTGCGCCCTCGGTATCGTATTCATTGAATTCTCGGAACAGGGAAAATTTCAACTGGGATATTCAATTGTCGCGGTAACCCAGAGAATGCGTCATCCTTTGCATAAGCATTGCACCACGAATGAATCGGTAAGAAAGCGGATACACACTGAAGCTACAGCCCCGCGCGAATACGGGAACAAGATAATTCACGAAACGTTTCGCTTCGTCGTACGGTTTTCCCCTCAGTATGTGGAGAATAAGCGCAGGGGTTGCGGGCGAGACGACACCGACTATAATTCGCAATGTATGCACCGATATAACGGGATGGTACACCCTTTTGGCATGATACAGCGAAATCTTCGGATTATGCATGTGAATGCAAATTTTCGAGTCACTACTGTCTTCTGAAAAATTAACGGAAACAGAGCGCGTCGGGTATCTTATATTTACAGGATGACGATACAAAACGTTCACGAAGTATTTTGCCGTTGGAACATAGCGAAGAAATGTTCGTATCCAATAATAGACGTTTAGCTACAAGTTGTGTTGAAAATTTATTTTAAAACGGTGCTACTTGCATCGCATGGCGTCGAAGTTCACATCGTTGGAACGCAACGAAAAATCTTCTTGTTTTCTTAATTTTTATTATTACCGAAACATTTTTTTTTGTTGGTTTTGTTTATAGATTTTCGATAAGGATTCTCAATAACGTCTAAGTGATTTTCTTCACCTGAATCTGCAAAGAAAATACGGCAATACGAAGAAAAAAAAATATGTTCGTTGCGTTCCAAAGGTGCAATCTTCAATACCATTGCATCGTTGGCACTCAACGTAAAATTATATGTTTTCTCATTTCCTTATCTTTATTATTATACGGAATCTTTTTTTTCTCTTCAGGTTACAGACCTCTAATGACAATCCCAAAATAAAGTTGGTGGTTTTTTTTTTTCGTATCCTGAATCTGCCAACAAAGTGTGGGCAATTAAAAAGAATTCATTGCGTCCCAACGATGCAAACTCCAACGTCAGTTTTTCTACGAGCTTGCAAAATTAGAAACAATTTGCAAATATACTTTTCAAAACCAACGCCAGGCAATTTATGGACGATTCTTCACTTCGCATGTACGAGTGATCCTACAACGTAATTTATATTTCGCAGTGGGTGGTCGAAACAAGCCGAGGCGACGCTACGAAAAGTAAATCGAAACTCATGTTATGACTGTAGGGTCTCGTTTATAAGCATTCGAGCTATAGCCCCGTTCGTTCAACGCTCGTTTTTACCAATGACAAAATAAACTAACGCGACGAGAAAAGAAAAAACAAAAAATACATCTATCTGTGCAGCGACGCAGAGTCATCTAAGATTAACGTGCAAGTATTTCGATAAAATAAGCATTGCAGATTACAAGCGCATGAAATATGTTGATGATGTCGGGTTGAAACCGACGAGGTGAATAAAAACTGACGGCATGACTACCCACCCCAACCGACCCTCTTTATTGTCTCTTGTGTTTTATCAATCTTTCTCTATTTTAAGGGATCAGTATCGGTCTATTTTCGGAAATCTTCAATTTTCTAAAAACATGAGTTTCGTATACTACATACCTGTAGAAATACGGTAGAGAACGTTATTTAGGTCGGAGTGACCGACAAGGGGCTAAAAAGAGTGATACAATAGAAGCGTCCCTGCCCGTTCAGCGCGCAATTGCCGTATCGAGCGTCCAAAGCTTGCAGAAAAGAGATTCGAAACCAAAAATCCCAAGAAAGTGAAGCTTTTGGAGAAGCTCAAGGAATAATGTATGGACCAGGCATCGCTGATTGAGGTCAAGAGGGTTTTTTTTTTAAGTTTTATATACATTTTTACAAAAGAAACTTTAAACGCGTTTTTCTCAAAACAACGTTTTTCGACCTTGTCGACATGATTTTGACAAAAACTATTGCACCGATTAGGCTCAAATCTACAGGGATTCTTCTATGCATGTATCTCTTCGACCCTTACTAACGGAATAGATATTCACTAATATTTAATCTTATTTTTAAACAATTCAAGTTGTAAAAAACCGTCGAAAAATTCAAAAGTGCGCCATTTTCTTTTTATCGGGGGTGAAAGTTTTTAGCTGGGGTCATAACTACAACTCCACTTTATAATAAAATACTCGACTTTTTGTTTTCAGATGCTTCAAAGTTAAGATATCGTGTCGACAAGGTATAAGCAGGAGTAACTTCAGCCAGCCAGATCACCAAGATAAATCAAAAAAACATTTTTAATTAAATTTTTCTTACTTTGAAGTGTCTATTTTTATGTATAAAAATATAAAAATATGGAGATGAATTTTATTATGAAAAAAAAAATTCTTGAAAACATGTGCAATAGATGGAGACTGATGTCTTAATGCATTGGACAGACAACCGAGTTCAATGCATTGCACATATCTTGACACTCGTCTTAGAACGGCTGCGATTTATGTCCACCTAATGTAAGGGTCTCGAGTCGCAACCCTTCACTATTTCTCCCTCGGTCGTGGAAATTCTGCGTGCGTTATTGCATCCGGTATATCTGTATCTGTGTGACTTTGGAAATGTAAATTATCGGGAATTCGATTAAGGCCCGACATGACGGGGCGGCCAGGTCGAACGTTGAGTACATTTCGCAAAGTTAATTATTACGTTGTGTATATCAATTCACGTGTGCAATTTGCAGTATAAGTTGTCAAATAAATGTCCGGGTACAGTGGCGGTGAATACTTGTATTTCACATTTTTCGGAAAAGCGGACGATAAGGCACATTTTTAATATTAAAAAAAAAACGTCAAATCTACAGACAAATCTCAAATCTACTACTATAGAAAATTCAGTAATTTCTATGTTAATAAGATTGACGTTCGATGCAACTGCGATACGATTAATTGCGAGACAGTGCAAAATGATATATAAATGAACGGTAGATAGAACAATGGAAGACTTGCAACGATTGATCGTGACGATTTTCATTCCATGAAATAATATTCACGCCTCAGACGAATCTCACTCCCACGGCGTTAATTGAATATATGCTATTGTCGATATTGCGCCGATGTTTATTCCGGAAAACCCGGTCGTGTAACGCATCTCGAGTCACAGCATGTAGAAGCGGGGGACAAATATAACGGTGAACCGGAAACATCGACGGACCATCGAGACGAAGTCATCGCTCGCTCGTGTCTGTTCAATTATAGTTGTTTCCATGCTACTGTAGAGATACGAGGTCGAAGATATCGGAGCTCGTACAACGACACGTTGGATCGATGTAGTTTGAGTATAAGACACCTAATCGGTGAAAGCTTTTCCTACACCGACACGGGAGCATGGAATGGTAACTATATGGATGCCTATAGATCGGAGTGTGTGCGGGGGCTGAATACTATATGTATAGGGAGCAAACTCGCTCATCGGCTAAGTGAAATCGACAATGGGAAAATCGACATGTGATGTATAATCATCAAAGTACTTGTTATCATTGCATATATTTCTGTACTTTTATATAGTCGTGAGGTATTTATAGATCCGTGACGATGTAATGACCTAGAGAACTAGGCACTTGGTTATATTTCAATTTTGTTTCCGGCTCTATGTGTCACAACAATGTCACTTTTTTTCCAGCCAACTTTATCTTCTTATTCTTAATCAGGTGTCGATCAAAACGGTAATGGAGAAATGTGAGATTAGAAAAAAGACAACCACAATAATAGAAAATCTCTTTAACCGTTCGTGGCCACCCTGGGTAGAATCGACCCGTCGATCAATTTTTGGCGTAAATATATTATAGTTCCCGGCTTCGAATGGGACTGTATTCACCATCTTACCTGGAGTTTGAAGTATCCTCATACCATAAAATTTACCCTCTACGCATGTTGGAATAAATACCTTTTCTGGAACGCGCACTATGCTACTATTTTTTTCCCAAAAGTAGCATATCTGAGGAGTATCACGTCCAAATTTTAGGTAAGAATGTTGAAAATTCAAGGAACTATGATTTTTTGAGCGAAAAAGTGTCTTATTTGCGTTTTCACCTCTTTATGATTTTTTTTTAACATGTCGCCATTTTATTTCTTATAAATAAATTTTTCGTACATAATCTAGAAAGTTCAAAGCATGTTCTGTAACTTTTTTGAACCACTTCGGACGGATCGTTTGGTCACAATACTTTTTTGAAAACTGACTGGATAGAATCGACCCAAGTGTGACTACCGCGATTGAATTTGGATGTGTGACCACGAAGGGTTAAACCAATTACTTGTACAAAAATAACATTGAATCGATATTAAGATCTTTCACGGGGATAGTTGTTCGTAAGTAATCGATCACGAGATATCAGGTACACCCCTGAGTGGACAAAAGTTGATTTATTTCGAATAAGTAAGGAATATGAATTGTTGGTAAAAACTCGAATCACTATAATTTAGCAAAAAAATGACAAGTGTCGTTAAAACCAATTTCTTCGTTTAATATAGAATTTGAAGCCACATGGAGTTTTTCTAGTTTGTGGTAGTTGCACACCGAATAACTTAGTTATGATACACCTGTGCATAGTAGGTGTTCTAAAGGCGAAAACAAAAGTTTCTATGAGTTTTGAGAGCAAATATTACTTTTATTATTTAAGATTAAATCGATCTTTGATTTTTTGCAAAATTTAAAAATCAATGCGTAATAATAGATTAGATTTACACATGTTTATTCACTGGTTCTGTATTCTAACATCGTTCCAGTACATGGACATATGGGCTCTGTTCTGATAATTCTCAAAGCAGAGTAAGAAATTTGGCTCGTAATCCTATACAGTGTTCATCTACACTACCACGTGCATTTACCGGTAGTGGAGTGTCCATTTACTGACAATTTCATTCATTCATTGGTGATTTAGTGAAATGCGCTACTTATGCATCAATTCCTCCAATATTATTTGTTGCAATTACTTTAAATATTTTTTTCTACTACCAGAATAATATCTTTTCTACCTATAGCAATTAAACATTTTGTTTTGATAATATTTTAATTTTACAGTCCATTTGAATCCGATAGTGTCGTTAATCGTCCATTCACTGGTCGTTTTACCCTACAATTATTTTTCCTCTCATCGGACAGTTTTCACTCGTCTAGGGAAGCCGGATTATTTTTTAGGGGAAAAAAATGAACTTCAGTAACGATCCGTTACAGCCGTGTTCTTTTTGTGTCACGAAACGAAAGTTGGAGGGGTAAAGAAAGTCCGCACCGGTACATACAAGGATCGTCGGAGCAAGAGCAAGGGCGCACCGAGGTTGCTAGAAAGGTAACCTTGACCCAAGGATGAACGACCCTCCGAGGCGCGTGACTCCTCTCCCCTTATCTTCACGATCCCGCTGCTTTCCCCTCTCTTCCACCCCTTCGTGTTTATATACCTCTTCGCTGGAGATTGCACGGTCACCCCCGTTGCCCTCCCTCATCGCCCGTCACTTTCATCCCGCGGGCAACCCCGCACAACCGCCCACCGTCGATCGTTCTTCTGGTCTGTATGTACGACGGTATCCCGTCTCCACCATCCCTCTTCATCCCCTTACTTAATCGCAACCCCCTTGCCGGGTATTCTCGCCCTACCCTAGCCCGTGCCCCTCTCTTTGGCGTCGTCGCTCTCTCCGGGCTTGTGCCCCCACCCCAACCCTCTTTTCCTCGTAGTATTCCTCCCACACACGTATGCCGTAGGTACCGTAGTGGATGCATCAAAATTGATTGGTGTTGTCTCTAGTCGGAAAAATGAACGAGTACGATAAATTTTGCGTTTTGTTCATTCCCCCGGGCAATCCCTCAAGTGACAGACAATGACGAAAAATGACTTGGGCTAAATAAATCGGTAATTGGGCCATGCTTACAATTGATCAAATGAAATATTCGGTTATTTTAGGGATTATTCATTGTACTGAATTAACGAATACTCGGAACAGATTTTTTTTCGGTGTAAAAAGCGAGCGTGGGGAAAAGAACGACTTCAAGAAGAGATGTAAAAGTTAATTTATCAAATACTTAAGGTGAAAGTTAATTTATCAAATGCTTAAGGTAAAAATTAATTTATCAAATACTTAAAGTACATGTTAATTTATCCAATACTTAAGGTAAAAGTTAATTTATCAAATACTTAAGGCCTTAGACCACTCTAGAGGCCAAAAAAGGGCATATTTAGAAAATTACAAAATATTTACGTAATTACAAAATAGGGGTTTTATTGTACACGTAATTGACTATACAAAGTTATTTTTTCACAGCGATACATGTCAAAATGGCGACTGTGCAGCATTTTTCCGATGACGCCTTTATTTCTCGAAGGTCAACGGCCGGACCAACAGCTCCTATCATTTTTGAGTTATGATGAGACAGTAAAGTTTTTTCGATTATATATAAGAATAGCTATAGAAGTACGTAGGATTTTTTTGATATATTGTTTTTTGTCAAAATAGCGCATTTTTTAAACAAAAAGTATAAAATGTCATGAGAAAATCGTCAGAAAACTGTTTATAAAAGAGGAACTATGCAATATAATAAAAAAAATCCTACGTAGTGCCTCAGAAAATGTAATTCTAAATATGCAGTTAAAATTTCAAGTGAATCTGTTGAAATTTGTTTGAGTTATGAGTCCGGCCGGCTTGAAAAATGTAGTTTTGCGATAAACGCCTTTAAAGTTAGTAGAAAGTCACGACATGAATCAAGAGGAGTTGTGCTAGAATTCGAAAATCGAGTACTTAGAGATTTTTCACAGCCATAATCTTTTGGAATATAATTTTATAGGTACTAAGGTACATTTTTAACACAAAAAAAATCGTTTTTTGGAAAATCTTAGAGTGGCCTGAGGCTTTAATTAAAATACTCAAATACGTTATCAAATACTTGAATACCTTTCGCGAACTCGAATATTTAAGAATTAACTGATTTTCGTCTACTATTGAGTAAAAATACAGCCCAGCATACTGATAAACTTTCAAGCCAAATTACCGAACTCTTAACAAAAGATTACGACTTTAAAAATCGTTTAATTTATGCAGCACTTTATAGAAATGACGTGCTTGTAACATTTCTTTCTGATAATTCATTTATTAAATAACTCTAGATGTCTAATATAAACTACTCTAAGCATGTAAACATTCGGAAGATTCCGCAACGACAATAAAAACAGGTGGTCACTGGATGCTTTAATATAATATTGATGACAAACTTACAAAAATGTGACTAGTAGAAGAATTTTCGTAACCACGACTTCTCAGAGAACATGTAAAAATGTCTAATTCTACAAAAAAAAAAATTTGCGAAATGTTTCGTTGTGGTTCATCGTTGGTTATCATGATTGATTGTAACTTATTTTCATTAAGCGCCGCTGTAATCTACTATTGATTTAAAAAAAAACACCCTGGCTAATGCGTCCATAAAATACGGCCCTCCGCGAAAGGAATACCTTAAAATATGGCTAAGCTAAATTTGGGGTTAATGTTCTCGTATTGGTTGGTCAATGTGAGCAGGATCTAAATTTGGTGTGTTTTAATTCAGTTTAGACCGAGGATTGTTATAAATTTCAAATATGGAGAAAACGTTTGAAATCCGCTAGTGTTGTTAAGCATCAATTACGTTTTCCAGCCAAACGATGTAAACGTTAAATTTCCATTATTGGCAACATTGTGATAGCCTCTTTTGGTACAGCCTGTCTTTCGTGGTTTGCCGGGACTGCATATGCAGTCTACCACGGCGTTATTTTCCGCCGTAAAAACTCACCGAGGGGTCGTTTGCTCTGTCGGTAGACCGTTGGTTTTTTTTTCAACCCCTCTGGTGCGTGCCTCCTCGCCTTTCCCTTCCTTCATTTTCTCTCCGTCCTACTCTCAACTTTCGATCTGCCATTTCTTTCGAAGTCCAAACCCGCCTTTTTTCGGCTTGCGAGCGCCCTCTATGTCTGCCTCAGTGAAAGAGAAAGTGACGAGAGTTGTACATTACCATAGCGAGTTGAGGGCCTCGTTGAGAGGGATGGGGAAGTTGCGAGGGTGGGCACGATGGTGAAATTTCAAGGCCAACCAAGAGCACCATGAATCCTGCACAAGGGCAATTTGGAGGGAAAGCTTGAGGACTTGCTTTAGCAGCTTTTGAATCTTCGCGTAGCGTAACAATATGGTGGCAGTAGCTCGTGCATCGCCGCATTGGAATTTGGAGATTTTACGTGCCCTTCGCGTATTTGCATTGAACACAACGAGAAAGGCTTAACGAGATCGACGACACAGTGCCCACGGGACCGCGTACGTAGAGCTCAGTCACGTTTGTCATTCGAGTGCTTCGAATAATTGGAGTAACGTTCATCTGTTTTTTTGTGTGTTACCCTCGCACAACTTTCAGCTTCACCTCTTATCCTTCAAAGAAGACTGGCGCTACCAAAACCGACAATCGAGCGTTACTTTGCTCAAGTACTTTTTAATAGATCGTGGTTGAATTCAGATACAACCAGTCCTCAGTACTTTCGACGCATTCAGTATTTTCTCTATAATTTATTGTATTTGCATTGTGGTCAAAGATCGATATTGCTTGGCAACGTTAAAAAAAACTCAATTTGACTATCGAATTTCCTGATGTAATGTTGTCCGAAAAAGATAGATACACGAAAGTTGTTTCCGAGTAACGTAAGGTGGATATCTATGGATAGATCTTGGATCGATCTGTCATGCCGAAGGACGCGATCCTTTCCTTCATAGTCTATATGCGAAGGGGATCGTCATTAACGAAGGTGAATTTAAACTGCGGGTCTCAAAGCCAAGCCGAAGTGCCCTAACAGGTGGGAAGCGGACCACAGTCCTTGACTAGGGCGGAGAATCTTGAGTTACTTTTAGAATTTGTTATTTGCCTGATCTATAATTTTTTTTGTACAACATCGGTATTCGTTTTTTTTCAGTGCAAATCCTTTCCTTGTAACTCATCGATATTGTCCTCTATTCCTCGGCAGGTTTAACAAAAGTTCGAGGCCGTAAAGCCATTGGTAGGGATATCTACGTGAGAAGTATTTAAAGGAGAAAAGTTAGCCTGATAATAAATAAAGTAATTATGAAAATGCATAGCGGCAGAATTAATTGATGAAATACTGTATTTTCTTTTCAAGATCATATCAGCTTCAAGCAATTATTCATCGGTGAGTTTATTCCCAGCGATTTTCTTCCTCGTCATTTGAGCGTTCAGCAAAAGACACTAATTACATACATCGCTGATACACTATAGAATGACGGACGAAAATTTCGTGACTTCAAAAGCTGCGAACGAACATGTCTGCTGCTAACGACTCACCGATCCGGTATGTATAGTCTAGGCAGTTTGCAGCGGATCATTAAAATAGAACTAATCGAACTCTTTTATTAATCTGTCTGCATCCCAAGAGTGATTGATCACGTCTGATGTCTTTACCTGCAACAAAAAATCAAAGAAAACATGTTTAAAAAATGTTCGACCCAAACGTTAAGAAAAAAGTTAGAATGATGCCTCATTAGCTGAATCTCAGGCAACGTTCTCGTTTCCGTATGTGAATACGCACGGATTCTTAACGAATCGATTTGGGGAGACGCAAGCATAAATAATCTGACTATATAGATTATCCGTCACGCCAATTCTTCCCTGACTTACTTTGCCGCAAAGCTGAGGTAGCATTGACATGCACTGTCATAACTATATAGATTCAACAACATGTGAAGCTTGTATTGCAAATTTGCCATATTTTGGATCAAGTATAAAAAATGGCTAGACATGAACGGGACTTTTCGAATCCTTTTGCGGATCATCGTTCCCAAATTAGAGCACCTAGGCCTTCAAAAAACACAGTTTTATGTGTAATTTTAGGCGAAGCAACAAAAGACAAAGTTGAATCCAGGCCATCCAGGCATACGTGATTGCCTGACCTGATCTGATGACCCAACGCAAAAAAAAGACTATCGATTCTTAGCGCGTGATGACAGTTGCCCTGTACTTAATGATTATGACTTGGTGCACCAGTTATCGGCGACCGTTCCGAATTTCCAATATCCAAATTTGTAAAACGTATCACAGTAATTCTGCGCATTGCTGTACGGCACGAAAAAAACGAGTACCGCGACTACGTGTCGCGTATATGTATTGTACCTAAATAACCCTGCCAACCTACATTACCAGTTTCATCCGGGTCGATCGATTCATCATGAACGATCATCAATTAATAGACAGAAATAAAGAGAGAAAACAGAACGGAATTGTCGATCTTTTTTTTCTTGTAACAAGCTTCGAAAATTCACAAAGCCAAATCGACGAATCGTTCGACGACTCAAGAGCTCAACGTTGCAGAAACATTTAGGAGTGAGGCTTGGCGAACTGAGAGAAAAGTGCATGGTATTTACAAAATACGCTCATGGTAAAAGAGGATATAGTCAAATTTCCAATAGTTTATTGACACCACAATCACAATATGGTTAACACAACGAGAAGCGAAAAGAATATCTAAAGTTGCGATTTTCGTGGCGTGTTTGACTATTTATTATCTTGAAAATTTAGATATGGTTAATTTAGTGCTGTCACAAAATCGGCACACTAGTACTAATGCTGTATACAGTACGTTAAGAGGGGCACTCCCTATAGAGGCTTCAAAAAATACATTTTTTTAATTGCCTAAATTTATAGTTTGAAACCTGTATAATACGATGCAGTTAGTGATTTCGGGCAATTCTAAAAAATAACGTCCCGAGAGAGTTTGAGCGTGACTCACCTCTGCTCCATTTGGAGCCCTGCGCGCAGGTATAGGCACAATCCGGAGAGATGAGTCGTCTATTCAATAATCAATACTCGTAATATTCAAAAATGAGTATTACGAGGAAGCTGAAGGACTATTATATGGTGCTGGAATAGCTGACTAGTCGGTAAGTCACAGAACCATACGTTTTTCCCTTGAAACTTTAAACGCGATTATCTCGAAACATTTTTTTTTCGATGAGTTGAAAATCGGTGTACAAGCTCATATGTGTCACACGTTTTTATGATACTTAGGTCCAATTGATGAACTTAAGATCGACGAAAAATTATCAAAATAAACATGTTTTTGGCTGGGTCAAAGTTTGATTTTTTTTTTCGAAAAAATCAACTTTTTCGTTCTAAGGCCTCCCCTTTAGCCAATTATCATTATTTTTCCAATATTATTAATTCATAAAGTTACGACATATATATACTAATCAATTTTTTTGCGCAGACTGTTTCAGATAATCCTACTATCGTCAGAAAATTGTCTGACGATAGTAGGATTGCGCCATTTTGACAAAAAACAATCTATCAAAAAAATCCTACGTACTTCTATAGCTATTCTTATATATAATCGAAAAAACTTTAGTGCCTCATCATAACTCAAAAATGATAGGAGCTATTGGTTCGGCTGTTGACCTTCCAGAAATGAAGGTGTCATCGGAAAAATGCTGCACAGTCGCCATTTTGACATGTATCGGTCTGAAAAAATAATTTTGTATAGTCAATCACGTGTATAATAAAACCCCTATTTTGTAGTTCCGATTTATTTTATGGTTTCGCTGAAAAAAAATCACAAAATATGCCCTTTTTTGGCCTCTAAAGTGGCCTAAGGCCTTAAGATTTATTTCGATTGAAGACCTTCGTTGTGTTTGACAGATGTGCAATGTTTTAAGCACTAATAATTTCTATCCGTTAACATATTCTCTATAAGTATATATATAAAACTGTTCCGTGGCTGACTGACTCACTGACAGATTGACAGACAACGCACAGCCTAAACTACCGAAGATAGAAACATGAAATTTGGTACATATGTTCTTTAGAGGGTGTAGAGGTGCACTAAGAAAGGATTTTTTTTAATTCGATCCGTAAAGGGTCGAAATGGGGTATAAAAGTTTGTATAGGAAAAAATATTTTTTTGGTCGGATTTACTTGAAACTTTGCATAGACACTCTACAATAAAATTAATAAAACACGTATTTCAGAATTTCCCGAAAATTCAATCCTTAAGGTGTTGCAAGGGGATGGAAAATTTTGTGTAGAAAAACATATTTTTTTAGTCGGATTGACTTGAAAAATTGCACAAATTCTCAATTTCAATTACCTGTATAATAAAACCCCTATTTTGTAATTCCGATTTATTTTATGGTTTCGCTGAAAAAAATCACAAAATATGCCCTTTTTGGCGTCTAGAGTGACCTTAATAAAGTTAGGGAAAATTAAGATGGGCCCAATCAAAGCCCGAACTTAATTTCCGCACGGGGTAAGGAAATATCCATTTTATGAAAAACCTACTATATTATATAGCATTGAACGATCAACGTATGTTTGTAAGATTATTGGTTGCGGTTAACATGTGTGCATAATTTATGCAACAGCTAAAATATCAGTAAGTATCACTATATTTTGGACAGTAGCCATGGCTATAAAATTATTATTCCCTCAGGGAAAAATAAAATAAGGTTACAATATGTTTGAAAATACCATATATGTCTTTCAGTGCACGGATAGTTTGGAATCTTCGTTCCAGCATGAAAGCCCATCACTTGACGGTTCAATCATTCGACCGAATAGCTCAGGCAGAGACTAAAGATTGGCCATGTGATACCAAATGGATCCAAAATACGTCTTGCCACGTAGTCACGTGACAACCGTAATCGCGCCGAAAACCTTAGGCTCATTGTCTGCAATCGTTATTTTCACAAGCGCCCGGAATTTCACGATGGTGAGATGAGGCTACCGCTTTATGGTGAAAATGCAGAAATATGAAGCGCGACACGTTGACGCGCGCGGTATATGAACTTCACTGGCTGCTCAACCAAGGACGTAAAAGAGCCCTAACTGTTACGGATGTGTTGTGCTATCTTAGCATGGCTGCTCCGTGGGACACGCATGTAGAATGAGCAAGAAAAAAAAAAGAAACGGGAGAGAAATACAGATGGAATCCGAGGAGAAACAAAGTTTCTCTGTGTATATGTATCCTTCTCGTTCCGTCGAGAGCACACATACAATTGCTTCATACCAATACGTATAAGCGTATGGAGAAAAAGAGAAACGAGAAATCGGTGTGGAACGTGCGCTAAAGTAAAATGAACGAGTGGGTGAGTGAAACAGTGACCGAGAGTGAAAGACAGACAGAGAGAGAGAGAAAGAGAGAGAGAGAGAGAGAGAGAGAGAGAGAGAGAGAGAGAGAGAGAGAGAGAGAGAGAGAGAGAGAGAGAGAGAGAGAGAGAGAGAGAGAGAGAGAGAGAGAGAGAGAAAGAGAGAGAGAGAGAGAGAGAGAGAGAAGGGTACCCAGCTTCCAGGAAATCCATGGGTCTGCGGTCAAATTATTTATGGCGATGCGAAATTAAGAGTCTCGGTCTCAACCGTTTGAGATGAGGGCTCCGCGCGATCGACCGCGACGCCGATTTACGTCCTTGGCTTCGCAACGTTCTCTCTCTCTCTCTCTCTCTCTCTCTCTCTCTCTCTCTCACACACACTCACTCTCTCTCTCTCCCACCCCCCCCCCCCCCCCCTCTCTCTCTCTCTCTCTCTCTCTCTCTTTCTCTCTCTCTCTCTCTGGACCCAACGAAATGAGCGCGCGCGGGCTCATGATGGCGTGTATTTCTTGTATTGGACGAGCATTTATAATAAAAACGACGAGAGCACAATAGCGGCCCAAACGCGGGGGAGTAAAACTTAAATGACGCGAAGATCGTTAACGGAAGCGTCTAACGTCGCCAGGTTACGTATGGATGGAAACAAAAATATAAATATCGGTTGTGCATTTCATTCGCCGGAAAATGTTTTATCGACATTTTTCTTTGAAAAGAATTTTTATCGTTACCGATCGTGCGCTATGACATTGAAGTTTGCATCGTTGGAATGCAACGATTTTTTTCTTCGTTTTTCATTTCTTTATTTTTATCATTATCCGAAGCCCTTTTTTGCAAATTAATGTCGTAAATCTCTAATGACAATACGTGAAAACATTTGGGCGAACTTCACAAGTTGAATCGGCAAAAAATGAATTTCAACAATTAAAAAGAATTAATTTTCGTTGCATCACAATGCTGCAAACTTCAACATCATTCGTACGATTAATGTTCCAGTGTTATCGTAAATCAATACTGCGACCTTCGTTCTAACCAATTATTTTATTTTATCTGATTTTTCTTCCAGGTAAGGCACATCCGTTTCTTCAAAATTGCAGCTATACGATTTATAGGGTACACCGACCCAGACAATGGACGGAGACCAGTGAATGGACGAAGGCTGATTTACATTTAAAATAAGTAATGAAAATTTTCGATAAAAATTCAATTCACTGTAATTTGGAAGAATCACTGAAATAAAGTTTTTTTTTGCTTCAGTGAGTCGATGAAATTGTCCATAAAAATTCCATATTTTCGATAATTCGATGAATTCAGTGATTCGATGAAATTGTCGATAAAAATTCGATACACTGTAATTTGGAAGAATCACTAAAACAAATTTTTTTTTTGTTTCAGTGATTCGATGAAATTGTCGATAAAAACTGGATATTGTCGATAATTCGATGAATTCGATGAAATTGTTGATAAAAATTCGAATTCGACAGTGATTCAATGAAAATTGCCGATAAAAATTCCATTCCCTGTGATTTGGAAGAATCACTAAAACAAAGGTTTTTTTTTTTGTTTCAGTGATTCGGTGAAATTGTCGATGAAAAAATTCGATATCGTCGATAATTCGATGAATTCGATGAAATTGTTGATAAAAATTTCAATTTGGCAGCGATTGGATGAAAATTGTCGATGAAAATTCGAATACGACAGTGATTCGATGCAAATTGTCGATAAAAATTCGATTCACCGTAATTTGAAGAATCACTGAAATAAAGTTTTTTTTTTCGAAAATTATAGTGAAACGCTGCTCATCAGGTTTCTACATACATGCGGAAGCAAGGATTAAGTAGAAGCCAATACGATTCAAGCTCTCGCGTTCTTGCATGGACCCGCGGGGTCCTCTTTACCGTCCTCAGCCTCTAGTTTCCTTCCTGTCATATACTCGCTATTTCCCTGTGTACTCCGACACACGCACACTGTGGACGTGAATTTATGTACAGCGCTGACTGTCTCACGTAAATATCGTGCACGTACGTTGGAAGGGGGGGGGGGCGGTCGTTAATAGACAAAAGAGCGGATCTCACATCGTTGGGTACGTACCAAACATTGTGGGATGCGTCCTTACGAATTTAGTAGCCGAACATATATATATATATTATATATGTATATATGAGACAGGGAGGAAAACGACGTAGAGGGAGAGACTCCGTCAGTTCTTTGCCTCACTTCTCTTTATCTTCCTCGCGTATATGCTCTCTCCTTTACTTACCACTATAGCGGAGCAACGAAAAGTGATCAATACTTTGGTAAGGTACGTGGGCGAAAACGATACTGGCGGCGCTTTCCTCGTCAGTGTGCGTAAATACTTGGTCTCGATGTACACGTGGCAACTATTTCCTACGTGTTATCATTTATTTACTACGAACCCATGGGGATGCTAATTTTTTTTCTAGGCTTCTTCCTGCGGCACGTATTTTTCAAATAAATTTCGTTAACTGATATACGGATTACGTGTAATTTCCTCTCGGTCGTTCAAGCGTGTGTGTGTGTGTGTGTGTGTGTGTGTGTGTGTGTGTGTGTGTGACATTAATGACAGGCGTGATTCAAAAAATTCGAAAATAAATTGTTGTAACGAGTTTCCTTGCGTTTCCATGTGTAGACGTAAGGATATCTGCATGTATGGAAAGGCAAGCGATAAAAAAGGAGAGACAGCACGGTAAGCAACGGATAGAAACGTGGATTGACCCATATATCTAGAGTGTCTACGTGTTGCCGAGCAATTTCGGAAATCCCCAAGAAAAAATGCAAATTTATCTACTGTCTGGACTGTAAATGAGGAGTGGTGTATCGCTGGCTACGATACTCAAAGGAAGTTGAATTTGTTTGAGGGATCAGTATCAGTCTATTTTCGGAAAATTTCGATTTTCTAAAAACGTATACTATATACCTGAGTTATACAATAGAAGTGTATCTGCGCGCTCAGCGCGCAATTGCCGTGTTGAGCATCCAAAGCTTGCAGAACAGAGATCCAAAACCAAAAATCCCTAGGAAGTTAAGCTTTTGAAGAAGCTGAAGGAATAATGTATGGACCAGGCATCGCTGATTGAGGGTAAGAGGCTTTTTTTTCAAGTTTTATGTACATTTTTACAAGAGCAACTTTTAACGCGTTTTTCTCACAGCAACGTTTATCGACCTTGTCGACATGATTTTGGAAAAACTATTGCACCGATCAGACTCAGATTTACAGGGATTATTCAATGCATGTATCTCTCCGACTCCTACTAACGGTATAAATATTCATTTATATTTAATCGTATTTTTAAACAATTTTAATTGTAAAACAACAGTCGAAAAATTCAACAGTGCGCTATTTTGCTTTCTTTTTATCGGAAGTGAGAGTTTTTAGTAGGGGTCATAACTACAACTCCACTTTACAATAAAATACTCGACTTTTTGTTTTTAGATGCTCCAAAATTAAGATTTCGTGTCGACAAGGTGAAAGCAGGGGTAACTTTAGGCAGCCAGATGATCAAGATACATTTTTTTTTCTTGTACTTTATAACTTCTATTTTTATATATAAAAATATTAAAATATGGATATAATTTTTATTACAAAAAAAACATTCTTAAAAATATCTGGAATAGATGGACACTGATGCCTTAAAAATGCATTTTACCAGCAGCATACGTATTGCTTTCTGCATTTATATTTTGTTAGGAATTGCTATTGTCGGTTTAATCCCGTGCAGAAATTTGTTGGGTAGTCCCTAGATCGTACCACATCCCTATAGGAATTTGATAGGGACGCCGCACGCTGGGAATCCACGTTCGGAACTTCCTGATAGATCACAATAAATATTAGACTAAGACCCCCCAGTCATAATTCGCCTACGTTTAACATGGTGGTGTTGAAGTCGTTGGAAGGCAACGAAAAGCCTTCTTTATTTTCTCATTTTTATATTTTTTATTGTTTTTTATATCACTATCTAGACTTTTCTTTTGCATCTTTAAGCTATGGATCCCTAATAAGGATTTGTAGCCTGAGTAGGCAAAAACAAAAATTCGGCGGTACGAAAAAAAAAAATTTCGTTGCATTCCAACGACGCAAACTTCAATACCATTTGACATGTCATTCAGATGACGTTGAAGTTCGCACCGTTGGAATACAACGAAATTCTTTCCAATTGCTCAATGTTTTTATTCGCCGATTTTGGCTGCAAAAATCACTCAAGCGATTTCACGTATTCTTATTAGAGATTTATTACCTCAATTTGCAAAAAAAAAGACTTTGGATAATGATGAAAATGAAGAAATGAAAAGTATAGAAAAAAAAAAATCGTTGCATTCCAACGATGCAAACTTCAACGTCATGCATTCGGATCCGTTGCCTTCTTCAGGTGTGACTGAGCACCAAGCTAACGCACAGACTCTCACATTTATTTATATATACAGACGAACCTCGATATAACGAATCTCTAGGAAAGAGCAAAAAAGTTTGTTATATCGAGCTTCCGTTACATCGAGGTCATGTTTCAAAAAATTCATTATATTGAGATTTTTATTTAAAAAAGGACAAATAAAAGTTGCTCTAATTTAAACCTTTCTTTCTTTAAACAAAAAATATATTAGTAGTATAAATATAGGGATATTTTTTAAAGAAAGAAAGGTTTAAATTAGAGCAGTTTTACAAGCAATTAGCAATGTATATAAAATATTATTTTTAAAACCAATTCATTTTGAAATTAAACAAATATTTTGTTTAATTTAACAAATTTGCAAGTCTAGACAGACTCCGTAGAAGCAGAAAGGAGGGGGGGGGGGGAGAAGAACGGAACGAAAGGGAGTTCGTTTACCGAACGCTTCGTTATATAGAGGTTTTATTCACAAAAAATCCTTGTATACAGGATTCGGGTGTCTATGGGAAGGGAATGAACAAATCTTCGTTATATCGAGGATTTCGTTATATATCGAGGTTCGACTATATTATAATATTAATATACTGATATAAAAATCTACAGAAAAGTAATTCCAAGAAAGGATCGCGAGTATATCAGCCAGAGTAAGCCACAGACGCACACGTTTTACCGAAAGGCTAATGGCCATCCGGACAAAAGCATTATCCTTTTAGCTGGCGCGACGAGATGAGCTCGCTGAGCAACGTCACATGGAAGTTAAAGAAGATGAAACGAACTTCGCGGGAATAAAGGAGAGCGAAAAGATGCCTACACGACGACGTTCACTGTGAACAGCACAGCCTTATTCGAAACGAAGAGACGATCGTCATGTTAATACGACACGAAGTGAGTGACTGATTATATACGAGATCCAAGAATTCTTTTATTATCGCGTTAAGAGAGTAGCATTCCCCTTTGTGATTGCAAGCTCTGCATGTTTTTTTTTTTTTGTGCAGCAACGCTCTCGGATGCGAGAATGAGATGCACGCGATATACGTCTTGTTACATATATAAGATGACACACGGGTGGCATTGTACCAAGGCAGGACAAGGCGCAACAAAGTCGCAGCGGTACGGTTTTACGAACTTAAACACCCGAGTGTATATTTTGTACTAGCTTTTACCCGCGACTTCGACCGCGTAGATTTCGGATATAAACTTTGATTTTAGACGGCGAAGATTAAGTTGGTCCGTTTATCTATGAATTTTCTGATTTCGCCAACTCAAATTAACGCGGGACTCTTTTTTCAATTAATTTATTTTTCGATAATGTTGCATATATAGGAAGTTATAGTTATTACTCGTGACTTCCTCCACGTGGAATTTATGACGCCGTGGGAGTGTCAATATTTAATTCCTTTTCAGAAGATTTCTTTATAAAGAATTTTTTTTTTTATTCGACGGCACCAATATCACCAGGCCCGTGAGCCAACTTACGCGTGAGCAAGCTACGTAAAATTGACCGTGGGAGAAACAATCTTCCCTCAAATCTACGCCAGCGTATTTTAAAGTTTGGCCCTGAGACTTATTTTTAAAAAAATACAGAATTTAAATTCAAAAACAAATTCAACTTTCTTGAATTTTGGAAAACGCTGATATATGTGTTGCATTATTTGCATTGAATATTCGTGCCAAATTTCAAGTAGAATCGATAAAAAAAATATTGTTTTCAACGCAAACTTTTTCACGCCCTTGCAACCCCTTAAGGGTTAAATTTTGGGAAATGCTGAAGTACATGTTTCATTATTTGAATTGTAGAGAATTTATGCAATTTTTCATGTCAATCCGATTTAAAAAATATGCTTTTCTATACAAAATTTTCCATCCCCTTGCAACACTTTAAGGATTGAATTTTCCTTTCCAATAAGGATTAAGGATATCAAATACGGATTGACCAAAAACATATTTTTTCCTATACAAACTTTTACATCCCATTTCGCCCTCTTAAGGAACGAATTAAAAAAAAATCCTTTCTTACTGCACCTCTACACTCTCTGAAGAACATATGCACGAAATTTCATGTTTCTATCTTCAGTAGTTTAGGCTGTGCGTTGTCTGTCAGTCTGTCAGTCAGTCAGTCAGCCACGGAACAGTTTTATATATATAAATACATATAGAGAATATGTTAACGAATAGAAATTATTAGCGCTTAAAAAATTGCACATCTGTCAAACACAACGAAGGTCTTCAATCGAAATAAATCTTAAGGCCTTAGGCCACTCTAGAGGCCAAAAAAGGGCATATTTTGTGATTTTTTTTTCAGCAAAATCATAAAATAAATTGGAATCACAAAATAGGGGTTTTATTATACACGTAATTGACTATACAAAATTATTTTTTCACAGCGATACGTGTTAAAATGGCGACTGTGCAGCATTTTTCCCATGACGCCTTTATTTCTGGAAGGTCAACGGCCGGACCAACAGCTCCTAGAATTTTTAATTTATGATGAGGAACTAAAGTTTTTTCGATTATATGTAAGAATAGCTATAGAAGTACGTAGGATTTTTTGATATATTGTTTTTTGTCAAAAGTACGCATTTCTAAAACAAAAAGTATAAACTGCCATGACCCAATCATCAGAAAATTGTTTATCAATATGGAACTATGCGATATAATAAAAAAAATCCTACGTAGTGCCTCAGAAAATGTAATTCTCAATATACAGTTAAAATTTCAAGTGAATTGGTTAAAATTTTCTACCAAAGTTTGTTTCGACAGAGAAACACAAAAATAAAGATTTGTGAAAATTTAACAAAACGAGTAAAATGATTTTATGACAACATTTGATGAAATGTACATTGTCAGTTCTCAATAGCAATCAATTTTCCAATTTTCAGCAGATGAGCTAAATTTTTCACTCTGCTTTCAGCATTATCCGAACAGAGCCAACACGCACATTCGCTGGAAAGAGGGTAGAATACAGCACCAATGAATAAACATATCTGATTCTCACCCATTATTACGAATTTATTAAAAATATTTACAAAAAATCAAAGGCTTATTCTATCTTAAATAATAAAAGTAATACGTATCCTCAAAACGTATAAAAACTTTCGTTTTCGCCTTTAGAACATCTACTGTGCACCAGTCTTGGGCGTTAATCAATTTAATTTTCAATCAGTTCATTAATTGACTAAAAAAGAAACTGCAATTAATATAATTGCGATTAACATTAATTGTAATGAACTATTAATTGCATGTTGCAATTCATTTTTTCGTATTAATCTATGTTAATTGCAACTCGCAATTAAAACAATTGCAAGTAACTTTTTAAATTGTTCTAAGAAACAATTAAAACTAACAATTAACCTATTTAACTTCACAGATATCAGACACGACATGTTTGTTTGGGTTTTATAGGCTTACGCAGCGCCGTATACAATAATCAGTTTTAATTTTTAGTTTTTACTCGAATACACCAGAAAGATTGAAAATTGATTAGTTTCTAGTTGTGAAAAGTCACGATTAACAATTGATTAATTCTTAATTGCGACTACAGCAATTAACAATTAATTAATTGTTAGTCGTGAGTTTTCACAATAACAATTTATTAATTGTTAATTGTTATAGTCGTGATGAACTATTGATTAATTGTTAATTGTTATGGTCGTGATTAACAATTAATTAATTGTTAATCTTTAGTTACCCTAGCAATTAAATTTTGCCCAACACTGCTGTGCACAGGAGAAGTAAGTTTTGCGGTGCGCAATTACCTCAAACTAGAAAAATTACGCATGTCGTCAAAATTCGATATCAAACTAAGAAACTGATTTTAACAACACCTGTGCTTTTTCTGCTCAATTATAGTAATTCGAATTTTTATCAACAATACATATTTTTAATTTAATTCAAATATAAATCTGCTTCCGTCCATTCATTGGTCCATTCCCGAGTTGATGGTATCAAACGTGAAAACATTTGAGTGATTTTCACAGTCTAAATCAGCGGAAAACAATTTGAGCTATTAAAAAGAATTAATTTTCATTGCATTCCAACGATGCAAAGTTCATTGTCATGAAAAAGTTATAATTTTCAATGAACTTGAATGTAACTCAATCCACTCGAAAAAAATTAGTTTCATTAACAATAAATAATTATAAAACAATTTAATTGGAGGAATTCAATTCTGCTGGCTCGTTGTGCGATGCGTACACGTAGAGAATTAAAAAGTAATTTTTGTCGTGAATTTCACGGTAAAAATTACCGTGATATATTTCAATGTGGTGACAAGTGAGAAAAGTATAATAATTCGTATGCGACAAGCTTTTTTTAACTCACGTTACAGAAAATTTCAAATACGTAGCTAAAATTTTACTATACAAGAAGGGTAGCGCGCGCGATAATTTTTACCGAGAGCACAATACATTTTCCTATAACACTCATTAAATTTTATAATAAATCTTAAAATAACTGTTATAAAGACGATACTTTTTTATAGACATTATTGAAAGGCATAAAATGATAAAATGCGCAGTAAAATTTCGCTGATATATATTTTTTAAATTTAAGTTTTGCGTATTTTGTTACACATCAAAATTTACTAGAAAATCTGGTAAAATTTTCAGTCTGAAGAAGAAATTTTATTTTATTTTCGTGAAAATCTGTGTTTTACTCAGTAATAATAAGCGAAGTTTCAGGGTTGTCATCTGGTTACCGTTGCTGCACCGTAATTTTTAACATTTAATTCTCTCCGTGTAATTACTGCGGCAAAAATTGTTTGACAATCTCAAAGGATTATTTTACTAATAATCAGCGCGCTTAAATTATAATTTAATTTAGTAAAGTAATTTAAAAAAATGAATTATTATTAATCGAAGGAGAATTTAATAAAATTGTTTATTGTACACGATCCACAGTATGTTAAGATTGTGAAAAGCTGTTCTTTGTCTCGATATAGGCATGCACGAGGCCCGATTCCAACATGGCTGCGACAGTGCGAATGTCCGCGTCCGCCATTTTTACGCTTTCGCAATAGTCCCTGATAACCCTGTATTCCAATTATCCCCACGCGAAAAAGGACCACTCTACAAATGATAGTAATATGCTCTCCGATACAAGCGAACAAATTGTACCTAGAAATAGTTAAAATTTTCTGCCGCATGAAATATCGTCATTTTAGGCTCGGAGGTTGTCTCTCGACGGCTCATAATTTGAAAATCTTTCGTGACAAAATTGTAATGAGAGAACGGGCACTTTCGAAAAACAAGAATAACCGGAGAAAACATCGTTTCCTGGCGTATTCCATTGATGGTGAATGATTTCAATCATAGTGTTCTTCAACTTTGATTGATGAAAAAAATATATTGATAACTACCTGAAGATATACAGCCATATTGACAAGTGGAAAGACTCATTCGGAATGAATTTTTTCACCTTGTATATTAGGAACTTCCTGCAAAGCAGCAAATTAACGTAACAGTAGTTTGGCAAAAACCCGCCGAGGCCAAAGTTTCGTAATGTTGAAGTTCGCAACGTTGGAATGCAGCGGCAATTCTTCTTGATTTTCCTCATTTCTTTATTAGTGTGATCTAGAATTTTATTTTTTGCAATTCTTAGTTAAAGATTGTTAATAAGGATTCTCAAAAAATGTCCAAGAGATTTTCATGGCCTGAATGTGCCAAAAAAATATAGCAATAAGATAAAAAATATTTTCTTTGCATTCTAACATTACAAACTTCAATACTATAACATTTGATAGATACGTAATAATGGAGGATCTAGGGGGTGACGTATAGTAGGGTTCATGAGTCACATTCATGAGTCAAGAAGTTCGTGAGTCAAAGTGTGAAATGCGGACTCGATATAACGTTTAATGTATTACATGTTATGCACAAATTGTAAGACCAATAGTAAGAGTCTTCTATGTGGTGTCGAAGTTTGCATTGTTGGAAAGCAAAGAAAGTTTTTTTTTTTTTTAATTTTCCATACCCTTATTTTCATCATTAGGGTAATTCCGGGGGAGTTGGCCATAAGGGAGAGATGGCCAAAAGAAATATTCCATAAAACCACTCACTACGCGTCGTATGTTATTGCTTCATTCGCTTCGCGTCGTGCATAAGTGTAAGTGTGCGAGTAAATATTTATCGCAAAATAATTAAAAAGTCAGTAAAATCCGTTTTAATTGTTTTGTCTACTGCTATTTTTTTCAAAGGGTTTGTCTTTTACCTTGTGGTGATATTATTTTCCAAAAATAATGGTTATTTTTATATTTCTTGAATATTTCACGAGCAGTGCTTTGTTATAACCTCAAGATTTCACATGTATTTTTTCTAATTGTTTACATTTTAGATGTAGCCGTCTCTCCCGGAAGATTAGGAGTGATGGCCATCTATAGTCGGGGTATGATGGCCATACTATTATTTGTGATATATTCGAATAATTTATTTTCTCTATATTTGTTTTAAATTCGTAATAAGTACAAGAGAAAAGCAATTGCTCTGCGAGGGGACTGGACTGAAGAATCATTAAAAGCAGCTATTAGTGCTGTGAAAAATGATGGATTGTCGGTTCGTGCGAAAATTTATCTGAACTCGATGACATGTGCTCTAGATGTGGCCAGAAGAAAAAAAAACCTATCAAGAATCGAAACATTAAACCAAAAAGAAAACCAAGAGTATAACTGAGTATTGGCCACCTATCCTTCACATCTGTGGCCATCACACCCGGATACTCTCGGAGAGATGGCCAAGCGTATTTTTTTTTAATACTAATTTTAAGCTTAATCTCACATGAATTAGTTTTATTTTGATAAATTATCTTAAAATTAAATGTTTAAAGTTTAATTACGAACAGAGCTAAGTAAAGAAACGTCTGTACTTTTATTTTGACGGGTCCTTGAAAAAACTGTGACCAACTACCCCGGACTTACCCTATACAAAAAAAATATTTCTTTGCAGAATCATATTGTAAATCTCTGGATAAGTATCTTAAAAATGTTTGTGCGATTTCCGTAAGCTAATTATGCCAAAAGAAATTAATGCAATTCAGAAAAATTAATTTTCGTTGGATTCCAACGATGCAAACTTTAATCTCATACAAATTTTCCGTAAATAGCATCCAATGCAAATTTTCCTTCATTGGATGAAGGACGTGCACGAATCTCTCCGAGTACTCCAAGCCAAGTGCACCTTCAATTACTCCAATATTTTTAGCCCTTTTCCATATTTCAGAATATTTGTGCAATGAGGTTATATGGTGTTGATAGCTTCTCCTTAAATTTCAACCGTATACCTGTGGTTATACGTTTTTGGTGTAGTCTGTAAAAGTTATATGATCAATTCTTCTCGAAATAGCTAAGCCGACTAAATCAGGCGCCTTGTTCGAGCAAGCCACAGAACCGATGAGGGGCTAGAGGCAAAGAGGCAGTTCTTCGCTCTTTGTCTCATACATTTCGTGGACTCCAGTCATCTGTGATCGATCTTATTTTGCCGAAAGGTTCCGGGTCCGAAAAAGATTCGAGAAATAAAGATATACCCAATACGAATGTGGAAGCCACGGAATTAAATAAATAAGTGTGTGTGTGCGTTAACGTTTGTGAATGTGAAAACGTGACTCTGAAGCTTACATCGTTGGAATGTGACGATTTTTTACCATTTTTTATTACCTCATTTTTATTACTATCCACAGTTTTATTTACAATTCGAAGTCGTAAATCTTCAATAAGGATAAGTGAAAAATATTCGAGTGATTTTCATAGCCAATATCGACGAAAAAAATTGAGTAATCACGAAGAATTAATTCCCATTGCACGTGCACAAATTTATCAAAAACAGCACGTGTGCAAGTACGGATTTATCGATCAGCTCAAGTGGCATATATAGAATATGTTAATTGTCTGGAATGACGTTGAAGTTTGCATCGTTGTAATGCAACGAAAATTATTTGTTTTTTAATTTCCTCAATTTCCTTTGACAGATTTGAGCTACAAAAATCACGCAAACATTTTTTTGAATTCTTATTTAACGATTTGCAACCTACATCTGCAAAATATGACGTTGGAATGAGTTAAGGACTGTGAAATTGGGATAATGAGAAGGAGCTGAAAAGAAAATTCGTTCAATGATGCAAACTTCAACGCCATTGTCTGGGATCGCCTTGCATGATTTGGTGCCCAATTTTTCATGATGAACCTCTGGATCTCCTTGCGTAAGATATATGTTCATTATTCATTTACAACATGTGTATTTATGTTTCAGACGATGTGAGAAAAGATGTTTCTGCATAGTGACAGAGTACACAGGACCACTACGCCCTGCACAATGTTCGTCCACAGGGACAATAAGGATTCTCATGAAACTATTGCACTCGTATAAATATTGTTTAAGATCAAATTTGTAGGCTTGAAAAACCGCGTGATCAAATAAATCCAAGAAAATATAATGACATTGATGTTTTCATCGTTGCAATGCAAGGAGAATGATGTTTTTTCATTTCCCAAATTTCCTTTGGAAAGTTTGAGCTACGAAAATCAAGCAAACATATTTTAGGATTCTTATTTAGTGATCTACAACCAAATCTGTAGAATATCACACTGGATAATAATGAAAATAAGTTGAAAAGAATTTTCGTTGCACTCTAACGATGCGAACTTCAACCCCATAAAATATATTCGTGCATTCAACTTCTCAAACCGTCCTCATAGAGGTTAATTCTCGACATACTCAACCCCATGGAAATTCCAATATCTTCAAAATAAACTTCGGAAAGATGTAAGCACATTTAGATAAACGTTTTTCGAGCACCATCCCATCCTTAAAAATCAAGCATAAATAAAACTTATGGACTGTCAGCAAAATAACCAGATAGGGTGGTCAGCATTACATAGATATAAAGGGATCTTTCACATATATGTGACTTTTCCAAAATGGTTTATTGTCCGATTTCTTGTCAATTGATTTATACATTTATATCTGGATTACCCACGTTTCTCATACTTGGAAAGATGGCGTTGAAATTTGCATCGTTGGAATGCAACGAAAGTTTTATTTTTATTTCTTCATTATCATGACATTCTATCATTTTTTTCTGTTATGAATTAAGATAGTGAATCTCATATGAGGATATAACTCATATAACTCTTATGAGCGTCAAAAAAACGCGAGCGATAGAAGAAAAATGACTTTTCGTTACATTCCAACGAAGCAAACTTCAACACCATCAAGGAAAAAGCTCTTGACGGTTTTGTATATGACCATTGTACATACAGTGTCGTTTCTTGGTACAAATGAATTATTGGATTTGCATGAAGGTATGAATTTTCTTTTGTAGACGCATCTCGGGACGCTGTGAATTTTCGGTGTACAGTAGAGCTACGGTTAGCTCTCCAAGCATACACATAGACGTAGGAATTTGAGGGAATGATGTATAGCGGATATTCGTAGGTTGGAACATAAGCGTTGACCTGAAATTGGGGGGGCGGTGGGTCTCTTCTTGGAAATTGGTCAAAGTCGAAGCAACTGTATGGGCTCTTATAGATGCGAAAGGACGAGAAAGAGACACGGTCAATGGAAGATGGATGAAAAGGTACGTCCGTTGGGAGAAAGAACGAGAGTTTAGGAAGCGAAGTAATAATAAGACCCCGTCTCTCTTCTGTGTGTGTCTCTCTCTCTCTCTCTTTCTCTCTCTCTCTCTCTCTCTCTCTCTCTCTCTCTCTCTCTCTCTCTCTCTCTCTCTCTCTCTCTCTGTCTCTCGTTTGTACATCGTCGATTCTCTTCATCGGGTCTCAGGAGAGGCCGTTTTGTACCTGTGAAATCGGCCAAAGGAATGAACCATCGAAATCCTTCGTAAAACCGAGAAAGGCCACGTTGAACCCTACGTTCTGTTTGCACGTTACCTGCCGCCGCAGACCAGTTTGCCTGAATAAAGAGAATATTCTCCAAGGAGCCGCCTTCAACTTCAAAAGGCAGGAAGACGTTTGAACTCGTGGCGATCTTTGCAAACCGCGGGAAAATAATGGCAACTCTCGTCATCAACTTTGGGAACATCGATTGAAAATGTGCCCAGAGACGTTGGATGAAAAGACGCGGTATTAGCTTATTACTTTGTCCGATTGGCTAATTTTTGTTTTCATTTTGTACCTAGCAAAGTGTGATGGAGATACGGAAAAGTAAACGAGGACAAAAAGTTCTTCGTGCAGATGGATACAGAAAGATTCGATCTTCGTTCAATTTAACAAACGTTTTAAGGGGAGGGGGGGGGGGGACCCTTTAGACGCCCGAAAATAAGTAATTTTTAATGATTTTTTTTAAAGGTGATAAAATAATCGCATCATTTAAAAATTTTGACATTATCTTATTGCCACTTTCAAGTGTTCATTTTTTTTTAAATAAAACGAAATGGCAGCGTTGTAAGGTATTCCTTTAGGCGTCTTTTTCGTGATATCGAAAAGTGCTGTATTTGTCTGATTTTTTCTATTGATCCGAAACAGAAATCGAAAATATTTTTCGACTATTGACACGTATAGGGGAAGGATATACCAATAAAAATATGAGAAAGTATAAAACTAAAAATTATGTAGGCTTTTTAATCATATTTTCATATTTTTGGCCATTTTCTCGACAATTTTTACCCCAAAAAAAGAAATTTATTTACGCAATTAACCTTAAAACTTTAAAAAGTGAAAAAGCTTCCAAAATTGCAGCCAGATCGATCACTTTTTGAGCTATAACATGAGCAGTTTTTGACAATGCAGTTTCTAGATAATCGCGTTCGAAGTTTCCCTAGTTCACAGCATGCGGCCCCGGCCCGCTCTCGACTATGTGCTATACCTTCGTAAATATTTCATATTTCGATTCTTCGATTTTCCAGTATACTCTCAATATATTATACTTTCAAAATATGTGAAAAAGATGATTTTTTGAACATTGTAAAGGGTTTTCTCCCCCTAAGGCATTAGTTTCGCCAAGGCGATTTTCTATAGATTTTTTCAAATTTTGATGACTCATTCAGGACACTATTAAATGATTACCTGCAAAATTTCAAAAGGATTCACCGTTTCGTTTTTGAGATATTGGAAATCAAAGATTTCATGGTTCTGCACGTGTTCTTATTGGAAGCAGTGGAAAATTTCACATTTCACGCAATAACTTCGAAACTTTTATACAGATTTTTTTATATAAAATGCTCAATTACAGAGGAACATATGACGAAGTGGGTAAAAAAAAAATCATAAATTTTGACCGTCTAGTTTCAGAGATATAGCGATTTAAATTAAGCAATGTCTAGCGACGCTAGCGCCAAGAAGCGACTGAAGCAGACTAGAACTAGATTACAGTAGTGTGTGAATATCCGTATACGCAAAGTATCTACGTATTAGTAGCCGGAATGGATAGTCTGATACAAAAGTAAAGGTTAGGTAAACATTATGTTAGGCGTTTTCATCATTACTTTATAAGTTTTTACATCCCGATAAGATGTACAATATACATTATAAGGATATTTCGCAATATTTCGAAGCTTTCATCGATTCAGCGGAGAATAAACTTTTCAACGTGTCTGTGGCGAGGTTACTACCTCAATCCGATAATCGAGAGATTTCAAAATTAGTAAAGAAAAAAAAATATCTTCTCACGAAAGAAAGTGGAAGAATTCGTTTCCTGTTGCTCCAGCAAGAATGTTCTTCCGTTTCTCTGGAAATTCCTTTTGCAATGATCTTTCAACGTGAATGCGACGAAAAAGTTCAACGCTTGATACGCCACGTGTACAGCTCGCGACTTTACCAGCTTTGCGTGAGAGAAACGCTCGGAACAGCCAGAAGATCGCGCCACGCACGAAACAAAACGTACAATCGACTTGCGAGCTAGAAAACGATGGCGAAGGCTGTTTCGCAAGCGCATCCCATAGCCACCAGATAGTACCGCGGAGGACACATATATGTATACACGAAGTAAGAGATATTCGCGGAAGAAAAACACGATTGCGCACTTCAAGCAACCACGCGGCGTTTTCTTCCTCGCCATTTGTTTCTTTTTTTCATGATTTTTTTTGTTTGTCTTTTTCAAGATCGAGTTTTAGCGCTAGCTTTACATGGGAGAGGTTCTCGCGTTTCCTTTCTCTTTGCTTCTGCGCGCGGGAGACGCGAGAAACGCGAACCTCGGGTGAGAGGAGGACCTCATGAGTATGAAATACTTGAGTCAACGAACGCGACCTCGGTCACACACACAGACATGGAATTTCGTCGTCAACCGTCCACGTGCGATATTACGTACGAGCGATTTTGTGAGAACGGAATTTTGGACGCGCCATCGTTCCCGCTCCTCTTTACTTCTTTCCGCAGAATAATCGGAGGAATAATTTTAGACACTTCCCTGTCATTGGCTTTTGTGTATAGCTTTAAAAAATGATTTTTTTTTTTCATTCAAGTGGATTTAGCGCCTGAAATGAAATTATTGGATTAAGGGAGGGGGAAACCCTTTAGACGCCCGAAAATTAGTCATTTTTCATGATTTTTTTTAAAGGTGATAAAATAATTGCATCATTTTAAAATTTTGACATTATTACAACTGTCAAGTGTTAAATTTTGTTTTTATCAAAACAAAATAGCGGCGTTATAAGGTATTCCTTTAGGCGTCTTTTGCGTGATATCGTTTCCATTGATACGAAACAGAAATCGAAAATATTTTTTGATTATTGACATGTGTAGGAGAAGAATATACCAATAAAAATAAAAAATAAAAAATTCGGTAGGCTTTTTAATCAAACTTTCGTATTTTTGACCATTTTCTCGACAATTTTTATCCCAAAAAAGTAATTTATTTAGGCGATAATCGTAAAACTTGCGGTATATCCTTTCGATAATGTTATAGTGAGAAAGCTTCCGAAAATTTCAGCCAAATCGATCGATCACTTTTTGAGCTATAACATGAGCAGTTTTTGAAAATGCAGTTTCGAGATAATCGCGTTCAAAGTTTCCCTAGCATCGGCGCGCTCTCGACTATGTACTATAACTTCGTAAATATTTCATATTTCGATTTTTCGATTCTCCAGTATAGTCTCAATATAATATACTCGAAATGTGTGAAAAAAAATCGATTTTTTGAACATTGTAAAGGGCTTTTCCCGCTTAACGAGGATTTTACACAAATATAGATATGAGCTGTAGAAAAGGAAGTGAAAAGTTTCGAGTCAATGAAAAAACCTACGAGTCGTTTGCCAATTCGTACATTTCATTCATAAATTTTGGCCCTGGACAACGAGTTCGTTCATATAAACCTCGGCACGACTTCCGACTTTCGTGCACTCGATTAGCATCGCGAAAAAGAGACGAATATAAAAAAAACAATCAATAGGGATGCAGCTATTGGACTTTTAAAATGTAACGTTCGTGAATTCTGATTCGAGCTGTGAAGTGTTAATTGGATGTACCGTGGAGTTTCAATGGACAAAAGAGAGGGAGGGAGAGAGAGAGAGAGAGAGAGAGAGAGAGAGAGAGAGAGAGAGAGAGAGAGAGAGAGAGAGAGAGGGGAGAGAGAGAGAGAGAGAGAGAGAGAGAGAGAGAGAGAGAGAGAGAGAGAGAGAGAGAGAGAAAACCTCGGAATTGCCTATGCACGTGCAACAGTGCGATAATTTCCACTCGATCTAATTTTAAGAGGAATGAAGAGAAGCCTCTTTCTCGTACGTTCAATTTTTCCATAGCCATTGGACTGTATTAAATTCCCAACTGTATTAAACACAGTACATGACTCACTGGTAACGCGCGGGCAACCATTGGCGGCACTCTCGATTATTATATGGTCTCTCAACTCGCGAGCCAAAGAAAAAAAAAAAAACGTGACATACACGCCACGCCGATGGGTTGGCTCGAAAAAAAATGCGAACGTGACTTTCTTGAACGTTAATTTTCGGAGATAACGCGAGAGTATTTACGTCATCGTGTTAGCTCGCGGTTCTCGGAAATCTCGTGCAGTTTTCATTATTCTAAAAATTGTTTGTAAATCTCGGCTTTGTCGCAAAATTGATCATGTGCAACATTTGCATCGTTGGAGTGCAACGAGAATGAAGTCTTTTTCATTTTTATCAATTCTCTTTTGGTCGATTTATGCTGTGGAAGTCTCGCAAACGTTTTTACGAATTCTTATTAGAGATAAGTCTTACTTAAAACAGTCTTTGGATAATTATAAAAATAAAGGAATGAAAAATGAACAAATAATTCGTTGCATTCCAACGATGCAAACGTCTACGTCATCAAAATGGAATTCTTGTTGGCAAATTTGAGTCGGGCAAATCTAGTTGAAAAAAAACTAGATTTAGTTTTAAAGAAGAATAGTTTTTTGTTTCTCTGTTCCTAGTGGTTTTCCTATTCTAGAAAAAAACCTTTTCTAGAAAAGATTCGTGAAATTCCAATAATGCAAACGGTAAGACTATTCGAAGTATTTCTTCTCAATAAGCTATGAAAGAGAGGGATAATTATCAAAGGAACAACTTTTTGAATAATTTCTATAACGTGCGCAATCAGATCGGGATTTGATGAAGCGATGAATAAAAGTAGACTCGCGGTGTCGAATTAATCGTGCAAATTTCTAATCCCTACTAGAGACGCTTTAGCTGAACATGCCAATTATGATTTCAAACATGCGTACGAACGATATCGATCGTTTAATTTTGCCATACGTTCATCCACAAATTACGTCCACAACACGTGTCACGAACAAACGTTTTTAATTCGCCGCGATACTGGCAACTTCGAAATTCCAGAAGAAAAAAAATGGTCACAGTAATAATTCACCCGAGATGGTGATCTTTCAAGCTTAAAACACTTTTTTTTAGATAGCGTTAGCATCGACGACAAATCTTCAAAAGCATCGAACGTCTAACATTACAATCCGAATTGAAGTGTGTCCTAGTAATAACAATGAAAAAAAAACATGATGAGCAATGTAGGAAAAATCGTAGAAGACATCTTGTCCTCTTCAGCTTATTCTAAAATTTGGATTTTCAGTCAAAGCTTAGAAATTTGTTGGAGAAAAATTCTGAGCGTTCTCGCTAATGGAAAAACATTATTTTTTCCTTCAAGTCTAATAACAGAATTGTCAAATAGAGAAAAAAAACGTTACATGTTTCACTGCAAGACACGTAACATTTAGTTTTCAAAATCAATGAAATGATTAGAATGAATAAACATGTGATAATTAAAAGGATTATAACAAAACTCGTGACGTGAGTTTGGACAAAGATAAACAAATGAAAGATCATTACAATTACCTTACCGACTATATTAGCTTAACCCCTTCGTTGGCAGAGAGAATTCGACAAAAAGTGCCCAAAATGGCAGGAAAATTTTTTTATCCTGAAAACTTGTACTCTGGGATTTTTGAGAGTGCTGATTACGAATCTGAACTCAAAATTCAGGAATTCACAATGACGAACAAATATGGCGAATGAAAATGCAAATAATACAGATTGATTTAGATGAAACTCGGTAGTCATAGGTTGTGTAGGTCACTGATTATGAGTCTGAACATAAAATTTGCAAATTCAGTTTGCGGATACAATAGCAGTCTGTATGAAGTTGAAAAAATATTTTGCACACTAATAAGTGTTAATAATGATTTTTAAAAATTGGTAACAATACTTTTTGTAACCCCCTGCATTAGCTGGTCAATTTATTGACGACCCCGGAGTGTGCCACGAGGAGGCTGCAACGGTAGGATTTAACACTCCATTTTTTACAATTTTTTTTTCATTTTTTGATTTTTTTTTGTTTTTTTTTTGTGTTTTTTGTTTTCTTTCGTATTTTTTGTTTTGTTTTGTGTTTTTTACTTTTTTTTTCATTTGTAGTAGTGGGGACGGCGTATTTCCCAGCGTTCATTCACCTGCGATTTTCCTCAGTCGACTTTTGTTTAATAGTGCATGTTTTCTCAATAAATGCGCAAAGATGTGACCGAACGTGCAGCTCTGCTATCTGGGCATTCATACAACATTGAGTACCAAGCTTTATATATTTCCACCTATTTATTGTATTATGCTCCATGTTATTGAATTCACCATGAAAAATGCCTTCATTTTGAGTTCAGCATCACACTCAGCCTCCCCGAAAACCCCCGAGTACCAAGATTTATCCAAAACGAGCTGTTTTTTGCACTTTCGTCCGCCATATTAGATCCGCCATTAAACATTTTTGAATTTTGTGTTCAGATTCGTAATAAGCAACCTCGAAAATCCCAGAGTACCAATTTTTATCTAAATCGAGTAAAATTTTCAATTTCGGTCCGCTATTCTAGCGCCGCCATTTAGAATTTTCAAATTTAAAGTTCAGATTCGTAATAAGCGACCTCAAAAATCCCGGAATACTAATTTTCATCTAAATCGAGTAAAGTTTTTAATTTTTGTCCGCCATATTGGCGCCGCCATTTTGAATTTCCAAATTTTAACTTCAAATTCGGATTCAGCGAGCCCAAAACCCCCCGAGTGAGGCTCCGATTGAAAATCAGAGCAAGTTAAATAGGGAAATAAAGGTTGACGCACTATTGCGTCAACGCCACACAGGGCACGGAATTATTTGACGCACTATTGCGTCAATGCCAACGAAGGGGTTAAGAAAATGAATTTCAAAAGTACAGCACAGATGTATGCGGATCAGCCTTTGTGGATAATGCCGCTCGAATACAATACTTCCGCAATTGCTAGGTAATTCAAGTAATTATAAAATCTCAATGATCCAAATCCCTAATCTACCGTTTTCCAATAATCAACCACGAGTAATGAATTGATTGCCGAAGAAAACTAAATAATTTTATTTTCTCACTCCAAAATCCAAATGGTGCACATTATCAGTGCCAGTCCTGGAACAATCCTGATCGAAAGTTGGTGTAAGTCTATTGTACTGTCATTTCGAACGATGTTGAAGTTTGCATCTTCCGTAAGCAATGATTTTTTTTAAATTTCTTTACTCATCCAAACGCAAATCATCCAAAACTTATCAAATCATCCAAAACATGTGTTTGCAGATTTACGTCCCAAATCTCAAATAAAAATACCTACAAATTTACACGTGATTTCCGTAGCCTAAGTGTGCAAGAAAAAAATTAAATAATTAAAAAAAAAAACAATGAATTTCCGTTGCATACGAACGCTGGAAACTTCAACGTGTTTATTTCGACTTTCCTCATCAAACTGTCGACGATCTTTTTCGATACCGATCCAATGATCAGCCTTTTGTAACCTTTTTCTCGCTTCTCATCGTTCAGTCATGCGCGTAATTACGTCGACGCACTGAAACACATATACAAGTGTGAGATCTTTCGATGTCAGAGATCTCTCTCGATCTATCACGTGAGTCAACCGTACACGGCGGAGCTCCGAGCATGAGCTCGATCGCTATAAGTATACTCACACGAACGTATATGTGGGTGTGTGTGTGTGTATGTGTGCAGCTCTTCATACTATTTGCACGTGAAAAGCGAAAGAAGAGAGACAAATCGAGTATGGAAGATCTCGGTTCATGAGCCACCTAGTTTCAACATTACAATTTCGTCGTTCACGCTGCCCCGTATATTCCAGACAATCGTTTCGTCCATGTTTTCTGAAAAGTGCGTAGTTCGGGAAAAACTTACGCACGCGCCCCTCCTCGTAAACGTCACCAACACGCGGGAGGAAGATTCTCCGAGGCCCGCAGAGCTGCGATACAGTTGGATTGGCCCGGACAAGTTGCAAGTGTGTGTATCTTTGTGTACGTGTGTATGTGTGTGTGTGTGTATGTGTGGATATGTATGATATTTAAGTAGAGATAGAGCGAGAAACATTTCGACCGTATAGCATATATAGAAGTCGGGCCAGCAACGTCACAACCGAGAGCCGAGTTTACTACCAATTCACACGGGCGCCACACACGAAGACTCCTCCGGACCTCGACGAACTCACACACCAGACGTACGATGGAAATTTTTTTCCGTAGATCACAAAATGGCGCCGTCTCGGCGAAGTGACGAAAAAAAAAAAACGTTTGTGAAGAAGAAGAAAAAAAAACGATGGTCTTTTTCGACAAATATTTGCAACGAGTGCAGCTTCGATTATTTATTATTTTCAGACACCGTATGAATTCTTTAGATGACGCTGAAGTTTCCATCAATGGAATGCAACGAATATTAATTTTTTCTTATTTAATAAAAAATTTTTTTTCGCCGATTTGGTCGGCGCAAATCGTTCAAACGTTTCTACACATTCTTATTACAAATTTACATCAATTTGCAAAAAAAAAAAGGCTTTTTGTCGGCTCTGTACACACTGGAGAACCGCAACAAATTACAGCCTAAAATTTTAGCATTTCGAATTTCGAGAAGTGTAATTATAATGTCTTTTCACTCGACATTGTCAACAATGCATTTTATAAATTCATAATTTTTTCATTTCTTTATTTTTATTATTATACAAAATCATTTATTTCGTGGATTTATCTTATAGATCTTTGGCAAGGATCAGTAAAAAAAAGTTTTGATGATTTTCGAGCCTAACTGTGCCGAAAAATCTGGCCAATAGGAGAAAAAAAAATTATTCTCGTTGCATTACAACGATAAAAACTTCAACACCATTTTTTTTTAGACGAGACTGTAGCAGTGTGACACGCTGCATATGGATATTAATGCACAGAGAGAATTAAATGTTAAAAATTACCGTGCAGTAACGGTAACCAGATGACAACCCTGAAACTTCGCTTATTATTACTGAGTAAAACACAGATTTTCACGAAAATAAAATAAAATTTCTTCTTCAGATAGAAAATTTTACCAGATTTTCTATGAAATTTTTATGTGTAACAAAATACGCAAAACTTAAATTTAAAAAATATATAATATCAGCGAAATTTTACTGTGCATTTTATTATTTTATGCCTTTCAAAAATGTCTATAAAAAAGTATCGTCTTTATGACAGTTATTTTAAGATTTATTATAAAATTTAATGAATATTATAGGAAAATGTATTGTGATCTCGGTAAAAATTATCGTGCGCGCTACCCTTCTTGTATAGTAAAATTTTAGCTACGTATTTGAAATTTTCTGTAACGTGAGTTAAAAAAAACTTGTCGCATACGAATTATTATGCTTTTCTCACTTGTCACCACATTGAAATATATCACGGTAATTTTTACCGTGAAATTCACGACAAAAATTACTTTTTAATTCTCTCCGTGTGGGAGAACTTTTGGAAAAATAGTCCAGTATCGGTGGACTACCGAATTTTTTCTTCCAATTAGTTATTACGAAACGACGGTTTTATATCGACCGACGTTCCGATAAGGTTTGTCTGATAAGCGTGCGGTAATAATGACTGTTCGGGAAAAAATAATATTTTTCGCAATGCCTGCCCCGAAAGTGCGATTTTCGATTGGTGTTTAGCGTGCGGAAAGTGGCTTATTTCTCAACGATGCTTACTTTCCCGCACTAGTGCGGGAATGTGAGACTTTCCCGCACTAGTGCGGAAAAAAATCTATTTATAGCTCACTTTACCACATTGATTCGCGAAAAAACGGTTTTTTTTCACAGTTGATAGTTTTTTGTTCTACGATTTTGGACCGATTGAACAAACTTGAATGTAGCGAAATTCATGTCATATGAAACGTCAACTTATCACAGTCGTATTTTCTGACAAGGAAATGATCTGAACTGATGTTATATATTTGAATATAATTGTTATTGGTTTTGTTGAATCTCAAATCCCACTTTCGATACAGTCATTGCAAAAAATAATGTATGGGACATGTGCGAAAAAAAACGAATTACATCGCGCGTAAGTTGCCGAATTCGCCTCGACTTATGGTGCATTTCTCACTCATACTCGTGTGGTTACAGCACTCGCCTTCGGCTCGTGCTGCAAATCACACTCGTACTCGTGTGAAATGCACCATAAGCCTTCGGCTCATGCGGCAACTTCACGCGCGATGGAATTCGTTGTTTTCCGCACTTGTAGCATAAATTACTATTTTTAAATCAAAATTGGAGTAAACGGACAAAATTGCCGCCACGAGGTCCATTCGAGAAAAAGAAAACTGTACTTTCGGCCTGAAATTCTTTCCGGCTTCTGGCAAAGAATAGCTTGGGATGATTGCTTCCGAGTTTTGCGAGGGATTTTTTTCTTTCGTTGCGAGCAAGATAACGAGTAATGGAGTAATATTTTCAGTGTATCATGATAAATGCGAACGTTTTTATTTCGGTTCCCGCATTTGGAAAAATCCAACGAAATCACGCGGTCCGACCAAACTTCTACAATCGTCATATCTTCACCCACGGCCGTACGAGTTGCTTCGAAGAAACGGTGAAAAATAACGATGAAAAAATTGAATGAAATAAAAAAAAACGAGAAAAGCTGCACTTGTGAACGCGTGGTTTATTGCTTGGGACTTCCGGTGCGCGTCGAGCGAACGCGTCAACGTCACAAGCTAAAAGCTGCTAAACCGCTGGTTCTTCTTTCATTCTCATGTCCCGTATATCTGTTTTTGTTTTTGTCTTTTTATTCGACTTTACCACTCGCATGATCAATTTATCTCGTGAAACCCTATTTTTATTTTCAAATAGTCCGATTCAACGTTTTGAATACTGAGCGGAAAAATCCCCGGGTAAAAAAATAAGAAACTTTGACAGATTGATCAGCCTGACAAACAAGAATTATTCAGCTGACCTTGTAATATGAATGCGGACCTTTCAGAAAAAAAAATATATATTAAATATATCGTATTGATTTCCATTTTCAAATTCGTACATGCGTTAGGGTAATGCCGGGGAAGTTGGCCATAAGGAAGAGATGGCCAATAGAAATATTTCATAGAACCACTCTGATTTGCTTGATTCGCTTCGCGTCGTGCATAAGTGTAAGTGTGCGAGCAAATATTTAGCGAAAAATAATTAAAGTCAGTAAAATCCGTTTTAATTGTTTTGTCTACTGCAAAATTTTTTTCAAAGGGTTCGTGTTTTACCTTGTTGTGATATTATTTTTCATATATAATGGTTATTTTTATATTTATTGAATATTTCACGAGCAGTGCTTTGTTATAACCTCAAGATTTCACATGCATTTTTTCTAATTGTTTACATTTTAGATGTGGCCGTCTCTCCCGGAAGATTAGGAGAGATGGCCACCTACAGTCGGGGTATGATGGCCATACTATAATTTGTGATATATTCTAATAATTTATTTTCTCTATATTTGTTTTAAATTCGTAATAAATACAAGAGAAAAGCAATTGCTCTGCGAGGGAACTGGACTGAAGAATCATTAAAAGCAGCTATTAGTGCTGTGAAAAATGATGGATTGTCGATTCGTGCGAAAAATTTATCTGAATTCGATGACATGTGTTCTAGATGTGGCCGGAAGAAGAAAAAATCTATCAAGAATCGAAACATTAAACCAAAAAGAAAACCAAGAGTATCATTAATTATTGGCCACCTATCCTTTACTTCTATGGCCATCACATCCGGATACTCCGGTAGAGATGGCCAATCGTCTTTTTTTTTAAATACTAATTTTTAGGTTAATCTCACAAGAATTAGTTTTATTTTTATACATTATCTTAAAGTTAAATGTTCAAAGTTTAATTACAAATAGAGCTAAGTAAAGAACTGCCTGTACTTTTATTTTGACGGGTCCTTGAAAAAACTGTGACCCACTACCCGGGACTTACCCTAATTACGCCTGATAGATTTCTACTTGACAGTCATAATTTTTGTACATATTTGCTCGACCTTACGTGCGCGTTTTTATCGCAAATATTTTTTTGTGGATATATATAAGCTTTACAGTATTAGAGTTCAACGAGTTCTACATAAGGTATTACAGTATATTACTATACAGTATGAAAGTTCGAATAAAAGAACGAACTTGTCATTGGAAAATACGTGAAAAAGGGTCTTTGGTGTGGGATGGTCGACAATGGTCTCAAACTGGCCATTACTTGAGTCACACTTCTGATTAGTTAGATCAGAGCCGTCGACGGCCCGGTAAGAATGTTATTTCTCTCAGGAAGAAAAATGTAAATAGAAGAAAAAAACAAAGAAATTTTGAAAAATCATCGTTGGATAATTTTTTTTTTTTCGCCCGAGCGATATATTTGTATGCCGGCCAAATTTTTTTCGGAAAAAATTCACAGAAACTTGTAAAGCTTCAGTACAAAGCGAGGACCGGATAACAAGATTCGTACGACGTTAAATTCGTGAGCGGAATAATTTTCCACGAAGGAAGAAATAATCGAGCACACGAGTTCCCAAACGTATCATGGTTGAACGTTGCACGGGTGTTTCGAGATTGACCTTGTCCTTGGATTTCCATACTTCCGGCTTGTAAGTCGAATCACGCTCGTACGATATTCCACATGCTTCGAAAGGTTTAGATCGACGAGACGTATTAACGAAATTTTATAAACGAAATTTATATCACCGAATCGTGAAGACCAAAGATATAGACGATCAGAGAATCGACCCGTCTTGGTGACGACTGAACGAACAAAACCGGAAGTCTTCCACGGTAGACTGTCACGAGTTCGCTTCTCTTGTACATGTGCATACTTTTTTCTATCGATTCGACAGGACATTGATGTATAAGAATTATAAGTGTCTTAAGGCCTTAGAGGCCAAAAAGGGCATATTTTGTGATTTTTTTCAGCGAAACCATAAAATAAATCGAAATTACAAAATAGGGGTTTTATTATACACGTAATTGACGATACAAAATTATTTTTTCACAGCGATCATGTCAAAATGGCGACTGTGCAACATTTTTCCGATGACGCCTTTATTTCTGGAAGGTCAACGGCCGGACCAACAGCTCCTATAATTTTTTAGTTATGATGATACACTAAAGTTTTTTCGATTATATATGAGAATAGCTATAGAAGTACGTAGGATTTTTTTGATATAATGTTTTTTGTCAAAATGGCGCATTTCTAAAACAAAAAATATAAAATGCCATGAGAAAATCGTCAGAAAATTGTTTATAAAAAAGGAACTATGCAATATAATTTTAAAAAATCCTACGTAGTGTCTCAGAAAATGTAATTCTAAATATACATTTAAAATTCCAAGTGAACCGGTTGAAATTTGTTTGAATTATGAGTCCGGCCGATTTGAAAAATGTAGTTTTGAGATAAACGCGTTTAAAGTTAGTAGAAAGTCACGACATGAATCAAGAGGGGTTGTGCTAGAATTCGAAAATCGAGGACTTAGAGATTTTTCACACCCATAATCTTTTGGAATATAATTTTATAGGTTCTAAATTACATTTTAAACAAAAAAAATCGATTTTTGGAAAATCATAGAGTGGCCTAAGGCCTTAATACGATTGCGGACATCCTTGTGATCTATGAAATTTTCTTTCATTTGTAATTCATCTTGTCTGCAAGTCACTCATTCAGCCGTAATATTTATAAGGTACCAATTCAACGTGAATCTGATCAATTTACAACTGTCGACCTCATGGCGATTGGCCTTGATGTTATTTTCGTTATTTCTATTGTTTTGGAAGTCGACATTTTAAAATCCATTCATTTCCACTTTTGCATGAAAGATTTGACAATGTGTATGGGGCGAATGAATGAGTTTGAGGGAAGTATACTCAACTTTTGCCGTCTTTCGAATGAACGATTCGGCTTTGTACTTTCATTCGGAAATAATTACGTTATAATGCCTATCAAGAGTCGAAAGATATTGACGAGCGTCGTGAAGACACGTATAATTTTTTCCTCAACGAACCCATGCCCGATTAATGTACATGCGTACGTCGAGCCTTACACACCAAATTAACCAGTCAAATTTTAACGTCGTTTTCCTTTTGAATACAGAACCGACCCAAGTTCAATTTAAAGACGTTAGAAAAACTTCTTGAGGATGGGTTTAGTCGCTAGAAAAATATTCTGTATGGAATAATTCTATTCAACATTATCTGACATATTTGATGAAAATCTAAATTAAGCCTGCATAGGAAAACAATATTACGAAGCCTTGCATCGTTGAAATGCAATGAGAATGAATTTTTTGCCCAATTTTTTTTTTCGATTGATTTATGCCTCGAAAATCTTTTACGATCAAACTTTTTTCACGATCATTTTCAGAGATTCACAGGCTAAATGTACAAAAGTAATGTTTGATAATAATGAAAATAGAGTACTACAAAAAATACACAAGAATTTTTATTGCATTTTAACCATACAAACTTCAATGCAATGAAAAAATCATCGAAAGCTCTTTCTCTAGCGTAAGATGAATGACTACTTATTATCGTTATGAGTGACGTTGTTGTTCTTGTTTCTGTTATTTTTAAATTATGTTCCGTTCGATCTTTAGTTGTGAAGTGTCATATTCAACGGGGAAAAAAAAACTTTTTATTAATTTTGTAAGTCTGTCGATTATTAATTGAGACGTTGCATAGTCTCTGAAGAAGATGGTACAATTAAGGTCTCTAAATACGCAGGAAATGGTCTGTATACACGAACATTTGTAAGATATTTATTTATTCTCTTTATATCCTTGTTATACTCCCGATTTCCTTGATCCGGATACTATGTAGCTCGAAACACATACCGGTATTCCGTGATGTTGAAGTTTGCATCGTTGGAACACAACGAAAATCGATTCTTGTCAATTGTTTGATTTTTTTTTTGGCTATGAAAATCACTCGAACGTTTTTACGTATTTTTATTAGAAAATTACTATCTCAATTTGTAAAAACGAAGGCTTTGGATATGCATCAAAATAAAGAAATGAAAAAGGAAGAAAAAAAAATCGTTGGATTCCAACGATGTAAACTTCAACGTCATGGTATTCCACGGTTGCGACTAACACGTAAAGCCAAAAAAATCATGATTATTTGCTCGATGAGCATACGACGAATACTCAAACTTTGACAAATATTTGCTCGAGTACGCGAGTCCAACGAATGTGGGATACAAATATTCGTCTCATAGAATTGAACATTCGAGCATTGCCGGTATGTCGAACGTAATTTATTTCGGAGCCATTATACATTTCTGTGTTTCCTCGAAGTCACGATTGCCCGAAAAATTTGAAAAAAATTCTACAGTAACGAAGTTCGCATCGTTTTGAGGAAATGCTCATCGTAACCTTATTAATTTTAGTCTCCTGAAATTTATTGCGGAGCAGGTTTTCTTATTTCAGAGAAAACATTCGCATTCCGGAGTAAATTACACGTTTTCCCTTGGCAATTAAATGAAAATAAATAATTTAAAAATTCGCGCGTAATTCGAATCGAAGTATCGACTCTTACTCTAAATCTCTAAAACAAAATTCCAAGTAAAAATTGTTTCTCACGATAAATTTAGGATGCGGATCGTAAATTAATCCGTAATAGCCACAGGCAAAAATTACAAAACGACGATATCGTTGTTTCGGAGGAAATTCCATTTCGGACCAAATACGATGGCGATCAGTTAAGAAAAATCGTATCTAACAGATGCGCGCGTGTGTGCGTGTGTGTGTATACCGAATGTTCGGGCTATTCAGGTGTGTTTCGGCGGGAACGAGCCACCGATCGAATAAAGTTACTATGCCGGATTTTTCAATTCGACTAAAACATTCACCTAAAGACAAAATAAAATGTTAGAAAGTAATTTTTTTTCTCTTCAGAACTATTATTTACCTTGATCCATCGCCGTTTTTATCCTCCAAATCCAGACGTTCCATTTCCTTCTGCAGCATCCCACCCTCGCTGAATTTATCCAGTGACATTTTTTCCTGTCTTTTTTGTTTTTCCGTTAGCTCTTCGATCTCTCTCTCTCTCTCTCTCTCTCTCTCTCTTTCTCTTCGACTCACGTAACTCACTGATTAACTCGCAAATACGGGCCGGCGAGGATAAAATAAATGCCGAAAACTTTTGCTTTCCTTTTTATATACACGAAAATGAATCGGCGCTTCTAGCACACTGTTCAATATTATCTTTATATATAATTGTGTATATATATTTTTTCTCTTCCTCGTATATGTATATACATATATTTATTTATATATATATATCTATCTATATACGTATTTATTTATATATACATACGTATATAAAGATAAACATATATATAAATCTCTCTCTCTTCCAAATATTATCCTTAGGTTTTTTGTTTTCGAAGGAGCTTAAATTCGCGTTAGCTTCCGCTAAACGACTGAGGTAGACTTAAACACTGGCACACACTGGATTATAATTTCTCTTGAAATGTTGCTCTCTCCCGGTGCTCGCTGTGGCGGGGAAAGAGAGCGTGATAGGTAGGGAGCGAGAGAGAAAGAGAGAAGATGAAGAAAAAAAAAAAGCGCCGAAACGGCGCTCGAGGACCGTACAAATACGAACGATGGATGATGGTAGGGGATTTATAACGATAGTCCCGCGAGTCCACGAGTCGAATTCCTCAAATATCGTAATCACGACGAACCCCGATTCAATCGAAATCGATTACAAATCCAAATTATTAATCACGTACTTCGACACGAAAAAAAAATATCTATATATATATATATATTTTATGAATGAAACTCTTCACACTAGAAATGCCCAATAAAATTATCACACTTTTGGCCGTCTGTTTTGGTCGGCTTTTTTTTGTTCCTCTTTAAATCGTAGCCGTAACGTAAAATTGACTCGACGCACAACTGTTCTTCGTCCGGCGACAGTAACGAGAGTGGTCGTTTAATAGTCGTCTTGTACTTCCTTCGGCTATTTTTCTTGCTCGTTGTCCCCTCCCCACGATTTTTGCTCGGGACCCTCTATCGGGGAGAGCCTCTTAAAACTTTTCTTCTCTCAGGTATAAGCGAATATCTCCGGGCACACCGACACTTCTCGTATACGATACCAACACCACGTTGTTTTATTCCGTTAATGATGAATATATATATATATATATATATATATATATACGTTGGTTGGGAAAATTTTCAGCGGATCCCGAACCGATCGAAGCAGAGATGAGAGTAAACGATGAAGAAAAGTTTGTCACTTCGGATCCGAAGGGGGCGCTGACTTCTTCGGCGGGCTTTACGATCTTTGAAAATAACCAATTTCGAGTTCAATGTTACGGGACGAAACTTCGGAGCGCTTTTAATTATATATATATATATACATAATTAGTATATTTATATATATATATATATATACATATATGTATGTATGAGAATGTATATGCGAATTAGTTAAATTCACAATCGACGAAATCACTCGTGAATAAAATTGAACTTTTTCACTGTATCACCACTAAGTTTTTTTTTTTTTTTCGTCAAATAAATAATCCAGTAACGTTATCGATGTTTCCGGTAATGATGAACAGTCAATTGTTGTCTGCTTTCCCGTCGAACTTTTCTTCAGCGCGAAATATTAACGAGACGGAAAGCCGCGAACAGTTGCAACGCTCCGATTGCGACACCGAATCACAGATCAATGGTAATGTTTCTCACGTATGTCCGGTGTTACGAGTATATACACTAGAAGGAGTCTGTATGCATATATATATATATATATATATATATATATTTATGTATACGCGAATGTGGAATACTGGCCGGGTTAAGGGCGCCTTAAGGGTGTGGGCTCTGGCGAAACGGATGGAAAAAAGCAAGAATGCTGAAAATTGACAATACCAGTGACAAGAGGATTGTTTATCTTCTGTGTCGAAAAATAAGGGAGTTATTGTTTTAAAAAAAAAAATTTTATGATAACGATAATGATGATGATCCGCGGTGGTTTGAATTTAGATGGGTGCGAGCCACACGGAGCACGACTATGAGGCTGCTGGGTTGACGGTCGACTAAAGTCCCGAGGTTAGACGAGCCGGCCAAAAGGCCTCGGCGAGAGGAGCGAGAAAGAGACGGATCGCCTCTCTCTCTCTCTCTCTCTCTCTCTCTCTCTCTCTCTCTCTTTTCGGCCGTTTTCGTCTAGATGAGTCCCCGGGCCACGGATAGACACTCGTGTGTTTGCGTGCGTGTATGTGTATATACGTGTTGAAAATCGTATTCCACGTTCTCCCGCTCTCTCTCTCTCTCTCTCTCTCGCTCTCTCTCTCTCTCTCTCTCTCTCTCTCTCTCTCTCTCTCTCTCTCTCTCTCTCTCTCTCTCTCTCTCTCTCTCTCTCTCTCTCGCTCTCTCTCTTTCTCTCTCTCTCTCTCTAGCTCTCACGGTGTGCGTGACGTGATCACCTCGCGGGAATTCGCGGTTTATATCGTCGCGAAATCGCGGGCAAACAGGATTGACACGTGGTACGAATTCGGGTGGGAAACGAATCTCGTGTCCGATACGACGAAAAATATATCCGTGAACGAAATATACAGGTGCGCGTTATATGTTTTTTTTTTTTTCCTTCTTGTCGCAATGAAATAATCGAAGCGCCCTTTTGAGAAAATTTCATTCTCTTTCCCAATTTACAAATTCGTTAATATTTCAAACAGCGCTCTATTGTTTTATCATATCACTCTTACGTGAAGAATTATCATGCGCCGTGTACGAGAAAGCTGTATAAGCGAGATCTCGTTATCGTTATTTTTCTCTTCGCGAACAGCAATCTCGGTCACGAACGTGCACGCTGTGAAAATTTTGAAAAGTTTAACCGAGACTTTTTCGATGATACGTGACTTCGTACGCTGCCACGATTACAATATTCCGTACCAAATGTTTCCCTCTTATCGTTCAATTCAATTGGTCGTGGAAAGAATCTTTTCGTCCCCTCATTCGTTGCTTCTTCCCGCGTATTCTGAGTGGCGGATAGAGATGACGTCGCGATACAATATACGTATGTGTGTGTCTTCGTTTATAAACGTATATATGTGACAGACGTTTTTTTTTTTTTTCTTATCGGTGCGGGATGTACGTACGACCCGTACGACCCAAAGCCTTTCGGAGCCCGACCAAAAAGAAAATAGCCTTCCCTTTAAACCTTCGTATATTCCTTGCTCCTTTAATTATTTCATATCATCCCTCTTCAAAATTCTCTTTTCCCTTATTTTATCATCTCCTTGGGTTTGCTTGCTACCACGAGTGGACCACCGGCATCGAAATACCGTCGACAATATGCCAATGACAATTCTCAGCGTAACAAAGAAATTATTTCCAGTAATTATGACAATCTGAAAGTTGAGGGCCACAGGATAACGCGGATTTTGAGATATTTATTTTCACGCATATATATATATATATATATATATATATAAGTATATATTTTCTTTCATATATTTATTTATATAAATATATTTATATATGTATATATATACTGCGCGTCGGGTCGTGGCGAAATTTGTAGACTCCGGGATATCTATGCGAGAAAGCGCGGTACACTGATATTATTTTTATAATCGCGTACGCCGGTACAGAGTACCCTGAGAGGATAGGCCGCGCCCAGTTTTACCCCCACTTACGTTACAACAAACATCGCGACTTGGTCGGGATCCCCACCCCAATTCTTGTCACCCCCAAACCCACACATACACAATATATATATGGCAATGTCAGCCACGATCTATGTACGAACTCATATATATATATATATATTTATCCAGATATATAACTAGGAAGGAAGGTTGAGCGCGTGGAGGCGCGCGGGTGCGCGCGCTCATGATCGTTTCCCCACCAATGCCTTTTCCCCTCCATTTACTGATACACGGACACACATACACATATGTCCACGTGCCCATGTGTGTGTGTGTGTGTGTGTGTGTGTGTGTGTGTGTGTGTGTGCACATATAGCGCCATCATCCTCTTTTCTATTTCATCTGTCTTGCTTCCGTAGCTACAGAACACGCGGGTAAGCCTCCCCTCGCCCCTGCCACACGTAAGTATTCCTCTGGACGCGGATGAACCGAGACGCCCGGCGCCGGGGCGCCCCCTTCGCTGCTGGCTTCTCCCACCCTCGGCATTTTTCATGACAAGAGAAGAAAAATGAAAAAAAAAAATTGGCTGATCAATGCCAATTGCAAAATTGACCCGTATCTCCTAATTCGTTGGTTTATTCTGAAAATGTGAGGTTGAAGTTCACATCGTTGGAATGCAACGATATTTCTTATATTTTTTGTCATTACTGAAAGTGTTTTTTGTAGAAAATTGAAATCGTAAATTTCTAATGAGAATACGTAAAAGCGTTTGAGTGTTTTTCACGGCTTAAAACGAACAAGAAAAAAAATTGAATTATCAAAAAAAAAATGTGAATTTGAAGTTTGCATCGTTGGGATGCAATGAAAATTAATATTTCTGAATTTCTTTAATTTCTTTCAGCAGATTTTGCCTACAAAAATCCTTTAATCATTTTCTTAAATATTTATTTAGCAATCAACAATATAGATTAAAAAAAATCTTCTATAATGATAAAAATATGGAAAATAAAATGTGAAAAAGAACTTTTGTTGCGTTCCAACGATGCAAACTTTAACGACACAAAAGAATTAATTTTCGTTGCATTCCAACGGTGCAAACTTCAACGTCATCCGAAAACGATCAATCGCGAGCTAGGTATCGTCAAATCGTTTGGAATAGCGTTTCTTTTTTTTTTTGTATTTATTTATTGCGGGAATGCCGTGTTAGTGGCGCAGAACGTAAATTGGCGAGAAAATCTTCCGATGAAGGGGCAGTAATGATTTTTGGGAAATTTTAAGAAAAAAAATGCACTGTGTTTCGCGAAAAAGGTGTAAATATTGATTCTGGAGGAATATAACTATTAAAGTGGTTGAATCTGCCGAGCGGAGCGGGATTCCCGATAAAGTCGATCCGCATTATCCCCCGCCGAATCTGTAAGTATCGCTGGCTGATACTCCCCGGCACACGAGCTCGATCGCCCGCGCAAATTGGAAAATGCCTGACGTCATTTTGCCCCACCGAGGTCTTTTTCTTCTCTCCGTCTCTCGGACGAGAGTACGCGCGCGCGCGGGCGCGCTCTTTTGCGCGTGCGTTTCTTGGGTTGTGTGTCCCGAGTCTGGGAGACATCTGGCGAGCGCCGGTAGACATCGCAGCCGCTGCGGCGACGCTTCGTACAGCGTCATTGAGCCGCCAACAGCGCGTTTGTATACCGGCGTGGCTTTTATCCCCACTCTCGTATCTCTTTGGACGGTATAGACGCATACTCGGGTCTCCCGGCCGAGCCCACATACGAGACGACGAAATCAACGAGGAAAGACGACGACGTCGAGGCAAAGTATAACTACGCGCCATATAATGGTTGAAGCCGCGGTCTTATATACAAGTCTGGAAGCGAAGGCGAATTTCAGTGGTGAGGATTAGTAACCCTTACTGAGCAAGTTTTTCATTCGTCTCAACGCCACTGCGCGTCGCTGCTGTAGATCGTTACGGTGGGGCCCGGTGCGTGACATAACCTCAGTACTACAGCATCTTTTTTTTATGCATTTATTATTGTCTCATTTTAATCATGGATTATCGTCAACATGGATCGAGCATGTGCGGTACCGAAGTGCAAAACAGGATATAAATCGATGAAAGAAAAGTGCTCGCTTTTCATAGTATCAAAAAACATCGAACGATATTGAACAATACAAACACCGATTAAGGAATTGAACCGAAAATACTATGAGTGTAAGCGCGGAACGAATCCACTTGGCCAAATCAGCTTCGTGACAGCGATTAACGAAATGTCATTCATTCTCATTAGAATCACTTAAATTTTGCAAGTTTACATTTTAACGTAAATCCGATGAAGCGTTAATTAGTTAGTTATCTTTGAACGTGTAAAACGTGTACTTGTACTTTTTTCGTAAATTAAATATTGTTTACGAAACACGGAATAAATACGAGTAATGGAGTTAGGGTTTACAGCGCATGCGTTACATGTGGTAGAAAAAGGGACAGAATGTTATTCTGTCTCGTATTCTGTCTTCGTTACAGGTCGTACCGATCTATCGTCACGCACCTCGAGGCCGTAGATCGTAAACGAAAAAATCACGTTAAACGAATGTAACCCCACCACTGAAGTTTCCAGACCTGTATGTAAGAACGTGGTTGAAGCCAAAGAACAACGATCGGGCGCAGCTACGAAGGCTATGATGCGTTCAACGAGAGAACGACACGATTCTAAACCTAAATTCGTCTGGTACAGTCAAATTTCACTTAACGCACCGCCCTCTTTACCCTCTCCACGTTTCCAAACGGGCTCTGCACAGGCCCGGCTAACAAAGTGTCCCAGGCCCTTGAACGCCACGGTTAATTTAAAACGTTTGAGCGTCAGTTATTACAAAGGACGAAGCGATTGAAGATATATTTGTGGCTTTGTTATTTTGTATTGTGTATTTGTGGTTTTGTTATTTTGCAAGTGATTAATATATCCAATGACAGAGATTATGAACGAGGAAGTACCCATCTTATATCTAACTAAAAGAAATAAAAAAAGGCCAGGTAATTGAATATACAGAAAAATTATGACTGTGTACTATCTCGGACTTTTACTTTGTATTTTTAAAACAATCTCGTTTTCAATTTATCACAGACAGTTCACAGACGAGAACGTGTGATGATTGTAAATCTATACGAGGACCTGAAGGTCGAAAACTCTGGCATAACAAAAAGAGCGGCACATTTCATACGATCAATTGGGATAATTAGTATAAAAAATACGTTGCTGCAGTACGAGAGCACTGGCACCGTTGCATCGTCAAATAAAAAGAAGCATCGTATTTTCGGCAACCAATTAGTCCACGAATTTGATAGAAACGCAATTCGGAGAAAATTTCATGAATTTTTTATGAACAAAGAATTGCCCACATTGCAGAAACTTCTGCACGATGTTAATGATGACGAAGACCAACCAAACGTTATACGCACGACTTTTTGGAAATTATTAAAAGAACTAAATTGCACCTAAGTTTCCGGTCAATGTAATAGCATCCTCACAGAAAGAGACAATCTTATTCTGTGGAGGCAAAACTACCTGTGAGAAGTTCGAGAATTTCGAGCGGAAGGACTGGTTATATATTACATGGACGAGACTTGTGTCAATGCAAGTGACGTTGGTGCAAAGGTATGGGTTCATACAACGGTAAAATCCAAAAAGGATGCCTTTCTTCGAGGGCCGTCAACAGGGTCAGCTAATCCTTCCGGGAAGGGCAAGCGATTAATTGCCTTGCATATTGGAAGCACTAATGGATTTCTACCTGGCGGACTTCTATGCTTGGAATCCAAAAAAAAAATACTGCTGATTATCACGACGAAATAAACGGTGACATATTCTTGGAATGTTTCGACATGATTCTACCATCGCTTGAAGACAATGCATTTATTGTTATGGATAACGCGACGTATCATTCAGTGGAGTTAAGAAACTACGAAATACTTGTTAGGAAAAAGAAGTAATAATTGAATGGTTCGAGAGCAGAGGCAACGCCGCTGACATGGAAATGTTAAAGGATGAATCATTGAATATGAAGGATGAATCATTGAATATTTATCTAATTACCTAAAATTTTTAAAAATGAAAATTTTACAATTACCCAAAAAATTAAAATTAAGCGAAAGTAATTTTATAATTACTCTAAAAATAATAAATTGGCGAAAAATATTGCTCTAATTACCTGGAAAAAAAATATTACAGAAAAATATTTCCCTAATTACCCAAAAAAGAAAAAAGTAGAGCAATATATTTTTCTAATGATGATCTAAAAAATTGTTTTTTTTTTATCACCGCAGGAAATAGTAATTTATGCTACAAGTGCGGAAAACAACGAATTCCATCGCGCGTGAAGTTGCCGCATGAGCCGAAGGCTTATGGTGCATTTCACACGAGTACGAGTGTGATTTGCAGCACGAGCCGAAGGCGAGTGCTGTAACCACACGAGTACGAGTGAGAAATGCACCATAAGTCGAGGCGAATTCGGCAACTTACGCGCGATGTAATTCGTTTTTTTTCGCACATGTCCCATACATTATTTTTTGCAATGACTGTCTCGAAAGTGGGATTTGAGATTCAACAAAACCAATAACAATTATATTCAAATATATCACATCAGTTCAGATCATTTCCTTGTCAGAAAATACGACTGTGATAAGTTGACGTTTCATATGACATGAATTTCGCTACATTCAAGTTTGATCAATCGGTCCAAAATCGTAGAACAAAAAACTATCAACTGTGAAAAAAAACCGTTTTTTCGCGAATCAATGTGGTAAAGTGAGCTATAAATAGATTTTTTTCCGCACTAGTGCGGGAAAGTCTCACATTCCCGCACTAGTGCGGGAAAGTAAGCATCGTTGAGAAATAAGCCACTTTCCGCACGCTAAACACCAATCGAAAATCGCACTTTCGGGGCAGGCATTGCGAAAATATATTTTTGCAATGCCTGCCCCGAAAGTGCGATTTTCGATTGGTGTTTAGCGTGCGGAAAGTGGCTTATTTCTCAACGATGCTTACTTTCCCGCACTAGTGCGGGAATGCGAGACTTTCCCGCACTAGTGCGGAAAAAAATCTATTTATAGCTCACTTTACCGCATTGATTCACGAAAAAACGGTTTTTTTCACGGTTGATAGTTTTTTGTTCTACGATTTTGGACCGATCGAACAAACTTGAATATAGCGACATTCATGTGATATGAAACGTCGACTTATCACAGTTGACGTTTGAAATGTGAAAAAATAAGAATTGGTTATGGTTATTGGTTATTGATTTTGTTGAATCTCAAATCCCACTTTCGAGCCAGTCATTGCAAAAAATAATGTATGGGACATGTGCGAAAAAAAACGAATTACATCGCGCGTAAGTTGCCGAATTCGCCTCGACTTATGGTGCATTTCTCACTCGTACTCGTGGTTACAGCACTCGCCTTCGGCTCGTGCTGCAAATCACACTCGTACTCGTGTGAAATGCACCATAAGCCTTCGGCTCATGCGGCAACTTCACGCGCGATGGAATTCGTTGTTTTCCGCACTTGTAGCATAAATTACTATTTCCTCTCATTGTTCATTTTATCGGTTAATTAGAAAAATATTTTTGTCCAATTATTTTCTTTTTCGATTTATTAGAGAAATATTTTCCTCGAATAATTCATTTTTTGGATAATTAGAGAAATATTGTCCTTTGATTTTTTATTTTTTCAGTAATTAGAAAAATCATTTTTCCTTTACAGGTAATTAGGAGATTACTTTTCCGTAATTTTTACTTTCCGGCTAATTAGAAAATTGTTTTTCGGTAATTTTTTATTTCTCGGGTAATTAGGAAATTATTTTTTCCTAATCTTCTGTTTTTGGTCAATTAGAAATGATTTTCTATAATTTTCAAATTTTCAGGTAATTCGAAATATTGTTTCTGTTATTTATTATTTCGGTTAATTAGAATTTTTGCTCCAATTTAACATTTTTTGCGTACTGAAAAATATTGTTTTACAATTTTTTAATGATCCAAACATTCGTAATATTACGCACAAAAAAAGTAAGAGTAAAAAACCGTCGCGTGGGCGTTTCTTCGGGGATTTTTATTTATTTACATTCTCCTCCGCAAAAATTAAGCGCTGCATTCTTGAGGATTTACTATTTTCTATATTTTAAATAACCTCTAAAAAAACCAGCGTATTCGAACAAATTAGCGAAATTTTCGTCATTTTTGGAATCCGTTAAGTGGACGACGTTAACGTTTGCATCGTTGGACTTCGATAGAAATGCATTTTTTTATTGCCCAAATTTCCTTTGTCATATTTGAGCTACGAAAATTACGCAAACGTTTTTTAAGACTCTTATTTAGCGATCTAAAACCTAAATCTGTAAAATATGATTTTGGATAATAATGAAAAAGAGATATTGAAATGAATTTTTGGTGCATTCTAACGATGCAAGCTTGAACAAGTGGACTATATCAGTCCATTTATAGAGCGTAGATTTTTGGTACAGGACCCAAATGTTACGGTGCTACGGTACTGAGCAACAAGCCCCACCACCCCCGCCCGAACGACAGACCGCTCAAAGCTGCGCGGCGCTGTGTCGTTCTCACGTTGAACGCAGTATAGAATCGTCGTCGTAGCTCGCGATCTGACCACCACCCGCCAAGGCCAATCTCCTCGTCCTTCTCTCCAACCCGCCCCCCCCCCCCTCCTCGCCCAGGCCGCCGCCTCTCTCACTCCCCACACCGCCATTGATCATCCACGTGGATGGATATCCTTGTAAAGCGGCGCCGCGACCACCGCTCTCCGTACACACGCGCACACTCTGAACGGTAAGAGTGATCTCCGCGATCAGCCAACGACTGTACTAGCCGCGAGGCACGCTCGTGGTATTGACCGCGATCTTGCGGATTCAAACGAAAAATACTCCTTTCCACTTTTCTATTTTGCATCGTTGGACTGCAACGGAAAAGCATTTTCTACGCATTACCGATTTTTTTGTGGTATATTCAGACTACGACAATTACTCTATTATTTTCGAGGATCCTTACTAACAATTTATAACAAAAACCAGCAAAAAAAATGTTGGGTTATAATAAAAATAAAGAAATGATGAGAATCAAGCTTTTTCGTTGCATTTGAATGATGCAAATTTCAGCACCATTGGTGGCCGTGTCTAATAATGACTCTAAGAGAAACGTTTGAGTGATGCCTGAGTCAAAGTCAGTGGCTTGACTCAGGCTACAGCATTTGACTTTAAAATTTGGACTGTTCGGTGCGAACTTCCTCATCATTCCGTAGTTTCTAGTCGATGGAATCTTGATCTCTGAACATTTTGCTTTATCGCTCGTTGCTAACGGACCTGGAGTTCGCAGCATTTGAATACGGTGAAATTGTTTTTAAAAAATATTTGAAACTGTCTAAATTCATTTGTGGATTAAAGCTGCGTGTCCTCAAAAAAGAAACCAAAAATGTTTAAGCTGCCGTTACCGAAAGTAGACAAAAAGGGATTCGAACATTTTCGATGCCTTTCAACAGTGCGATGTTTATCAACGTCGTCGTTGTCACGCTTTTCCACATTAGGCTAACATCATCACCATGCACATGAACTGACACGCTGAACGATGTTGAAGTTTGCATCGTAGGAATGAAACAGAAATTCAATTGTATTTTATTACCCGACTGCGTCAGAAGGAGGGTAATGTTTTTCGAGCGTATGTATGTATGTATGTATGTATGTCCATTTCTTTGGCACGCCCTACAGCCCAAACGGCTGGACGGTTTTTGACATATGAGGTGTCGTTGAATTCGTCAGAATTGTGGTAGTAACATAGGCTATATAAATTTTGAAAATGGCGCCCGCAAATGAAAAAAGTGGGGGGGGGGGGGTTGTTTTTTTTTCTTACCATAGCAATAGGGGGATCAAATGAAAGCTAGTGAAAAGACCATTTCAAAAAAATATGTATCATATCACGTTTATATTACTGTTTTAACACAAATTGTCAAAAAGCGTACCTATAATATATCGGGACGCCCCAACTATTATTTTCTAGCAAGAATGTATCAAGTCGGTTGATAACTTGTCGGTTAATAAAACTAAAAAGTCTGAAATAAAATGATTATTATAAAAACAAAAAACCCGACTGCTTAAAAATAATGAACTGAAAAGGGAAAAACAAGTATCACAATACCTATATAAAATTCGACTGAGTAATGCTTTGAGGTGCTGCAGGCGGGGACAAACAATACTTTGTTACCTACTGGCACAGAGAGATCTACCAAAACTACGTTTGTCACCGCATGCGGCACCTTAAAGTATTACTCATTGTCAGTCGAATTTTATATAGGTATTGTGATACTTGTTTTTCCCTTTTCAGTTCATTATTTTTAAGCAGTCGGGTTTTTTGTTTTTATAATAATAATTTTTTATTTCTTCATTTTGTTTATTACGCAAAAGACGCCTAATGGAATGCCCTATAACGCAGCCATTTTTTCTGTTAAAAAAAAATTTTAATGCTTGAAAGTTTCAATAAGATAATGTCAAAATCTTTAAACGATGCGATTATTTTATCACCTTCAAAAAAATTCCTGACAAATGACTCATTTTCGGGCGTCTAAAGCTCCCCCCCCCCTTAATAGGAGAAGTTCACGACGTTATTCAGGCACAGCCTTATCAGACAATGAGCTTTCAATCTTATACCCTATTAGGATTTCACCTCGTGGATCCAAAGTTTCCCGAGTTTTCTGTGCATCGCTCAATTGCGGATCAACTTCTACCCGATTTTCGCGTTACCAATAGAAGTTTTACCGTACTCACAAGGTACTGGGAAACGTAATGCACCATAAAACTATCGGTCAAAGTTTTTCGAATCCTCCCCGTAAGAAGTAGCTATTTCGTAGTTTCACCATGGTCAACTATGGTTCTTTTTTATTAATTTTTAAAACTCACATATTTGGCAAAAGTGAATGTTTTTTTTTCGAACAGCTTCTATTTCTACAAAAAGAATGTTTTTTTTAAATTTTTTCCCTATGATACATTAGCTATTACTTTTTTTTTACAATTTTTCAGACGATGCCTGACAGAAAAAAATGCCACCATCGGCAAGGATTTTCAAAAAAGGGTTTTACTAGACATATCTTCGTCATTTAAAAATGTATTTTATTCTTTTTTTTTATTTGTTTATAAAACTATCATGTATCTATAAAAAATAAACATTATATATATATATATATATATATATATATATATATAATAGCCAGGTCAAATTTTTTTGATACCTTTTTTCAGAGCGCCAAGATGACGTAACGCCTTAAATGTTTAAATTGTTATAATCCGATTTTTTTGGCAGTTTTAGGCTACGTGTTCGAGACAATCGTTTTTTAAGATGTTTTCTCTAATTTCTACAGCTCAAATTTGCAGAAAAATATTTTGGGTGAGCACAAAAAAAAAAAGAATTTTCATTGCGTTTTAACGATGCAAAGACCATGGTTAACTGGATATTAGCCAGTTGAGAACAGCGTTCCTGTAAGTAATTGGAAGCACGTATTGTCTGGACGGGTACATCGCTGCATTTTTGGCCGTGACGAAAAAAAATGTTGCCACTTAGATTATGACAATGGCTTAGTTAATTATTACTTTCCGATCTGGTTACTTTTGCATACAAGAGAGTCGGCTAGTGGGGGTGAAGAGTGAAGAGGAAGAATGTAGAACCCAAGAGTGCCAATATATATATATATATATATATATATATATATATAAAGAGAAATATCCAAGATCTATTCGGAACTTCGGTGAGAGGAACGGAAAGTTGGCAGTGTTGGACGCCTGAGGGTTGATTCCGTTACGCCAGGTCTCTTTGTTCGTTGCCAGGTAGAAAGGTAGGATTCGTCTCTTTTGTATGCGCACCATAAATGTACAAGAGTCAGAAGGGCGTATACAGTATGTTGTAGCGTCTAGAGTAATGCCAGATACGCTTCTTCGAATTTTAACGCAAACAAATACACATATAGTATGTATATGAAGGTGACGTACATATATTTAGGTAAGGTATATAAATTGGCTACATAAAGTAACATTCCTACTGGAATTTTTTGCAACGTAAATGCGTAAATGGGATGGCTAGAGAATACCGGCTTGAAATTCACAGTACACAGTTGTGGTATACAGTTGGGGGTGTATAATACCAAGGGACTTTTATACATCGAAGCCATGGGTCTTCAGATTTCTCGCTTATACCGTCACTCCATTAACTGCCCGCAGACCCAGCAGGTAAGAAGGCGCCCGTCGAACCTTATATGTATACCATTGACACACGAATGGGCGCAACTGGGAATGATTTAACACGCCGAGCGTTCTGGATTAGGACCTTTTGTTGGCCACGTCTATATATTTTTAGACCGGATTTATCATATTCATTCTCGGACCCACCCGGGGAAGCCCACCTGCGTTCGAGGAAGAGTGCAAACATTTATTCGTTCCAGGTGCCCGAGAGGCGACTTTTGCAATTTTACCGTCCATTTTTTCATACTCTGTTTCTTTTCCTCATCGTTTTTAGGGGAACTTTGGGCAAGACGAAGGTTCGCGGTAAGGTGAATCATAAGCCTAGCTACTAAATAGTGTGTACGCGAGCAACGCTCTTGTCGGAGTTTGAAGGGACGGCGGGGAGGTAAATCAGTGTAAACGTGTCAACTGTGGTGGAAGCACACGTCTCGAGTTAGAAAACAATATTAATTTTTTCACAACAAAAAAAATCTTATTTTTGTTAAAGTTCATTATCGTTTCAGTCCGTTTCAGTTGCTGATATTCATGAGAGACATAAGTAAACACAATAAAAGTACATATGAAACAGCTCCGTGACTGATTGACTAACATATAGACAACGCACAGCCTTAAGGCCTTAGGCCACTCTAGGATTCTCCAAAAATCGATTTTTTTTTTGTTAAAAATGTACCTATAAAATTATATTTCAAAAGATTATGGGTGTGAAAAATCTCTAAGTACTCCATTTTCGAATTCTAGCGCAACCCCTCTTGATTCGTGTCGTGACTTTCTACTAACTTTAAACGCGTTTATCTCAAAACTACATTTTTCGAGTCGGCCGGATTCATAACTCAAACAAATTTCAACCGATTCACTTGAAATTTTAACTGTATATTTAGAATGACATTTTCTGAGGCACTACGTAGGATTTTATAAATTATATTGCATAGTTCCTTTTTTGTAAACAACTTTCTGCCGATTTTCTCATGGCATTTTATACTTTTTGTTTTAGAAATGCGCTATTTTGACAAAAAACAATATATCAAAAAAACTTCTACGTACTTCTATAGCTATTCTTGTATATAATCGGAAAAACTTTAGTGTCTCGTCATAACTCAAAAATGATAGGGGCTGTTGGTCCGGCCGTTCACCTTCCAGAAATAAAGGCGTCATCGGAAAAATGCTGCACAGTCGCCATTTTGACATGTATCGCTCTCAAAAAATAATTTTGTATAGTCAATTACGTGTATAATAAAACCCCTATTTTGTAATTCCGATTTATTTTATGGTTGCGCTGAAAAAAAACACAAAATATGCCCTTTTTTTGGCCTCTAGGCTAGCCTAAAGCCTTAAACCGCTGAAAATAAAAACATGAAATTTGGAAGATATGTTCCTTAGAAAGTTCAGTAGTGCACTTATAAAGGACTTATCGAAAATCAGCTCTTAAGGGAATGAAATGGTGTCTAAAAGTTTTTATGGAAAATTGTATTGAAACTTGAAACTTGGTATAAATATTTTTCAAAACAAATAATAAAACGTATATTCAGAATTTTTCAAAACAATCCCCAATTAGGAGTGAAATGGGATGTTGAAGTTTGTATGGGAAAATCGAATTCCCTGTTTTTATATCCATGAAATTCGAAAGATATGTTCCTTAAGATAGTAGTCTCGCCACAGTCATATTGAAAAGTTGATTTCTTAGTTTCTTATTCTCCGGTCGATCGATGAAAGCCTCGAAATATTGCGAAGTATCCTAATAATGTAGTTTTTACATCTTATCGGGATTTAAAAACTTACAAAGTAATGAAGAAAGTAATAATAAAATGAAATTTAAAAAGTATAATAAAATAAAATAAATCGCTATATCTCTTCAACTGGACGGTCAAATTTCTTGACTTTTTTTTGCCAAACTTCGTCATATGTTCCTCCGTAATTGAGAATTTAAAAAAAATCTGTAGAAAAGTTTCGGAGTTATTGTGCAATCTTTGATCGCCAATATCTCGAATACGAAACGGTGAATCCTTTTGAAATTTTGCACAAATTCACTCAATACTGTTCTGAATGTGTCTTCAAAATTGAAGAAAATTATACAGAAAAACGCCTTGGCGAGACTACTACCTTAAAGGGCGTAGAGGTGCACTAAGAAAGGTTTTTTTCGAAAATCAACCCCTAAAAGAATGAAATGGGGTGTAAAAGTTTGTATGGAAAATTCCTTGGGTTCATCAACTTGAAACTCGGTATAAATATTCTTCGAAACAAATAATAAAACGCATATTTTACGTTTTTTTTAACAACCTTTAAAAAGGGGTGCAACTGGTAATGAAGTCTCTACAGACCAAATTCCACGCAGACGAAGCCGCGGATAGAAGTTAGTTATTAATATAATAGCCGTTTCCCAAAAATTTGCCCCGCATTTAGGGTAAGATGGGAAAAATAGAGGTTTAATTAATAATGTATATTTTATGTTAACAATCAGGAAGACTGATTTTTTGTTTTTTTTATTTAAAAAATAATAGATGGTGATTAATTTAAAGAATAATTAAAGTTGAATGATTCATATGTATTATTTTATTTTAACATATCTTTAGCGTTCTTATCTCTCCCCTACTTCCCCTACGTCGATGGCAGTTATATGTACAGAAGAAACTTTGAGAGATGGAGCTTCGCGAGCGATTTCAATTTTTCGATTGATGCGAAAAAATGAAAAATCCGTTCCGTGGATGTTTCTATTTTGCAACTTACAGTAATTCGTGACGAGGGATCGTCAACGATTTATCGTATCCAATAGAGACAAGACATCGGCGGACGAGTCCAGAATTTTGTGGTTTTCGGAGTATTCTCGCGCAATCTTTTTGATGAGAGGAGGCAAGGGTTGAGTGGTTGGGTCACGGTGGACGTCGGCAAATCCAAACGAAATAACTAATTTATGTGCAGGCGAAAAGAATTATTGGCCTGATGAATACGACCTTCCCTCCGGCTTCGTTTAAGAGTTTGCTCCGGGTCCCGTGATTACCTCGTCAAGTGAAGCCCAAGATTCTAGCTTGGCGAGAGGAAGGCGCGGAGGGTAGAGGGAGAGTGTTCCGGGTAACTCACGGTCGCACGATCTTCGCACTGCTGTCCTCGTTGTCGTCTAGTTGATCGGCTGCCTGATCGCTCGTCTGGCCCTTGAGGACGATAAACGAAAGAGGCAGAGAGACAGAGAGAAAAGGGCGCGGGTATACCGCACTCGCCTCTTTTCGTCGCATTTCGTATTTTTTTTGTTGTTGCTGAGATTCGTTTTCGTCGTACATTCATAAGTTCATCTATAAATTTCTCCCTTTTGATTGCAATGGTATGTTTGAAAATTCTTACCGTGAAAGAAAAACCAATTTCTTATATTAATTCATTAGATTCAGATACATAATGTATTTCAATTCTACGTGATTCTCATTTATACGTCATACTTGTTGTACCCTTTGAAAAACGTATAACCGAAGTTTTGCTGAATTTAGGGTAAGGCGGTATAGGAGTACGCGGGCGATAAGAGTACGCAGTTACGCTACTGACGAAACGGTTTGCTAATGAAAGCTAACTTTAGTGGTATTTAGACCGTCTAACAGCGTAAGTGTTTGTGGCAACAACAACAAAAAAATCCAAAGTGTAAGAAAACGGCGAGGCCAGGTAAGTTTGAAGTTTTGGTTGCAATTAGTCTTATTTATTTTTAACATTTTTAAAGCATTATAAGTACGAAATACAATTTACTTTCTTCGGAAACAACTATTAATTTCGTATGCCGGTTTACTAAGGTTATTGTTCAAAATAAAAGTAATTTCGCATCTCATCAATAAATGGCAGTAACAGTCATGTTTGTGAAAAATGTGCAGGTCATATAAGAGTACGCAGTGCTTAGGTGTGTAGGAGTACGCGCGTACTCTAATACGACTGTTGTTAAAGATTATGCTTTTTTTACTTTCACCAACAAGGAAGTGAGTTAATGATGGTGAATCTATAAGGGCGGTAGCGCGTTCGTTGGATGCGACTGAAGCCACTCTTCGTAAGAGGCTGAAGAGATCCACACTAGCTACATCTTTGGGGGAATAAGAAAAAACGAACTTCATGAATTTCACAACCTTCACAAAGTTCGCAAACTTCACAAACTTCACGAACTTCACGAACACTCCAACTCTCTCTCTCTCTCTCTCTCTCTCTCTCTCTCTCTCTCTCTCTCTCTCTCTCTCTCTCTCTCTCTCTCTCTCTCTCTCTCTCTCTCTCTCTCTCTCTCTCTCTCTCTCTCTCTCTCTCCCTCTCTCTCTCTCTCTCTCTCTCTCTTTTTATAACGTTGAAGTTTGCATCGGTGGAATGCAACGAAAATTGATTCTTCTTAATTGCTCGAATTTTTTTTTTGCCGCTTGAAGCTGTGAAAATCGCTCAAACATCTGTACATATTCTAATTCAATATTTACGACCTTAATTTATGAAAAAAAAAACGCTTCGAGTAATGATAAACGTAAAGAAATAGTCTTTTTTTTAAACTATCGTTGCATTCCAACGATGCAAACTTCAACGTCATCTCTTTTTCTCTCTCTCTTCAGCTCTCCAGATTGAGGTTTGCGTACTCTTATCGACCCTCGTGCGTACTCTTAAACGTCCGTAAGTCTAAGAGTTCGCAAATACCTGTTTGTAGTTTTTAGTTTGGTATTTAAAAAAAACTTAAGATTCCTAATTCTCGCTCATAAATTAATTAGAATGCCAGATATTCTTTCAATTAAAACAAAAACTGATTCGTCAAATGTATCTGTTTGTTTTTTTTTTCACCGCTTTGAAGCTTAGGTGCGTACTCCTCTACCTCCTTACTCTACTGTTGTTACTATCCTGAAATCTTCTGTTGCAGATTTAGGTTAAAAATACGTCAGTGATTTCTGCAACCTGTGAAGTTGCCAAAAAAATAGTGAAATAAAAAATACAGAGATTGTCTTGCATCGAAGGGATACAAACTCCAGTCTAATTTGATTTGTGCGTACAGGTATAGGCGACATTAAGATAGAACCGCTCCGTCATCATCACGTACGAACATCAAAGAGTATCAAGAAGCTACAAATTTCTTCGACCATTCTTATCCCTTCTTTGTTGGTCTCTAGCAATGCATTATTGTGCGGCTACTTTTAGGCAATATCTCGCTCACCATCACGCTATTTCGGACAATCACCTTGTCACGCGAAGCTCCATGTGACGCAAACAGTGTTGGAGAGAAGACTCAGAATTAACCACACCCGTACACACACACACTAACTGATCACTTGCAGTAGACGAAAAAAAATACCTTCAACAATCTTTGTCTGGACGAGACAGCTCACCGTAAGCATCGCTGATGACAGGGTGATATGATCAATCGGTCTATCGCTCGTCACGTAGGAAAGTTATACGACGAGCAAAGTAAACAAAGGCTGAAGTGTTGAAAGAGCCTGGGAGAGGAGGGCCAGCCGCACTGGTCAGGGGTGTATGTGACGCTTTCGTTGCAATTTTATACTCCATTAGTAAACGTAAGTCGTCGATGGTATCGTATACCTATCACGATGGATACTACGCTGACCATAAAGAGAAGCGTCATTTGGGGATGAGTTGAAGTCGCTGCGTTGCAGAGATAACACGATCAAGGGGCTGTTTTTTGCGCAACAAGGTGGTAGTTGTTTTGTTTTTTTAAGTGTCCAACAAGTTTTTAGAATGCCAAAGACAACGTTCTAGGGAGGCGATCGGGAGACTTCACGCTTCGCCAAGAAGATAATCGTTTGGTCGTTCTACGGAATTGGTCGAACAAGACTGGCTTACGATCGCTACGTTTGTACATGCATACCTAATATACACACGTCTACATACACATATGAAGAGAAAGATTTTGCTATAAAGATTTATACTCTAACCGCGCACAAAGCGATTTTTTCACGTACTAACTCGCAGAAAAAAAATCCGAAAATTTCTAAGCTCAGGACTAACACGATGATTCTATGGTACTGAAGTACTTTACAGGTACCTTATACCATTGAAACGCAACGAAGACTGTTTTCTGTTTTTCATTTCTTGATTTTTATCATTATCCACAATTGTTTTTTTTTACAGATTTGAGTTGGGGGTCTCTCATAAACGCATTAAAAAAACATTTCACGGATTTGATGGCTTCAAGGTGTCAGAAAAGAATTAGGTAATGCAAAATAAAATAAAAATCGATTGCACTCCATCTTTAACTTTAACTTTAACATCGTATAATTCTGCGTTTCTCGTTACATTTCGAACACATTTTATACTATTTCGTTTGTTTATACACTTTTACGTATGGAGTACATGCGTCGTTGTCCATTTCAGTTTTCTCCGAACCTCAATCAATCGCCTGATTTTGAGCCTGATGAATTCGTGCTCATAGGTAAGAAAGTTCGTGGCATATGTAGGCATACGATTAAAAAAAAATCTAGACATATATATATCTAGACATATAGTCTACCAATATAATTATACGATACTCTCTCGTTGCGGGTTGCATAACGAGTCGGAAAGACAGCGCAGTCTGGAGCAACCGTATGGAATGAAGAAACAGTACCCGTGGCAAAATTTTGGGGTAGGTTAAGAGGCGGTAGGCGCAGTGGAAGCGTTGGTGTAATTGTTGACGAGTCCGCAGACCGTTTTTCTAATGTTAATTGATAGTTGCACAACCCGAAATGAGCCAAGTGAGTGAAGCATGCTGTGTTATCGAATTTTTATATTTATATTCCTGGGTATTCGCACACATGCGCAAAAATATTAGATACGCATACACACACACATACACGGAGAGAATTAAATGTTAAAAATTACCGTGCAGTAACGGTAACCAGATGACAACCCTGAAACTTCGCTTATTATTACTGAGTAAAACACAGATTTTCACGAAAATAAAATAAAATTTCTTCTTCAGATAGAAAATTTTGCCAGATTTTCTAGTAAATTTTGATGTGTAACGAAATACGCAAAACTTAAATTTAAAAAATATATAATATCAGCGAAATTTTACTGTGCATTTTATTATTTTATGCCTTTCAAAAATGTCTATAAAAAAAGTATCGTCTTTATAACAGTTATTTTAAGATTTATTATAAAATTTAATGAGTGTTATAGGAAAATGTATTGTGCTCTCGGTAAAAATTATCGTGCGCGCTACCCTTCTTGTATAGTAAAATTTTAGCTACGTATTTGAAATTTTCTGTAACGTGAGTTAAAAAAAACTTGTCGCATACGAATTATTATGCTTTTCTCACTTGTCACCACATTGAAATATATCACGGTAATTTTTACCGTGAAATTCACGACAAAAATTACTTTTTAATTCTCTCCGTGTATGAGTATAAATATTAAAAACTCGATCCCTAAACAACTGATTATTTTGAAATATATTTTGGGACTACGATGAAGTTTTTATTTGATTATATTGCCCAATTGTTTTTTGTTGGTAAATTCGAGCTATGGCAATCTCTAAAACTATTTTTAGGTTGCCCTTAACGAGTTACACCTAACTCGTGGATGGAAAAAAAGGAATTTTCGTGATTTTTTCTAGGAAAACGACTGCAGCGTTTCAAATTTTTTTTTACATTCGAGGGTATGGTTTTAAGTGTCTTTTACAATTTTTGCACTGAAAAATAGTTACAAATGTGGTCGATATTTCAATCAAACGCATTTAGTTGTTGCAGAAAGGAGTGCTTGGACAAAGGATTTAATAAAATATTGATTTTCGGAAAAATGCCTGCAGTCCAAAGCAAAAGATTTTCGATAAAAAAAATGCTCCATTTTCGTGTATAAAAAAGAAATTATTAATGGAAAAAAATCGTCGTTCAAGCAGTGCTTTTAGATATGTAAAAGAAACTTGTAAAATTTGAAGTTGATCGGTGGAGTGATTTTTGAGATTTCGTGGCCAGCTATTTTGAAAGGAACATTTTGCGAAAAACGTCATTCAAGTTCGCAGGTTTGCGGAACCTACTATAAACGCCCATAACTCTCTCAATTTTAATCGGATCGACTTGAAATTTTCAGAGAATATTTTTAAAATGTTATATTTTAAGGATCCATCAAAAACTAAAAATCGATATTTTTAGCAATTTTAACAAAGTGACCCTTACGAGATCGAGAATTTTCATCTACAAGAAAATATAAGGTGTAATAAAAAGAAATCCATTATTTTTGCATGAAATTGAAGGCTTTATTTAGCATAGTTAGAATGATCCGATTTAGGTCTAATATGCACGGTTTTGATCGATAACTTGTTGCCACTTTGAAGGTAATTTCATTATGCCTTTCTCATAGAAACCCTCGTCCCTATTGGCAAAAAACTGGGACAGTCGATTTTCACAAGCTTCTCTTGAAGCGAATTTTTCACCAGCAAAATCATTTGCCATAGACAGGAACAGGTGGTAATCACTTGGTGCCAGATCCGGACTATAAGGTGGATGCATAAGAACCTCCCAACCAAGCTCCCGGAGCTTCTGGCGAGTCACTATCGATGAGTGTGGCCTGGCGTTGTCCTGATGGAACACAATTCCTCTCCTATTGGCCAAAGCTGGCCGCTTCTGGGCGATTGCTTCCTTCAGACGGTCCAATTGTTGACAGTACAGGTCCGAATTAAGAGTTTGGCCGTAGGGGAGCAGTTCATAGTAGATGATTCCCTTCCAATCCCACCAAACACACAGTAAAATCTTCCTGACCGTCAATCCTGATTTGGCCACCGTTTGCGCTGGCTCACCGCGATTCGACCACGACCGTTTTCGCTTGACGTTGTCGTAAGTGACCCACTTTTCATCACCAGTCACCATCCGCTTCAGAAATGGGTCGATTTTGTTGCGATTCAGCAGCGATTCGCAGATGGAAATTCGGTCCATGAGGTTTTTTTGCGTTAACTCGTGTGGCACCCATACATCGAGCTTCTTTTTGTATCCAGCCTTATTCAAGTGGTTCCAAACGGTTTTTTGTGCAATGTTTAGCTCCTGGGTAATCGAAACAGTGCTTACATGACGGTTGAACTCGACGATTTCCATTATTTTATCGACATCTTCGAGAATTGGCCTTCCAGAGCGTGGTGCATCTTTGACATCAAAATTACCAGAACGGAATCGACGAAACCAAAATTGCGCGTGATTGGCTGTTACAGTATCAGGACCATAAACGCTATTCACATTTTCAGCCACCTGGCTTACGTTTTCGCCTTTATCGCAGAAAAACTGTAAAATATGGCGTATTTTCACTTTGCTGGTGGCCATCTTTGACGCGCGCTCAAAAAATATTGAGTCAAGCAATCACAAAACTGTCTGAAATGTTTATTTTAGTACGAAATCTTATCTTTCTAACGTCGTCTAGCGTAATCCGATCGCACTTATACAACGCGAGATACAGATTACTAAAGCCATCTATTGAAAAAAGAATGGATTTCTTTTTACTACACCTAATATTTAGCATATTTATAAAAATTAAGGAATTTAGGAAAAAGTATTATCGTTGAATTCCCACGATGCAAACGTTATATTGAATATTGAAATGGAACAATATTTATATTTTCTTGAAAAATAATACAGTCTCCATCAAGCAAAAATCTTCGATTGATACCGTCATATCTCGTATATTCGTATATTTCTAGCGTGCTTGGAGTAAATTATATATTGACTGTAAGAGAACATTTGATATTCAATACGTCGTAACTTATTCCTACGGTACATTACTTTTGTACGCAGTTATTCATTTTCAAATATTTAAGTCTTATTCATCAAAATTCATATGTGCAACATACTGCATATGTACTCAGTAATGGAGCATACACAATTAACGCAATCAAGGTGTATCAGCATCGAGCTATAATTAAGCTGTAAGGCAAACTTATTGCTCGAATCCCTTGTTACAATGGTTTTCTCACGATCTGCAAAATGAAAAAAAAACAGAATTTCATCAAAGGACCAGCGCTATATGGTTACGGCAATACGGATGTGTGTAGACAGAGCGCGATTTTTCGGTCCTCTTAAGCTGGCTTCGAACGACGCATAAAAATTAATCGATTTGGAACTGGCCCCATACTCGTGAACGACTTTGCGTCCGCGTTTCTCCTCACATCCCTCGAAATTGGTCCAACGAAGCGACGAAGAGATTCTGTTGAATACCGCCGTCAGAGACGTCGTCACTCGGAAATAGCGATTACGTATTTACCGAATGCAGAACCGAAGGGACAAGCACATTTCCTGTAGACAGCTCGCGGTCGACTGGTTAGTTTTTTAACGATAAATTGACTAAAAAGGAGATAGATGGACGAGCCGAATGACATTTTTCTAAATTTCTCCGTTTCAAGCACATCAAAAGGGTTACTCGAGTTATTTTATAGACATATTTTTTGTAGTCACACTTGTACTTGTATTTGCGGCTCAAGCACCATCAAAACGAACCATTTTTAAAGTGAACGATTACTGGCGATGAAAAGGGGATTGTCTACAAAAAAGTACGAGTTAACACACACTACCTTATACAGATCATTTTGTTAGTAACTTACTTTATCAAAGATTTCTTTGTTGTTATCCACGTTGCTCTTATGCCGTATGCACTTTACCTGGGGGCTCGGGAAAAGTGGACACTTTGATATTTTTTGTTATTTGATTTATAGCAACTAATTAAACTAGAATTAAGGAAAATTGTTGACTCGTTTCGAAAGTTGATTAAATAAAGACTAATATCAGATAATTGTTTTAATTTTCTCTATTATACATTATCGGCAATAATCACGGAAAGCTTAAAGTGTTCACTTTGCCTGGTCCTCCCCTACTGTTCCACCAGGACAACACTAGCCCACACGTTTCTCTGATGACCCGGAAAAAGTTATTGCGGTTTTGGTGGGATGTTTTGGTGCACCGACCGTACAGTCCGGACCTTGCACCTTTAAACTATCACTTGTTCCTGGCGCTACAAAATAGTTTGAATAACAAAACCTTCAGTTCCCTGCACGTCATTAAAAACCACTTGGATGACTTCTTTGCCCAAAGACCGCCGGACTTCTATGAAACAGGGATAATGAAGCTCGTGGAGAGATGGCAGAAAGTCATTGAATGGAATGGAACATATTTAGTTGATTAAAATGGCTTTTTGTGGTAAATATTTTGCATTTGAAATTCACCGGATTTTTGCTATGGAATTATGCATAGACTCAATACCAGTTTTAAACAATATAAAATCAAGGAAGTTTACCGTTCAATGGATCCTTGAGTACGAACTTGGGTTCGTCATTCTTCGGGCTTAAGGCCATGGAGTTTGCATTCCGGAATCGCGACAAAGATCATTTTTTATTTCTTCATTATCATCGCTATCCAAAATCTTTTTTTTTTTGTAGATTCAGATTGTCGATCTCCGATGAAGATCCTGAATAACGTTTGGATAAATTTCGTAGCCTAAATTTACTAAATAAAATTGAGCTATGCAAAAAAAAAGATTCTTTGCATTCCAACGGTACAAGCCTCAACATCGTGTTTTCTTTGAATTCTAGAAATTCATTTAACATTGGACACCCTTTATACGACGTCTTGTCAACCACGATGGTTCGTGACTAGGAATAATTATACGTTGCCGCTAGTTTCGTACCAAAGACAAGATCATCTCGCCGACTGTACACGACGGAGCAAACGCCACGCATTTTGAGTGGGTGACGTGATTACCAGAGCATGTTCCTTTCTGTATGTGTGTGTAAGTGGTCTGTCTGCATTTGTGTATGTGTGTGCGCAGGGTAGCGCCAAGCGCCAGTCAATATGCAATCACACTCGCACCAATTTTCTACCCAATTTTATAATTGGCTAGTATACAAAGTACGATAAGCATTAAGGGACTCTTTTATTAGAGGGTACCGAAATCGTTTGGAGGTTTTGTAGGAACATTTATTATCTGTCACGTTCGATCTCGTGAAACTCCAATAAATCATGATAAAATAATTTCATTTTGATTGAACCAAATGCAGGTTCAATCAAAAGTGCCGAGTTATAAATCCCAAAGACAGAAGATATTTCATTCATTCCCATACTTTCATGACCGCTCCGCCAATACGTACTTAATTTTGTCGATTGTTTTTACTCCATTTAGGGTATGGACTTGCCTAAATCTATTTAGTTAATATATTTATTTGTCTTGGATAACACGAGCTTAAAATGAAAAAAAAAATTGTTGACACGCACATACAGTGACACGTTTTTTTTAAATATCCAGAAGGCACAATTTAGGAATATTGTCCCTTAATAGTACCTGACTTGTCTCAAACTTATATAAAAAAGTTGACAGTATTCACAATGGTATTGTCGCAAACGTAATTTATGGTCGGTGGGTTGATCCCGATAAAAGGATCACGAACCCAAAACAAAAGTATGCGTACTAAAGATATCAATAAAATAATCCTTCAATCGTAAGAGTACGACTGCGGAACCCAAACAAACCCAAATAAATCCAAACAAACTTAAGATACCAATGAAAAAATTCTCCAATCGCAAGAGTACGACTGTGAAACAACTTTACTCGTACATCATTAACATAGCAATGAGCTGTGCAAAAGCGCTGGAGTAATTCATTTTTATCTCCTTTCACACATTAATTTGCTAATATCCTTATCCAATATCAATATACCTAGCCAAAACTTAGTCCATATAAAACAATCTCACAATTATTGTTTAATTATACCGGCACATCCAAGAATCTTAGCTGCACGAATTAGGCGTAACATCCGCAAAGAATCGTTGCCTGAAACGAAAACGCGCTTTATGTGGGCGCCGAAATGTATAAAATCCTTCAAATACAAAACCTCTCGTTTGTAAAACTCAATACAGAATAAGCAAAAAAAGCAGATACGAAAGAGCATTGTGAATCGAAACAAGGGTGGAAAAAAAGCTTTGCCGATCGAAAAAAAATACATAATATTAACAACAATCCAGAGGAGGAAGTAGACAAACCTAAAGGGTGAAGTCTCGCGAGGAGGGGTGGAAGAAAGCAGGGAATAAACTTACCTCCATCCGTTGCCGACCTGGTCGACCGGGATTTCCGGTAGAGCAGTGCCGCTACCTCTGAAAGCATAGGAAGCAAAAAAAACACATTTGTAGGAAGTGGCTTGCGAAAGGGACGACAGGAATATCAAAGCGTTAGAGATGGGTTTCTGGATATACTCTTATGATGAGTCGTTTGCTTACAACGTACATGTAGTAGCAGTTACAATAGGATATATATATATATATATATATATATATATATATATATATATGTGTGAATAGGTGAGTTGCTTTTACGACTACCCTGTTGTACTCCTCTGCCTATGCCCACAGTGTTTAATGTGTTCTATTCCCACTTCGGTTTATTCTATTTATAAAAAGCCACAGTCCTGTTACGACTTCTGCTGCGGTTCCGTTCTCGTCGCATTTCCTGCTGCACGTATGCTAAGCGGGGAGACACTTTTTGTAAAGAAGGGAGACAAAAAGCGAGAGAGAAAAAAGGCGGAAGTTTGTACATCGAAATTGGCATGCAAATAGTTCATTCTGTTCCAAACCCACTCGCCTAATCCTTCAGTTGCACCGGCTTATTCCATTTTCTCATATTTACCCATTTGGCCTATGGATAAGTGTAAGGTATCAGTAAACAAAAATTATCTACGCTCGAGTGCTTTGAATTCTTTTTAAGCATCCGATGGATGCACTAATAAACTTAATATACTGGCAAATTTTTAATGGACGCCCTATTTACCTCGTTTTATTTATCGAACAATAATAAAACGTTTTTTTGTCCATTTAGTATTTTCAGGTTGTCAGGGCATTGAAGTGAAATGCAACGGTGGTTCCTTTTTACCTTTTATTTTGGTACTTTTATCATTACTAAAAAAACTTTCCTGCCAATCTAAGTGGCAGACTTCGAGCGAGGATCCTAAAAAACGTTCGCATGATTTTTAAGAAATTTTAAAACAATGTGCATCAAGTTTGGACGAATCCTGCTCGAAGGTAACTTCCAAAAAACAGCCTGAGGACATATCTATCATGTTACCATATCTGAGAATTATTTTTCTGTTCGCGAATCGATCCGTAACTAGTACTTTACATAATATAGACATTCTTTGATTCGGGCTGACGATAATTTACGGCAACCCTTGCTAAACGTATGCAAGTAATTTTCTATGGTCCTTGATTGTCGTGATCATACGCGAATCATGTTTAATCTTCCCCTTAGTATAATTTACCGTGGTATCACGTGATATGCATAAGCTTACATATTCGAATGACAAACGAGATGAAAAAAAAAAAAATCGATATCAAAGTATGATAGGACGAAAGGGCCAGGTGCTCGTACATGTCTTGCCTCATATTGATCGAAACTAAGATGACGATAATGACGACGACGAGCACGAGACGTATGCATCATTAGGCTAAGCCCTTTTTTTCACTTCGGTTACGCCAATTACACCGAAACGCCATTAAATATTTGAGCTTTGCGTCCTTATCTCTCACCAATGTGTACTCGTGCATGTATTTATATATAGACACATAATCAGATACTCCATACGTGTATGGAATGAATAAAGTGCCCGATACATCGCGAGACTCCTCATCAGGATTGCGTCACTTTAAGGGAATTTCAATTTGCTGAAACCCGTTCGGGCGAACGTCCCCACAACTTTCTCTCCACACACTCTCATTTTCACCGACCCTTTGATATTATTTCCACTCGGCCCTTGGCTCATCGCGTATAATCTCACGTACGTATCGTTCCTTTCTCTTTTACTTTAACGTATCTCGAGAGAGAGAGCGAGAGAGAGCTTACGTTCCATTTATCAGGCTCGTTCGAGAATGCAATTTAAGGGTCCAGGTGAATTTAATCCGTACGAGAGAGTGCCCCGCTTTTTGCTCTTCGATAATATTCCGAACTGGCAGATAGCCCCTTTTTTTCTCGCTCTCCTCGCAATGCGAAAACCCCGATATGATCGAGAATTCGCATTAAAAAAACCTTCCCGAGTGAGGGTCCGCTATCGTAAGGAGAAGATCTGCGTTAAAGTCGGCGGCAATTTATTAAATGGCGTCAGCATGCAAAAAAAGCTATACTTTTTTCAACACATACAATCAGTGATCATTGGAGGAAAGACCTTTGTGCGAAAGTGTATGGAAATGTTGTTTGGGGCCACCTACGATTGAGCATATAAACAAGTGACGATTCTGCAAAAGTAGAAATGAATCAAATGCAAAAACATTCCCAAGGAAAACAAACAACGAATCGTGAAGGCGGTGAAAGTTAGCGCGGTGAAAGTTCCCATATTTATTCGGGGTGAAAGAAACTAAGGGGGGAAAACCCTTTAGACGCTCGAAAATGAGTCATTTTTCATGATTTTTTTTAAAGGTGATGAAATAATCGGATCATTTTAGAATTTTGACATTATCTTATTACAACTTTCAAGTGTTCATTTTTTTTAACCAAACAAAATCACGGCGTTATTTATTCCTTTCGGCGTCTTGCGTGATATCGAAAAGTGCTCTATTTTTCTGATTTTTTATATTTATCTGAAACAGAAAACGAAAATATTTTTCGATTATTGGCCTGTGTAGGGGAAGGATATACCTATAAGAATATTTAACAAGTATAAAATTAAAAATTCAGCAGGCTGTTTAATTAAATTTTCATATTTTTTTACCATTTTCTCGACCATTTTTACACCAAAAAAGTAATTTATTTACGCTATAACCTCAAAACTTTAGGTATATCCTTCCGATAATGTTATGGGGGAAAGGTGTACGAGTTGATTCCATTGGGTAAGATGATCATTTTCAATTGCGACGAAACTATTAACATTAACTAGTGGTATTCTTTGGTAAAACAAAGCACCCGACCCCCCCCCCCCCCCCCCCCCCGCGCTGCAAGTCATGATGGCGGTGTGAGCGACGCATATGTTTTGACGGAAAAAAATTATAATTGTGAGCTGTTGATCTAAGGTAAGGTTGACTTTAAGATTAAGGCACTTTTATTCTATACTGTCAGTTTCAATCATTATTGTGTTTGTGGCTTTATCATATGCTCAATTTGGTTTTTTGGTCAGCGTGGTAACAGTGGAATACTTATAGGTCATGTTATGGAGCAATAAATGAAAAAGTTGAGTTTGGGGCAAGATGATTCCCTTCTAGGTGTAAAAGATGATCCCTAGGGATCATCTTGTAAACAAATAACGTACCTACTTTATTTTTGTTAAAGGTAATGCAGCGTAATGACAAAAGTTGGTTTTGTTGCTTTATTTTTAAATAAATAATTTAAATAAATGTAAGTTGGTTTATGTTTTTTAGATTGTACGATGAATTTTTGTTTTCAAACATATGATGTTGATTATAAAAGTTTGTTGTCTTAATTATATTAAAAGATTGTCTATTTATGTTCAAACTACATTATTAATGTATAATTGATATCACAAATAATAATTTAAATACCTAAGTAATTTAAGACTGGCTGTAGAAGATGTGATTTAGTTTAATTCTAGTTGGGTGGGATAAAACTTATAATATTTATTTTTGCCAATTTTTATTTATATTTTCCTAATTGTCCAAAATTGAAAAAAAAAAATCCCAAAATAGGGCCAAGATGATCCGGGGATCATCTTGAACACCGGGGTGTCCAAGATGATCCTTATGTAAGGTTTTAAAAAAAGGAAATATTTTTATTGAAACCCTAATAAATTGAATATTTCGCATATGCCAATCGTAAGATAGATCAATATTCCAATAGTAAACGCTTTCAGATCTTAATTATGTTGAATATCTTTGAAATTACGTGCATTCTCCCGTAGGGGGATTATCTCGTACACCTTTCCCCTAGTGAGAAACCACCCAAAATTTCAGCCAGATCGATCAATAACTTTTTAAGCTATAACATGAGCAGTTTTTGAAAATGCAGTTTCGAGATAATCGCGTTTAAAGTTTTCCTTGTTCACAGCATGCGGTCCCGGCGCGCTCTCGACTATGTGCTATAACTTCGTAAATATTTCATATTTCGATTTTTCGATTTTCCAACATACTTTCAATATATAATATTATATTTTGGAAATATGTGAAAAAAATCGATTTTTTGAACATTGCAAAGGGTTTTTCCCCCTTAATCGAGTCGTGGCTGGGAATAAGCCACGGATATGTTTGCACAGGAACGAAAAAAAAAGACGGCAACATACAGCAGGTGGATCGTAGGTCAGAAAATTGCACCTGAAAATCGCAGCCTTTGCCGAGCACGACCAATGAGGGACCTTACGCGACCGGACTTTACGATCATCGTCGATATCGTCGTGTGCCAGGAGAACGAAAAATCTCGTAACGACGTAGCGCTCGGGCGCGTCAAACCGGAACCGAAAAGTGCATCGTCGCGAGACCGCCATTGAGAAAGACCGAGCGAAAATTATGGCCGAGAAAACGAGAACGCCAACAAAGAGCCATGGGGATAACAATAATTATTGCACGTCAGCGTGCTTCAATTTTAGGGATAATTAAACGACGCGAGAACGATGGAGTGGAAAGGAGGGGGGCTGAGGTGCGCTGGAGAACGTTTCCTCATCACCTGCGGGATACGAAGAGGAACTGTAAACGAAATCGTTCTACTCGGCGGGTTCTTCTCAGTTTTATTTTTTTTATTTTTTATTTTTTCTTATTTCCGTTCATTCTTTCTTCCTGTATAATTCAGCTCTTGGAATAAAAAAAAAATTGTGAGACACCTTGGCCTTTACTTCACATACTATCCTCTACTCATACTAGCCTACTGTCTCCGTACTCAACATTATGTAAACGCCAATATCTTCAACGTGACCTCTTCAGGAATGTGAGCAGAATTAAGAAGAGGCCATAGAAATTTGACGGACTCCCCTTAAAACTTTAGGATGTGTAGATAGCCAACATTAGATGGTATTGAAGTTCGCATCGTTGGATGGCTACGTAAATTCTTGATTTCCTCATTTCTTTATTTTTATTATTATCTAAAACTGTTTTTCCAGGTTTTAATTGAACGATTTTTAATGAGGATTCTCAAAAATATCCAAGTAATTTTCATAGCCTAAATGTACCAAAAAAAATACGGTAAGACGATTTTTTAAAAATGTTTGTTGCATTCCAACGATGCAAGTTCTAATATTGCATTTAGATAGATACATAATAGAGGATCTGGCCCAGCGAGGTGACGTTCATAAGATACAAGTCACAGTGTGAAATGTGGACTCAGAATAACGTTTAATGTATTACACTATATGCACAAATTGTTTTTAATAATAGTAAGAGTTTGTATAGTATTAAAGTTTGCAACGTTGGAATGTAACGAAAGTTTTATTTTATGTTTCCATACCTTTATTTTTATCATTATAAAAAAAACTTTCTTTGCAGAATCATATCGTAAATCTCAGAATAAATATCTTAAAAATGGTTGTGGGATTTCTGTAGGCAAATTCTCCCAAAAGAATTTAATGCAATTCAGAAATATTAATTTTCATTGGATTCCAACGATGCAAACTTCAATCTCATGAGTCTGTAACATACGATGGAAATGTACTGAATTTCCAAGGGGAACGTTTTGTTTCTATCTTCTTTTTTTTTTTATCACGTCATGAGTGAAAAATTTGGGACCACTAGTCGAAATTTCTTACCGCACTACAAGTTAGATAGTGGACGCAAAAATAATGATAATTGAATTTTCCAAGTGGCGTTTTAAAGAGGACAAGTTTACCTTTATTTTGTTTTTTTTTAAGAAAATTCTTTACGTTTTTTTTTCGCCCCGGTACGCATTTTTGAACGTGGCCATTTTTCGGCCTTTTTTTGCCGTCGAAAATTAACTGCAAAGTTTGTCGATAAATTGGTCCTCTGTTTTTTCCATGGTAAACTTAAAAAAGATATTAAAACCTACATTTTTGTTTTGTAGAAAGTCTCATACAATTTTTTTCCCTCAGTATTGCATTTTTAGCTAAAAAAAGACAGGTTTTAGAAAAAAAGGCGTCATCGAAGAACTATAGGGTTTCAGAGGAAATGACAAGACGATAAAAAGTTGCATGGGTCTACACTGGAATGGCTAGAATTTTTTAGATCTTTTTTTGGAGATTTTTTTACCATTTTTGGTTGAGTGGAGAGGCTCCACTTGGGAATTATGGGGTCTATATTAAGAAAGGAAATTTGTTTACATTTTCATTTTTAATTAACTACTATTTTTCTAGATGTTTTTTTTTATTTTTTAAAATTAAAATGAAAAAATTCTAAACAAATTTAAAAAAAATTGTATTTAATTAAAAATACAAATGTAAATAAA